>CM031949.1:48568556-49156056 GCA_018749465.1 Paracanthobrama guichenoti
CTTTAATGTGCTTTTTTGCCCCTTGCAGTTTTTTTCAATTGCTAACACACTAAAATGACACGCACAGCACAATTATTTAAACTGACAAACAGAGAGCAAAACCTATACTCAAACACAATTTGTGCTTTACACACATTTTGCAATTCAAAATGACACTACGTGAGCTATTGGCCAATACATGTGCCACCTGGCCAAACACCTCATTGGTTATTGGTTAACACTTCAATCAGGGTGTAAGCACTATGAAAAGACCACAGGTGAGCACCTTTTTTTACAACAACAGTGGAAGATGTTGCAGAGAGAGGAAGAGGAAGAGGGAGGATGCAATTTTCTTTTTCAGTTTACTGTTTTTTGTGAGCATATTTTTGTTCAGTCCAATGTAAATATATCTGCTGTGCATATGTTGCACTGACTTATTTGGTAAAAATTAAAAATAATCTGCAAATAATCTGTGCATGTGAACAATCTGAAGAATTTTCTACAATTTGAGCTACATATTTTAGTATTATGGCAAAGCATACTAAAGATGAGAGTGCTTTTCATTATGAAGTGTGTGCCATTGCGTGCAAAAGTTTGATTTTGATAATACTATATGTAGTTTTGGTTGCAGTGCTTCATTTTGCAAGATATATGAGGTATTTTGCAGATTGGGTGTGTGGTTTTGTGAATTCTGTTAAGCATTTTGATAAAACCAGCCCAGTTTGCAAAATTGTGTGTTAGCAATTGGGAAAACTGTAAGTAGGACTTAAGTTGCCTGCAAAATAAAATGTAATTTATTTCTTTTGTCTTTGAAATATGATTAAAGTGAACTGTCGAATGCACTGATAAGCATTTATGCTAAACTAAAATATTTCTATTGAAACTTGTCATGTATTTAAATATTTTTGTAATTACACATTTGTAATGATTACTCTAGTACATTTAAAATATATGAACATATATTGAATAACAGAGACTACAGTTAAAATTATAATCAAGTACTTTTATGTGCTTTAGTACACGACAAAATATTATTAAAATATAATGACTTAAAATGACTTAAAAAGCTAAGCTTTTAATTTGACATTATTACAAAGTGCACTTTTTAAAAGTGTACTTAAGTGTGTTGGACAAATAGTTATGAAAGTGCACGCCCTTTAAATACACTTAGGTGGCCTTTTATTTTATTAATATATTATCTGCAAATACAGTTGTTGTTTTTTAAAATACTTAACATAACATTTGAAGTACACTACAAGTGCGCATTCAATACAATTACGTGCATGTCTTATTCACAGGGGTATTCAATGTGTTCCTCTCCTTATAACAATCTCTATTGACAGACAAAAGAGAAGAGGAAGACCACTGGAGGAGAAGAGAAAGACAGAAGGGCATTAGAAAGTGAAGGTAGAGGAAGAAAGAGAGAGAAACGATGGATCCGTTACCTGTGGATTCAGGAACAGTGGATGAGTTGGTGGACATCTGCATACAATCCTTTGGTGAGTCTGTAAAGAAAGTGTTATGCACGAATGAGTTTCAAACAAAAGTTTGGGTGGAATATTTAGAGCAATTTCTGGTGCGGATCTAGATGATGTACCAGCAAACAGTATCCCATCATGCTGTTCATTAGCAAAGCTTAGCTGGTAAAGCTGGTCAACAGTGACCAAAGATCACCACAAAAATGTCTATGGTTTATTTTGTCATTAATACTCTGTGATGTTTGTGCTTTCAGACAATGCAGGCACAATAAAAATCCCTCCTTTTTGAAAATGTTTCTGATGATGCATCCTTGGTACATATCTTCCACCGATCTGTCCAAGAAACTGCTGCTAAAGTATCCTTTATCTGCAGAACCCTTGTATTTTATTTTGTATCATATTATTCTAGGGCTGCTACTAAAAATTATTATCTTTGATTAATCCAATGAATATCATTAAAACACAATGATTAAAAATTAATTAATATGAATCCATCATATTTAAAAATGTTTTTCCATCCAATATATATATATATATATATATATATATATATATATATATATATATATATATATATATATATATATATATATATATATATATATATATATATATATATATATATATATATATATATATATATATATATATATATATATATTATATATATAAAAATATGATTAATTGCTATGTAATAGCAATATAAACATGACATTCTACACCAAACAATTGATTGCTTGGCATTTTGTAGCAGAAGATTTTAAAAATGACAATGAACAAAAGTACAAAAGTTAATTTTTTACAAGGTATGCAGAACACAGACATTTACTCATCTGAACATAGTCATTTTATTACATTAATAGGCTATTCCAACAATAGTCCCTTTACTGTTAATGCTCATATAAAAATATGATTAATTGTTTGAACCTACATTAACTGTAAAATGTAAGCAATGCACTGAGGGAAAACTTGTCTCAAAAATATTAAGCAGCACACGCATCTGTCAAAGCATGACAGGGCAAGCTGCGTAAATGCATATGCTTTTGGTTGAAGCACTTAATTTAAAGCATTCTCAAGTTTCAGACAAACTGGGTCATGCACCTTTCCCACAGCAGCTCACTCTGTGTCCTCCACTATTTTCCATATGCATTTAATCCATAGAAATATGTTATTCCAAATAACAGATGTTATCCTTTGGTTATTCTCTTCTGTAAAACGTGACTGGTGAATAGTTTGCACGCAGACGGGACTAATCAATAACCAAATTTGTTGTTGATTATTTTCATAATAAATTATAATACATTTTATTGATTTATTATTGCAGCCCTACATTGTTCATTGTGTTAATATTGGAAGCAATCAAAACAAACTGTAAGTAAATTCTTACCAATATACACTTTATTGACAAAAGTTTGGGGATGCTTGCCTTTATATGCACATGAACTTTAATGACATCCCATTCTTAATCCGTATGGTTTAATATGGAGTCGGCCCACCCTTTGCAGCTATAACAGCTTCAGTTCTTCTGGGAAGGCTTTCCACAAGCTTTAGGAGTGTGTTTATGGGAATTTTTGACCATTCTTCTAGAAGCGCATTTGTGAGGTCAGGCACTGATGTTGGACGAGACGGCCTGGTTCGCATCCATGTCCTTATGAACCTTTGTGCACTGGTGCGCAGTCATGTTGGAACAGGAAGGGGCCATCCCCAAACTGTTCCCACAAAGTTTGGAGCGTGAAATTGTCCAAAATGTCTTGGTATGCTGAAGCATTAAGAGTTCCTTTCACTGGAACTAAGGGGCCAAGCCCAACCCCTAAAAAAACAACCCCACACCATAATCCCCCCTCCATCAAACTTTACATTTGGCACAATGCAGTCAGGCAGGTACCGTCAAACCCAGACTCGTCCATCAGATTGCCAGACAGAGAAGCGTGATCCACTGCTCTAGAGTCCAGTGGTGGTGTGCTTTACACCACTGCATCCGACACTTTGCATTGCACTTGGTGATGTAAGGCTTGGATGCAGCTGCTCGGCCATGGAAACCCATTCCATGAAGCTCTCTACACTCTGTTCTTGAGCTAATCTGAAGGCCACATGAAGTTTGGAGGTCTGTAGCTATTGACTCTGCAGAAAGTTGGCGACTTCTGCGCACTGTGCGCCTCAGCATGCACTGACCCCGCTCTGTGATTTTACGTGGCCTACCACTTTGTTGCTGAGTTGCTGTTGTTCCCAATTGCTGCCACTTTGTTATAATACCACTAACAGCTGGCCGTGGAATATTTTGCAGAGAGGAAATTTCACAGATGGTCTTATTGTACAGGTGGCAACCTATCATGGTCCCACGTTTGAATTCACTGAGCTCCTGAGAGTGACCCATTCTTTCACAAATGTCTGTAGAAGCAGTCTGCATGCCTAGGTGCTTGATTTTATACACCTGTGGCCACGGAAGTGATTGGAATTCAATGATTTGGAGGGGTGTCCCAATACTTCATTAGATGTTAAAACCCATGCTAGATGCACTGGAACTAACTCTTAAATCCTGCCATAAGGTGCTGTAAAACCTGATATCCTTTGAATGAACCAAAGTAATGAAGTTTTAATTCCTGTTGTAAAGTTAATTATGTAGTGATTAATGAATGAACATTTTATGCAAATCTATAAAATCAGGACTATGATGTTGATAACTTCCTATAAAATGTGCAATATGTTATTTACATATGTTCTCTTGTAAGATTTGCTGTAAAGTTCTGGTGTAAAATTAAAATGAATGTCATGGTGTAGAATTCAATAGAAAACACTTTACAGCCTTAACAAATGTGCAGGTCACAGGAGGACAGCACTGATGAGATCAGAGCCAAAATATGCCACCTCGTAAAGTAAGACTAATCCTGTATCTCATTTGAATTCTCCATGGTATGTCTTATCTTCTCTTTTTCATTGCATTTGCTGCTTGGTCTTTTTCTATGTAGGTACTGGATTTCCGAATTTCCAGTAGAGTTTGATCTGAATCCTGCTTTGGCTGACCAGATTAAAGACCTGAGAGAGAACCTGAACACTGGCGGCAATGAAACACAGAGTCAACTTATTGATGTAGAGAGTGTGTAAGTATACAGACTCATACCCACACTTATTTTTATGCTCTTCTCACTCTGAAAAGGTTAAAGATGACATGAAACGGAAGTTGCGATGGTCTTTTCTTCTCTGTTGTGATGCACTGTATATCTGAGTGAAATAGCTTCTCGAACTAGAAAGAAAATGTAGACTGTGACTTGATTTAATCCATGGGGAATTGTTTGGAGGGTTGTGGTTTGTTATTGGTGGATCTCATATGAGTGATAGTTAGTCCTGCCCTCACTAGGATATTGGATGTGGAATAAAATTTTTAAATATGATGGATTCATATGAATTAATTTTAGAAGTTCAGCAAAAAAAAAAAAAAAGAATGTTCTCATCTATTTGCACTCCTATTCAAAACATGCATGTTTTTTCTTCCATGGACCAAAGAAAAAGAAGATAATGTCCAGACTGCTTTTTTCCACATGATCATGGGTGGTAACTGCAGCTGTTAAGGACAAAATAACACCAAAAAAGTACCATAAAAGTAGTCCACATGCTTCCTGTTGTAGCTCTCAAACCTTTATGCTTCTGCACTTTCAAATATGGCAAGTTTTTAACAATGTTTAGAATGAAATGAGAGTGAGTAATTGATTATTTGTTTCATTTTTATGTTACGCAGCACAGTTATATTTCAGCATGTTAGTCAACTGCCAGGATTAACAACCTTAGTCCTGTCTGAAATAACATTTTTCTCCGCTGCAGACCCTCATACAAATGGAAACGACAGGTTACCCAAAGAGTTCCATCATTGTCAAAAAAGAGGAAAATGTCCCTTTTGTTTGATCACCTGGACCCTTGTGAGCTTGCTGAACATCTGACCTATCTGGAGTACAAATCCTTCTGCAAAATAATGGTATGTTTGTGAGTACAGGTTTTTGCTCTAATCCTCAGAATATCATAAAAGATAGACCAAAATACACCAAATAATGTCCTAATTAAAGTCTAAAAACGCTGAAAGGTGTCTATCAGGGCTTGGTGGAGTGGTAAGCATTTATTTTTATTTTAAATTAAGAACTATGGATGAGAAAGTACCACCAAAAAGATATGCATACAAGCTTAAATATACAGTTGAGTGCATATGTTTGCACACCCCATGCAGAATCTCAGCACATTTAAAAAAAATAAAAAAAGGGTTTTGTTTTCTATTTAGAATTGCCCTCATTAAAGTGCCTCTGTTATGCTATTTTAAAGGTTCCTCATTTTGTTTTGGAGGTCTCCTATGATAGGTTTACATGCATCCAAGGTCAAAAACACTTAAATTCTCTCATAATATACATTGCAGTGTCACCTCTTTTCTCACAATGTCTGAAATGGTTAGATCAAGGATCCGGTCTCTCTAAACCCCTCCTTTCTGAGAACCTCCTATTGTTTGATTGGTCAGATGGCCCAGAATCTGTTGTGATTGGTCTACCGCTTACAGCGTGAGTCGGAAACAAAGCATCCATTGCCATATCTGAATTTCAGCTCCGGAGGCTTCCTCAGAACTTGATGCACAGTGATATGAACAGTAACGATAGTATTGTTTTTCGTGGACAGCCAGTGAAGTCTAAAGACTGACTTTTTGGAGGGGGAGACAATAAATAACTCCATTAATCCATTATTACGCTTTTTATTATGCAGAAAAAGCATAATAAGGGCACTTTAAGCTCTTTCACCTAACAGATGTTTGCATCTATTCCAGAAGACAAAATTCCAACTGAAATGATCCTGTTAAAAAGTTTATTATTTTCTTATTATGGAAATAAACTGTGTAAAACACCACCAAAGGTCATTAATAAATCATGAAGGTCTGTGACCATTTGTTTTATCTGTGTTTCAGTTTCAGGATTACCACAGCTTTGTGATGCACGGCTGTACAGTAGATAACCCAATTCTGGAGAGGTTTATTACACTTTTTAACAGTGTCTCACAGTGGATTCAGCTGATGGTTCTCAGCAAACCCACTGCCCCGCAGAGAGCTGCCGTGATTGCACAGTTCATGCAGGTCGCACAGGTCAGTAGAACTAACTACTGTTGGTCCCACTTTATATTAGGTGTCTTTAACTACTGTGCACTGATTGATTGATTGATTGAATATTTATTTGTCATTACACATGTACAAGTACAGTGTAACGAAATGAGTTTGGAGCAAGCCTCCGGGCCGCAGCCGATTAGTCAGGCGCCGCCACACGCTCTCCAGAAATACAAGAATGCAGTTTAGCAAGCATTACATAGCAAAACACAACAAAACATCAACAAAACATAAACATAAACATAAACATGACACAGTACACGTGGTCACGTGATGGGATTTTTTGTATGGACTGGGGGAGGAGATAGATAAAGACAGGCAGACGGTTGTAGTGGGATCAGGTTAGGTATTGTGTATGGTGCGAGTGAGTCTGTGAGAATGTTAGCCATAACTTCAGATGTTTTCGAGTTCAGTTCTATGGTTTGTCCTTGAAGGGAGATAAGACAGCTGCCCGGCTGCCCGGCTGGACTCCCAACCGAGAGATAGGGACCAAGTGAGGATTAGGTCAGGCAAATACAATTTATTATTTTTTAATCCATTTGATGATCTCCGGTAATTTGTCCGGATCATAATCAATCAATCAGATCTGGTCCTCAGCGTTTCGCGTCCGGTCTGTGCAGTTTCCCTAGACATTACGTCCAGCCTCATGGCCAGACCGGTTACAGTCCGTAAAGTTCACCGATCTGACCCCGATGGAGCCCACTCTACCCTGCGTATCCGCAGTCCGGACTGCGCGTTGTTACGGTTCAGTTCCTCAATTCCTATCACTTTCTGATCTAATTCCTTCAAACGGTCACACACAACCCCGAAGCATTCTTTAATTTCCACAGACAGCGGCTGGGTGAATTTGCTTGCAGCTGTCTTACCAATCTTCCGATAGGTCAGGGCAATCCCAAAGCCAAAGAATAGGAACCCCGCCATCAATAATCCAGTCATGTATAAATCTTCCGCATCCTCCACGGACAGAGCCTCCAGGCAAAAGGTCCCGTCCGGGCAGGTGGGTTCTCCCGGGGCACCCTTCCTTAGTGAGAAAATTTTGTCGATCGCGCTGATTGACCAGTTAATCAATTCCATTTCAGTATTTTCAGGAGTCCAGCAAAGCAGCAGTCAGAGAGAAAGAGAAGAGACGAAACACTAGACAAAACAAAACAGCGCAAGAGCACAGCGGGAGCAGAGAGAAAAACACGTCTGCACGGATTGAAGGACAGATCAGGAATGATAGAACAAAGATTTTCAGTGTACATCAGTAATTGTTATTGTATTGCAAAATATTGCCAATATTGAAGTGTACTTAGGAGTTGCACAGACTAGTTGACTTTAATGCTCTGCCCTGGCGCTTTAAGTTTGACGTCGACTAGTCACTGATCATGGCAGATGGTGCAACAGGAAGTCCACTTTTATGCTATGTTTCCAACAGTTAAAATAACAAATAAATGCATTCTCATAGAGTGCTTCACAAGATATGTTTGATTATGCCATCTGGATGCCCAAAATTTATCAGGTGAATGCACGTTTTAAACAGCTTATTGTACGCATAGTTAATCGCTGTTCTAGACCAATGCGCTTCTGCATTGTAGCGCACACACATACAGACAGTAGCTCGCACATCACATGCAAATTGCATGCAGATTCAGTAGCGCAGAAATGTTGTCAACCCTGTTCCATGATTTATCAGTGAAATAGCTTAGAAACTGAAAAGTTCTAGCAAATATTTCTTAGTAACTAAAACCGGCAGAGATGCTGCCAGGTAGAATTAATTCACATGCATCGCTTGCTCACTAATGCATTCATATAAATGTAATCTTCACTGTGCTACTTTATCTGTATCTGATTTAGAACGAGCACAAATCTGTGAGAAATATAATGACCCAAAGACAAAAGAACTGATAAGCTGTTATGTAGGAGCAATAGCCTTGTGGGCAGCACTGTGTCATATGCCATAGCTGTGCACAAGACAACCTGCGTTCAGTCTCAGCTTGAGGTTCAGGCTTATTCGTTCATTAATGACGTCATCAGCAACTAGTCGATGTCAACTTGACATTAATGTCGACTTAAATCTGAAGCCGTTCAACCCTAGTACATAGTAGTTAAAGACGGTGCTTTTTGGGACTGATTTTTAGAATACAGTTGCTCATTTAGGTTTGTTAATGCTTGGCCTTTAAATTCTTGTGTGGTTGAAATTATAGTCTACAGGGTTGGGAACTAACACCTTTAGTACAGAACAACAAGTTATTGTATTTATAAGAACAACAGCTGCAGTGTGGAAAAATCAGCAAAAATGACAACATAATGAATAAAGCCCCCAAGACTTCTAAAGAATTCAAAAACAGAAATCTGCTGTAGACCTTTAGTACGATGACAGCTAGTCCCATGTGACTTTTCTTCTCTTTGAATTTTTCAGAAGCGCAGTGGGGCCCTACCCCCTGCTCTTGATCCTCCTGATGATCCCTTGTTCTCTTCCTTCTTATGGGCCCTGAGCTCTTCCTCTTCTAAAATATCACTTCGACTACCGCTTTATATCTTTCCGATTTTTCCTTTCTCTTCCACAAGGTTTTCTGCCCAGTATCTTTTCATATCTAATAGTCTTTCTCTTTGAAATCCGTCTATCTCTTAAAAGCAGGCTAGGAACATACTATTTAGGGGCCAAGCCCCAAAAATGTGTATGCACCTATTGTATCTGTTGTATTGTTGAAATTGGAAAGATTTTTGAAACAATTTAAATAAACTGTGTGAAATATTGCTCCAAAAATATTTAAGATTCTTCACTATTTCTATGTTATTGCCTATATAGTGAATAAAAATGTAAAATTAGATTTTATGTAGCCTACCTCACACTGGAAAGCGTACATTTAATACTAAAATTAACTTAACATACAAGTGCTTGTATGGATAGTATGGTGTTACAATAAAACGTTGTTGACTGTTTGCAAATGGTTTGTGTTTTATATATTTTTACATCTTCCATGAGTTTGCTAAAATAAGCAGACCTGGAAGCTTTCAGAGCCTCATAATAGCATAGTTATCATAATAGCATGTCTGGTTAGGGCTGTCTGACTGGAAGAGATTGGAAAAGGAGAGCAGTGTGCTTCGCCTTCAAAGAAGCAGACTCAAGAAAGGGGAGGCCCTGCGGGGCATAGGTAACGTCCCCTACAGGAGCCCGTCTTGGACCGACTTGTAAGGTCCAGGAGACATTGCGAACCTGCTCCATCTCTTCCATCTCAGATAGGGGTACCCGAATTTAGAGAATCAGGCAGATAGGGATCTATTTATCACCATTTTTTTTATTTTATTTTTTTATTCTCTTTACAACTGTTTTAATTATTCTTGTTTTTATTTTTTTATTCTTACACATGGTATTCTTATTTCTTATGCATATGTTATCACTATTTTAATTCATTTCTATGTAAAGCACTTTGAATTGCCATTGTGTATGAAATGTGCTATATAAATAAACTTGCCTAGTTGTTTGTGCATTATTTTTTTTTAGTATTAATAATATAACAAAAGATTTTGTCAACTTCATCCTCTCTTTATTTCTCACTAATTCACACCCTATAGAAACTACTACAGCTGCAGAATTTCAACACGTTGATGGCGGTGGTCGGGGGTCTCAATAATAGCTCCATCTCTAGGCTGAAGGACACACAGGCACACATCAACAATGAAACCAATAAGGTACTATAACACCTGCGCACCAGACATAAAACCTTTACATCAAATCCAATACTTGTATTTCAGACAGTATCAATTTCAGAATATCTCTTTCAGATCTTTAACAGTTTGTTGGACCTGGTGACATCTTTTGGTAACTACAGTCAATACCGGCGCCGATTCGCTGACTGCACTGGGTTTCGTTTCCCAATCCTGGCCGTTAGCCTCAAGGACTTGATAGCTGTTCATGTTGCTCTGCCCGACTGGTCAGACCCACAGAAGACTCGTGTCAACTTGGCCAAAACCCAGCAACTCTATGCAATCCTGCAGGAATTAGCCCTTGTGCAGAACACTCCTCCGCACATTGAGGCCAACACAGACTTGCTCAATCTACTTACAGTGAGTGTGTGTGTGTGTTTTATGATGTGTATATGAATTCAAGAGGAATAGAGTGATTAGGATTAAATGAATTCCGACACAACATTTTTATTTTTACAGTGAAAGAGTGCGCACGCGATAAGATACAAGTAGCTAAACATTTAATATTCGACAACTGTTTTATGATGGATATGTTTAATGACCACAAACAGTGATGCAAATTACTCAACTTTTTTATGTGATCTCGGCATTTTGAATTGAAAATATGCAATCATTTAAATTGTCATTCATAATTGAATGTAACGAGAAAAGAAACACTTTTGACATATTAGACATACTAACAAGAGTAAATGTGTGCATATTATTAAATGAAATATTATTTGCAAAGAGTTTAAGATTACTTCACAACTAGGCTGTAATTAGACCCAGAACTTCTTTTACCGTTCTTATTTCTTGTTTATTCCCTTAAATCCCAAATATTTTAATCCTTAAATACCCTTAAATACTTTAATCCTTAAAGTATTTAATTTCTTTAAATAGAAAACCAACCCCCACAAAAAATTCAATGTTCATGGTTACAGCCTTGGTATCAAATGATTAATTTAAATGTTAGTACATAGTAGTTAAAGATACCGAATATAAAGTGGGACCAAAATTTTCCTGAAAGTTCGAGTTATAATAGTTTGCAAGAGCATAATTATAAACACAACGTAAAAGTGGATTAATGGATAGATAAGTGTACCTGTTCGGTGTGATAACGTTTAATGTCAGTGACAACCTCTGTAGTCCCTTGTTAGCAACCCCCTTTTTCAAAACAAAATTTTTTTAAATCACAAGCGGCTATTACTGATGTATGTTATGTCGTAAATGAAACATGAAAATATCTCAAGCTTGTGTTAAGCAAAAGCATAACACAATTTCAGTCACACTTATTTCAGGTACACTGAAAAAAAGTGTTGGATTTACATGATTTAATTGTGTACATTGGTCCCACATGAATCTATTAAGTTAAACAAACATAATTTGTCATGGGATGAATACATATAAGTGACCCAATTAAGTAGTCTCAAAGTGAACTTTATATGGCTGACATGATTCGATTCAGGTATTTAATTTTACATATTCATTCATCCACTTCAATTTCATATATTTTAATGTTACACAATTATAATACTGCACGAGCTAGTTAACAAACTTTTAGCTAGCAAAAGCACACGTTAGTATCTTAAATGCTAAGTATTAAAAGCTCCTTCAACAAAGCCATAATGACATCAGGTGTTTTAGTCCACAGCCTAAACAAATGCTCCACTCTTCTCCACAATGGTAACCTCCACACTGTAATTTAAATTCTTCTAATAATTCCAGCATAATTGAATATTAAACACAATCAAGTCTCCCCCTTTCTCATCTTGCTCAAAAATACATAAAACATATCAAATAACAACATTTACTCTCTCTTGATTTAGCCATATGCAAAGCATGGTGGGAAGTAACAAGCCCCGCCCAGTTTCAGTTAATGCAACACAAATGATTCATGTAATCTCAACACAATACGATTAAGTAAACTTCAATTTGACTTATATTTAAGTGGAATGAACACAATCAAATTATGTTAGGACAAAATGTATAGCAATTGTGTTGCTTTAGCTCATTTTAATTAAGCAATTTGAACAAGCAGTACAAATACATTTTCAGTGTATTTAACCAAAGACCCATACAAAAAACCCAAATTACAAAAGCCGGAAACGAGTTAACCTGTAAAAATATGTCATCTCTGCAGCACTCAGTTGGAAGACATTTGGTAGACTGTACTTCAACTTTCATCAGCTGCATGAGCAACAAAGCTCAATGTGCCGAGCATGTAGACTGACTGAGTTATGGCTCTGACACAGTTTTATGAATTTTTTTCTTTGGTCATTTTTGGCTCTGATTGTTTACAGCTCACATTGAGCACACTTCAGCACAGAAATAGAACAGAAAGACATTTTCTACAGGACGTTTTGTATACAACATTCCCCAATTGTTAAATTCTTGTGCATGCTCAATATTCAACAACAACTGTTGCCATGCACAAATTGTCTATTCCAAAATCTGTTCCACCCATCCATCCATACACAACAAGGAATGCACTTTCAAAAACTCTTTTTGCAGTTTGCCAGAAGTTTTTGAGCGTTGCCATAGAAACATTTTTTTTTTAGTCCCCAGAATGTGAACAGCTCTAAATAGAATCTCCTAAATAATGACAGTAATTTCTGCATGGGGTGAATGTACCTTGAAAATGTATGTCTGATTAAAATCCAACATTTCAACCATTTCTAGAGAGAGAAAACATGCAGTATGGAATGTTTGATGAGGCTTTAATTTTAGCCCATTTGACTGTTTTCTGATAAACACACACTCACACACTAATACAGAACAAGAGACATTTAGTAGACAGCAATCTATCAGGTTCAGGATTACCTTCTGAGAAATATAAGAAATCATTTATGTCTCATCTTCCCTGAAAGTTATATTCATAATTTGCTGAGAGAGATTTTGGTTGTGTTTTATGTATAGGTGTCACTGGATCAGTACCACACAGAAGAGGAGATTTATCAGCTCTCATTACAGAGAGAACCCAGAGCTGCAAAACCTGCGGTCAGTTTCCAACCCGTTAGATTTGGTTCATTTTATGCGTTTTTTTCTTTCTTAATTTTGCCAATAAACAGTTTAATGCATTCACTTAAATGCTGATGTTTGATTATGAAGAAATGTATTATTTACAGCAAAATAAGTAATCTCACAAGATTAGATTTAATCTCATATATTAAATTTAAAGATAAATTCACACTTGTAACTTTGCTTTTTGCTTGCTGCATCAGAACTCAACACCTTCCTCCAGTCCAGCTCCCAAACAACTATCAATGATTGATGAATGGGCAGCATCAGTGAAGCCTAAAGCTAACCCTGTTATTATCAGCAAACATATCGAGAAGATGGTGGATGTAAGAGAAAAACTAACATTCTTATCATTTCTAATTTGTTTTGACACGTTTATGTTCAGCACATTAAATCACGTCCATTGAGAGCCTGTGCTAAGCCCCGCCCCTCTTATTTAGTGCTCTAAACGCCGTGAATTGCTTGATTAACCATGCAGTTATATCTAGTAATTGTCCAAAGTGGGCAAGAGATGCATGATGAAAAGATTCAAAATCTCTCAACTAAAGAGAATTAAGCATAATCACAATTATGGGATGTCAACTAATTAAAAATATGACTTAATAATTACATGACTGAACCGAATAATCAAATGAATCACAGTTAATTGCACATGACTTCTGAATAGACATTTCAAAAAAGTGTTTTAAATAAATAGCTAGCAATCAATTTTGCACTTGCAGTCTATGATATTGATATAACAGATTGAAGACTTCGGCCATTACATTGTGTCTTGCTGTTCTTTAGCATCTCACGACATTAGCATCTTGAACATCATGAACATCTTGAAACCCTTACCCTCAGTTTCACAGAAAAGGCTTAAGATAGACTAAAATGCATGCTTGAGCTGTTTTAACTGAAAGCAACTTGCACTGATATATCTTGCATAAATGTCAATGCCATTGTTTTGTCTCAAGATGCACACCAGTAATGTTTTTTTTTTTTCTAAGGCATGTTTATAAAAACTACTTAAATGTCCTAATTGAACTAAAGCCTAATCCTGGCTTAATCTAAACCCTGTCTGTGAAACCAGACCTTAGTTTTCTGTTTTTGAACAAGCTAAAAAGAAAAGAGTTCAATATCAGAATTGTGTGTCAGAATTTAATAAGAAACAAAAATAAACCAGCTTTCTGCATTTATGTTTGTTTGTTTTTCTCATGAATGATCATCATAAATTTACTTCATACATACAAACCCGATTCCAAAAAAGTTGGGACACTGTACAAATTGTGAATAAAATCAGAATGCAATGATGTGGAAGTTTCAAATTTCAATATTTTATTCAGAATACAACATAGATGACATATCAAATGTTTAAACTGAGAAAATGTATAATTTTATGGGAAAAATAAGTTGATTTTAAATTTCATGGCATCAACACATCTCAAAAAAGTTGGGACAAGGCCATGTTTCCCAGTGTGGCATCCCCTCTTCTTTTTATAACAGTCTGCAAACGTCTGGGGACTGAGGAGACAAGTTGCTCAAGTTTAGGAATAGGAATGTTGTCCCATTCTTGTCTAATACAGGCTTCTAGTTGCTCAACTGTCTTAGGTCTTCTTTGTCGGATCTTCCTCTTTATGATGCACCAAATGTTTTCTCTGGGTGAAAGATCTGGACTGCAGGCTGGCCATTTCAGTACCCGGATCCTTCTTCTACGCAGCCGTGTTGTTGTAATTGATGCAGTATGTGGTCTGGCATTGTCATGTTGGAAAATGCAAGGTCTTCCCTGAAAGAGACGACATCTGGATGGGAGCATATGTTGTTCTAGAACTTGGATATACCTTTCAGCATTGATGGTGCCTTTCCAGATGTGTAAGCTGCCCATGCCACACGCACTCATGCAACCCCATCCCATCAGAGATGCAGGCTTCTGAACTGAGCGCTGAGAACAACTTGGGTTGTCCTTGTCCTCTTTAGTCCGGATGACATGACGTCCCAGTTTTCCAAAAAGAACTTCAAATTTTGATTCGTCTGACCACAGAACAGTTTTCCACTTTGCCACAGTCCATTTTAAATGAGCCTTGGCCCAGAGAAAACGCCTGCGCTTCTGGATCATGTTTAGATATGGCTTCTTTTTTGGTGATCCTCTGCCCATCTTGACTTCTGAGAGACACTGCCCCTCTGAGAGGCTCTTTTTATACCCAATCATGTTGCCAATTGACCTAATAAGTTGCAAATTGGTCCTCCAGCTGTTCCTTATATGTACATTTAACTTTTCCGGCCTCTTATTGCTACCTGTCCCAACTTTTTTGGAATGTGTAGCTCTCAGATCGTCCTGCTATGCTCTCAGACGAGCAGTTAAAGCCGCAAAACTCCGTTATAAAGACCGAGTGGAGTCTCATTTCCAACTCAACGACTCGCGGTGCATGTGGCAAGGTCTGAGGTCCATCTGCTCCTTTGGATCTAAATCCTCTGCAGAGGTGAACGCTGATCCGTTGCTCGTGAACGAGTTAAACTCTTTCTATGCTCGCTTTGACTGTAACCGCGGCAACGCGACTCCGCCAAGTGGCGCGTTAGAGGAAATTACTCAGAGCAGCAACAATCACGTGATCTCTGTCTCGGAGGATGAAGTTCGGAGAGCACTCAAGCGTGTGGACGTCAGGAAAGCTGCTGGGCCGGATGGTATTTCAGGTCGTGTTCTGCGGTCCTGTGCTGATCAGCTCACCGGGTTGTTTACATCTATCGTTAATGAGTCCTCGCTACATCTGTGGTCCCCACCTCCTTCAAAAAATCCACCATCATCCCTGTCCCTAAGAACAGTAAACCCTCTTGCCTAAATGACTATCGTCCAGTGGCTCTCACGTCTATAGTCATGAAGGTCTTTGAGAGACTCATTAAAAACACCATTTGCGCCTTCATTCCTGACACTTTGGACCCTCTTCAGTTTGCCTATCGTCCCAATAGATCGACTGAAGATGCCATCTCTCATGTCCTCCACTCCTCCCTCACTCACATCGACAGCAAAAGTGGGAACTACGTAAGACTGCTATTTATTGACTATAGCTCAGCCTTTAACACCATAGTTCCCACCAAGCTAACCTCCAAACTCCTGGATCTCGGCCTGAATCCTTCTCTCTGCCACTGGATTGAGGACTTCCTCACTGGCAGGCCTCAGGTGGTGAGAATAGGCCAGTCCACCTCCACCTCCATCACCCTGAGTGTGGGAGCTCCACAGGGCTGTGTCCTGAGTCCCCTGCTCTACTCTCTCTCTACACGCATGACTGTTTGTCCACACACAGCTCCACCTCTATCATCAAATTTGCTGATGATACTGTTGTCCTGGGCCTCATTTCCAACAACAATGAGACGGCATACTTGGACGAGGTGGAGCATCTAACATCATGGTGCCAGGACAACTGTCTCTCTCTGAATGTTGGCAAGACCAAAGAAATGATTGTGGACTTCAGGAAGAGACAGCAACGGACATACTCCCCCTCATGATCAGCGGGTCACCAGTAGAGAGAGTGAGCAGCTTCAAGTACCTGGGAGTAAACATCTCCGAGGACCTGACCTGGACTGCTCACATTCAGACACAGGTGAAAAAGCCAGGCAAAGACTGTACCACCTGTCGCCAGCTGAGGAAATTCAGGGTTTCACCAGCTATCCTGAAAACTTTCTATTTAGGGGCGATAGAAAGTGTTTTAACTCAGTGCATCACAGCGTGGTATGGGAACAGCACCAGTCATGACCGCAAAGCCCTGCAAAGAGTAGTGCGCTTATCCGAGCGTGGGTCAGCTCTCCGTCTCTGCAGGACGCCTACACCAAACGCTGCAAAGGTAGAGCTACCAAGATCATCAAGGACTCTAATCACCCTGCAAACCCTCATTTCACGCTGCTACCATCTGGTAAGCGCTTCAAGCCTGATGGCCAAAACTGAGAGACTCAGGAGGAGCTTCTTCCCCAGGCCATCAGACTCCTGAACTCAGTCACTTAACATCACGTGACTTCACTTCAGGATAAACATCGATACACTGACATTGCACTGCACTTTCTGTTCTCGTTGTTACTGTGTAACAACCTGTCATAAACCTGTTTGCACATTATACTCTTTATACATTTGTTAACCACATATTTATAAGTCTACAGTTTACTCACTGCAAAGTCTACTTCAATTATTTTATTCCACTTTATCCTTATTTGTTACCTTTTTTTTCTCTTGACTTGATTATTTATAATTCTACAGATATAGACATATATATATATATATATATATATATAGAGAGAGAGAGAGAGAGAGTACTTTTTTTTTATATCCTATTTCTATTATAATTTCTTCCTTGTGTTTTTAACTGTGAATTTGCACTGTCCATGGAGCGGACCTGTTTACATTTCACTGCCGGTTGTATATTCTGTATATAACTGTGTATGTAACAAATAAAACTCTTGAATCTTGAATCTCATGAAATCCAAAATGAGCCAATATTTGGCATGACATTTCAAAATGTCTCACTTTAACATTTGATATGTTATCTATATTCTATTGTGAATAAAATATAAGTTTATGAGATTTGTAAATTATTGCATTCCTTTTTATTCACAATTTGTACAGTATCCCAACTTTTTGGAATCGGGTTTGTAGAATGATAAATGTGTTATCCTAATTATAAAAAAAAAAAAAAAAAAAAAAAAAAAAGAGACATTTTGATTGCAAAAATCACAATTACTGGAACTTACATATTGGTAGGGGACATAAGTAAATGTGTTTATGTCTTATTCCATAATTAATCATACTAAATTGACAGTTCTAATTAAAAGTGAGCATGGTTTATCTGAACAAAACTGCTACTGGATACAGGGTACTTTCTAAAGCAAACATTACTAAGGAATACTCACTATGGTACAGTGTTTCGCCACTACTGTGACCGGAATCAATACTTTAGCATTAAATGAAATCGAGACCTTGATATTTTGAATATTATTCCGGTTTCTTGTGCTTTTAGCTTTTAATTTTCAGTGTATGATTTGTCAGTAATGATTTTAAGGTGGGGTTTAGTGCAGAGTCAATTATGTATATTTCTTTAACTCTGACAGTATAAAATATAAAGTTTAACAGGCTCAATACATTAATTTACAAATCCCTCCATTGTGTAAGATGTATTATTGGAGATGTTAATGAAACTGTGTTTCTATTGTCTTTTCACAGTCTGTGTTCAAGAATTTCGACACAAACGGTGACGGCTTCATCTCACGTGAAGAGTTTGAGTGCATCAGGAATAACTTTCCATATCTCAGCAAGTTTGGAGAACTCGATAAAAATCAGTGAGTTTATCAATGCCAAACGAGAGCACTGTCTTTTGCACACCATAATATAAATGTATTCACAAAATATAATTGACAAAATATGATTAATCTTAAGCAATTTTGCGTTTAAAAGACATCTAATAGCCATCCAAACACAGCCCTGACATCTAGGTTAAAACAAGGCAAAATTTGGGCTATCAGTGAAAATTGAATAGACATCTTGCCAGCCCAAGAATAGACTTGTCATCTAGAACATGAACATGTCAAAGAAATGAAACCAAACACCTTGTAATCACTGTTGACTTTGCTAACATGATGGAATATCATTATGTCCCAAGTTATTTGTATGTTGTATGTTCTCGCAAAAACAACATGCAACCAAATTCAAGGTTATTTTGGCTAGAAGTGGATTACTCATAGCCGGACTATATTGGGTCTACACTATTGGAGAGCGCTGTTAGGGCCTATTCACACTGAACACGTTTTTGCTGTTAAACCAGGAAAACCAGGCCAGTAGAACGGTCATGCACGAGACGCTGCAAAAGACAAGCCGCAAACGAAATGGTTGATAACATCCGTCTAGCGCATTTAAATTGAAAAACAGTGGAAAAGTAGCACAGTGGAATGGAGAAACGTGTTATGTGTGAACAGCCCCTTAGACCACTGAGGCAGACCAGCCTAGAAATGTAACTTAAATAATTTTGTCATCCTAACATAAATCAGAATGGTGCGTAATGAAGTGTAGCAGAGCAGCATCAAAAATATCAAATATTGGGTGGAACAATTTGGCCATATCTAATTATTCTATGGTATAATTATTCAGTTTGAGTCATTTCCAAAATTCTGGTTAAACTCTAGGAAGGTTCCAGAAATGTTTCCAGTTATGGCATACGTCTGACTACACAACTGCAGTAACAGTTAAGACATATGATTTATTATTATAGCCATAACTAAGTCTACAGCTCATAGACAGGCGGCATGAGTTATTGGCCCTCTTCCCTTGTGATGTTCATGAAGCACCCTTTCCATGGAAGCTGATCTGTTATATGGAAAAGATGCCCATAAACACAGTTTGCACTGTTTGGATCTTGTTGGCTGTTTCTAAATGTATGTTTTTCTCTCTCATGATCTGTTTGTCTCCATCTATCAGGGATGGAAAGATCAGCAGGGAGGAGATGATAGATTATTTTATGAAGGCCAGTTCTTTGCTCAATTGTAAGATGGGCTTCATACACACCTTTATAGAGACTACATACGTGAAACCAACCTTCTGCGAACACTGCACCGGCTTTGTAAGTATCAGATGCTCATGCAATCATATAGAAATAGATTAATGTAATGTTTTGAAGTGCCCCTCATTATGCTTTTTTCAGACATTACCTTTCATGTAGTGTGTAATATAGGCTGTTTGTAAATGTAAAAGGTCTGCAAAGTTTCACAGATCAAAGTGCAGGATAAATGGAGTTATTGTCTACCAAAATAAATAAAAAATGCCTGAAATTAGTCATCAGTAATTCTAGTCTTACTTCCTGTATGAATCTACACAGGTTTGTAACAAATTTGCCTAATGCCTATGGTCTTCACTGGCTGTCAGTGAACAATATCTACTTTGACCTGCCCTCATACACTGTAGTTGTAGCTGAGGCCTGAAACGCTGTTTTCTGTGCTGCGAAAGCAAATCGACTTTGCATGCACGTCCAAAGAATAAAGACTTGGACTGGAATTGATAAAGTAAACTGACACCACATTCTAAAACATGCTGGGTTAAAAACAACCGAAGTTGGGTTGAAAATGGACTAACCCAGCGATTGGGTTGTTGTAACCCAGTAAATGGGTTGTTTTAACCCAGCGGTTGGGTTACATGTTTGCTTAAAACAACCCAATTGCTGGGTTAGTCCATTTTCAACCCAACTTGGGTTGTTTTTAACCCAGCATTTTTTAGAGTGCATCATTGCTATTCGTATCACTTTGTATCAAGTTCTGAGGTAGCGGTAGACTAAAATCACAAGAGACTGGGCCATCTGACCAATAAGAGCAGAGAAGGTTTGAGGAAAGGAGGGTTTTAGAGAGACCAGATCCATAATCGAAATAAGGACACTGTGAGAAAAGAGGTGAGTCTACAATAGATATGAAGAAGAAAATCAATGGTTTTTGACCTTTGTAGAAGACCTCCAAAACAAAATTAGGAATCTATACAATAGCATAATAGGGGCACTTTAATTATTGCTCAGTGTGTTTTCTAAGACAGACAGATCTGTTGGTTTATTTATAGCATGGTGTGGTGTGGTATTGAATGCTGTACCCCAGTCCCTTCCATTGTGTGTATGTGTGGTACTTTCAGATCTACCTGTGTGTGTGGCCTCTGATGTTGTGTGTTTGTGATGTTTGGGCTTTCCCTTTCATCTATTGTTTTCCCGCTGTGATTCTCATTCTCTCTTGATCTTAGTCCCTCCCTCTTCTCTGTACTATTTTCAACATCCTTTCTGCACCTCTCTTTTTCTTCAAAAATAACTTTAATATGTATATCCCTCTTTTTAAGATATGGGGCTTTTATAAACAAGGATACAAATGCAAAGGTAAGAGAGAGCTGTATGTGTGTGTGTTTGGCATGTCTGAAAACATTACCATTCCTTTACCCATTCAGACAATGTCACTAGGAGAGAATATAGATAGTTGCTCTTTTCAATGCAGTGGACTCTTTGCTTTCATGTAACACTTCTCCAAGATTTAATTTTGTGCTTCATTTTCTCATAATTTCCATAAACTGCGCTGCATTGCGTTTGTGCATAGAGTCCATAACTGGACTGGAGCTTTCGAGCTTCATAAAGGATGCAAAAGCACTATAGATTTATCATAAAAGCAGCCCATATTACCTCTGAAGTCATATGATAGCTTTGAATGAGAAACAGATTTACATTTATGCTGTTAATTCCACAAGTCAGTGAGTTGAACTCAAAAACCAATTCTGTGAACAAATAAGTCTGACTGGTTTTGTGGACTGTATCTGATGATTTATTGAAAATATATAAACAGAGATTGCTACTTCTCTCATGAATTCTAATGAACGTGTCATTTGCATATGCGCAATTTGCAGGTGGGACGGGTGGTACGTGACCGCACCACTTTTTGCCAGGGTCCCCACTGCTTTTTGAAACATCTCATGGCACGGGAGAACCTATCTAATACAAACAAAGCTTCTCCAGTTAACTAGCAGAGCATAATTGTGTTAGTTTGTTAAATAGGAGATAGGGAGCTAGTTGCCGCTGTTATCAGTGGTGCTGATTTCTCTTGTGGCTCGTGCACACTGTGCAGTCTTCACACAGACGAGCACTTTAATCTATGGCTTAACGCCGTTGCAGAGACTTTCTATTTGTTCCGGTGCAATCACAAAGCAAAATGAACAAAAACTTGTGCCTGCTTTTGATATACAATCATTGATGATATTCGGTTTCGATGAGAAAAAATTAAATAAACGAGGGCAGATTAGAACCCAGACCCTCTGACGTTCTTAACAAAAATTGTACCACTAGGCCATTAAAGAATACAAACAAATTTCACGAATCTTTGCATTTATTCACGTGAAAAATCACATTAAACATGAGTTCTATATCCAACGCAGATAAATTAAACCCAACGCAATTTCTGCAATTGTACATATTTTACATCTGAGGTAGCATTGTATAAGCAACACGATACCCCCACTTTGAGTCCCACCCACTTTTTAAAACAAAGTTACGCCACTGGCTATTTGTAGTTGTTAAGGTTTTCAATAAATTATGACCCCAAATTTTGTTTATTCCTCACACAGTGCTATTGCAAGACTTTTAAGATTATATCACAAAGTCATATGAACTGCTTTTATGCTACATTTATGATATTTTTGCATCTTGTCAAGCTTCAAATCTCCCTTTCCCCATTCTCTGCCCCCCTTGAAGCAGGGCCAGATTCAAAATTAAACTTATTAAAAAATATCAATGACATGGCACTTCGGATGAGAAACAGTATTATTTTTGAAAAACAGTATTATCCATTTTAATATAAGGAAAGGCTGGCCAGGACAGAGAGCAGGCACAATCCCATGATACCGTTGTGGACAAGTGAAATGTGTTGCTGTGTTTGGGGATGCCATCCTAGGTAGTGCTGTCTGTATTGCCAGGATGGTTCTGTTTGTAATGATTATTAATAACAGTTAATAAATTGTGAGAAATGTAATAATTATTGAGAGGGAGTAAAGTTTATCTCTAAAATACTGCAAATTAACATTGCCAAACAATTTTGTGTACTTTTAGTACACTTTAGTTTAAAAAGTTCTCAGACTTTGTGCCTCAGATTCGTATGGCCATCGTCTCTGCAGTTTAAGTGGCCTATTTTGAGGAGGCCTGTACTGCACATAGTGTTTGTGTGAGTGAAAAGCGAAACATGCAACATGGCCAAAATAGCTAGTGGTGACATTTAAGTGAGAGAAATGAGACGTGTGAAAAGTAAAGGAAAAAGTAATTCTTTACTTTTATTTTCATACATCTTTCATACATTTTCTTTAAAAGAATATACTTATGGGCGAACTGAATGTTTTTGGACACTTAAGTACATCTTTATATGTAATTTCATAATTACTTCTATTGTTATTTAAATATGGTTAAAGTGTACTGCTGAATTTACTGACAAGCACTTATGATAAACTAAAATATACGTTGTCATTTCTATTGAAACTTGTTTGTCATGTATTTAAATATATTAGTAATTGCACATTTGTAATGTTAAAGTTGCAATTCAGTACATTTAAAATATATTAACCTTAACGGTTATTGGTAGTTGAATAATAAGTACTTCACATATGCTTTAGAATGTTAGTCAACACTTCAAAATAAGTGCACTTCTTTAAAGCATGACAAAATATTAGGTTACACTTTTTTGTAATACTTTATTTTACAGTGTCCCTGTTACACGTTACATGTAGTAATTACTATAAATTATGCATAATTACATGCAACTAACCCTAAACCAAACCCCATTCCTAACCCTATAAGTACATGTAGTTAACACAGACACCTTAATATAAAGGGTTACACTAAGGTGTCGTTGCTACAGTGTAATTATATATTTAAATACTGAGTAATATCACTTAACAACATGTACTTACTATAGGATAAGGGTTTGGTTGAAGGTTAGTTGCATGTAATTATGCATAATTTACTGTCATTACTATGTCATTGTTATGGTGTAATTATACATTTAAGTACTGAGTAATATTAATTAACTACATGTACTTGGGGTTAGGGTTTTTTGCATGTATTTATGCATAATTTATAGTTATTACTACATATAATGTGTAACAAGGATGAAGATAAAGTGTTACCAATCATTATTAAAACAATGATTTGAATAACAATTGATTAATGTACTTTAGAGTAATACTTTTAATTTGACATAATTACAAAGTTCATTTAATTGTGTTAAGAAACATCATGAAAGTGTACTTGCCTTCTATCTTTAAGTATACTTAAGTAGTCTTTTATTTCATAAATATTATATTATCTAATAGTAGTTTTTTCAACTATACTTTAAGATTTGAAATACACCACAAGTGCACATTCAACACAATTATACACACTTCTTTTTCACAAGGGCTTTTCTTTTCACCTTTGTCCACCAACCAAGTACACACACACACACACACACACACACACACTCTCTCTCTCTCTCTCTCTCTCTCTTAGTTTGTGGGGTGAACTGTCATAAAGCATGTCATGGACGTCTGACGGTTGAATGCCGTAAAAGAACGAAGAGCATCAGTCATGACACACCACCGTCATTACAGTCCAGATCCTACAGCTTTCCTCTGTCCAGTAATGCACAATCAAACCTGCAGAACACAGGTACACGTTCTCACACACAACGCACATAATTGCAGAACTTAGACATGGAAGCTTAAAAATAAGATAATTGCAACTTCTCACAATTCTTGCAATGGCAAGTATACATTTCACAATTCTGAGTTTATAACTTGCAATTCAGACTTTTCCCTCAGGGATATGAACTCGCAATTGAGAAAAGAAAAGAAAAAAAAAAAAAGTCAGAATTGTGAGATGTCGCAATTACTTTTTCTTTTCTTTTTCTTCCATGGCAGAAGCTTTCGGTCTTATATTAGCTATTTATCAAACTCTCTCTGTCTATTTGTGTTTATTCGTCGGTCTTCAGTCATCACAGAAGAGGATGTTGAGGCAGCTGAACAGGGTGTATTTGACTGTCACCTTTAAACTGGTAAACCAACATTTTGCTTGACTAATAACTACCTAATATTTCTCACTACATAAAAATAGTTATATTATGCTAATTGTCGAACATTACACATTATATTGTATTGTTAACGCAATATTGTTTCCTCTATGACGTGCAGATTTTTGTCTGACTGCACGAATGATGAGCATGTCAACAAGAATACTTGTGCTGGGGCAAATTTCTTCCAATCACACCCTCACCACAACAATGTTGAAGAAAAAAAGAGCGGATCAGAGTCAGGACAGTTATCACATTTTGGGATCGACTGTGTTCACTATCACAGCCTGACACACATCATGAGACATAGATAGGCTGCTCTCTGCTGGACTGAAGCTGCAACAGCTGACTAGATTAATCACCTCTTCCCACTGAAATCTGAATGTAATCTTAAACATATCTCAAAATCTCAACCATATCATTAAGGTGTATATTTTCCCCAGGCTCCTGAAACGCCTTGTAATTTAACTTTTATAAATATAAAAATAAATAAATAAATGAAAAACAAAGAAAATAACAGATGAAAGAGAATAGGGACATTTTTGTCATTTATCATGACCTTAATGATGAGTAAGTTCCTTCGGTTACTATGTTCCGATAATCAGAAATGTACATTCGCTGAAGTAATGAGATCTTCTAACATCACCAAAGCAGTTCTGGCTGAGTTTCAGTGTAAACTTAAGGTGGCATATATCTGGTGTATGTGTTTATGTGTTTGCACCTGAAATATAGTTGATAATATGCAACCAGCTGTAATGTTCTTCAAATCTTTGGGGAAAAATATCCCAATTAATTTATCTTGAGAGAGTTAACGGCGTTAACGGCATTAACTACATAGTCGTAGATATTCCAGCTGTAACTGGTGCATCAAAATCTTTGTCATCCATGTTGAATGCAAGTCATATAAATGAATGTTTTTAATCATAAAATAAATATATAAATATATATATATTATATATATATATATATATATATATATATATATATATATATATATATATATATATATATATATATATATATATATATATATATATATATATATATATATATATATATATATATATATATATATATATATATATATATATATATATATATATATAATATAGAATTACATTGAAAGGCCCTCCTTTCACACCATAAATATTGTGCATGAACAAGATTTTGAACAGAAACAATTAATTCCTGTGGAGCTATTCACACCAGAAAAGTTCTCTTCACTTTGTGTAAATTCTTTTTTTTTTTTTTTCTTCGTCTGGGGAAGGAACAGGTCCGAGCCTTTGCCCTCTACATATCTGAGCATTAAACATGAACTGATAAAGACTTTGAATTAATTCAAAGAGTTAATAATCACTCATGATCGTTTGGATGTAACATGGCATGCTAAATGGTTAAATGGCTTTTAATAACCCATCAACTGTATGATCTCAGATCAGCTATGTTGGGGGCATGCAGGACGGTTGCACGCTTGCATACTTCACTCTGACGTCATTAGAAATAAAACTGTAAATGGGAAAATTAAATCTTAATGAGGAAATACATAAGGTGTTATATATATATATATATATATATATACACATACATATATACATACACACACACACACACACACAAATAAGGTGTTTTTGCTGAGGAAATAAAATATATCTTTTTAAATTTAATTAGATTATGATTACAAGTAGTTTTGTGGTTCTGTGTTTAAAAGATGTAAAACATCCCTTTTAAGAAAAAAAGAAAAAGCTTCTGTTGCTGTTTCACAACACTATAGGGCCATATTTCACATTTTAGAATATCCTTGTTCTCTCTCTTTTTAATATATGTTGTAGCAGTTGCTGTTAAAATGAGATTTCCAAAATTCTTCCAATGATCTGAGAAACTGTAGTCTGGGAAATCTGACTCTTATGTGACATTAGGCATGCAACTTGTGTATTGTATGCATATTAACTGATATGTTCTTTTTAAATATCCTGTTGTTTTGTTGAATGTTTTGTTTTTATATGTACAGGAAGATCTGAATGCATTTTACATTTAAGTAAATTTGTCGTGTTGCACACTGAAATATTGTTTGTTCTGTAATACAGAATCCTTGGTGATAATTGAATGTATTTTTCTCATGCAACTACCTTTTAATGTGCAGTTCTGTGGGAATATTTCAGTGACATAATAAATATTGCTATATCAAAATATCTATGAGTGACAATTACATGAGTCTCTAATCTTCTTTTCTACTGCAAGTCTAGCTGTAGTCAGAAAAATAATTTACAAACTACTCACACTATTAGGATTTTCTTAAGTTATAGCGCCCCCTAGTATTGGAAATTGGAAATAAAGGAATTAGGGATAGTTCACTCTGATGTCAATACAGAACGTTACAGACTTTTTCCTCCCTTGCAGAACACCAAAGACATTAAACACTGTACCACAATATGGTACAGTGTTTTTGATCCCAACATTCTTCAAAATATAATCTTTTGACGACCAGATTAACATTTTTGGGTGAACTGTCCTTTTAAATTTGGCATGTGTCTTCAAAATGTCCCATATTTGAATAACACTATTTTCATCATGAGATATAAAAATTTTATAAAATATTTCACTGCACAGCGGCACAGCTTATGATACTCCAAATATGGTAGTGTGATTTTGGTAATGCTGAAGAAGCTTCATTTAAATGTTCAACTTTATTTCCATTAGCTGTTGTGTAGTTTACTCCGTTAAGATTTCTCATTTAAATAGCCATTTCAATTTAGCATTGTCACGTCACTTATGCGAGATCTGCTTTTGAAATAGGCCTATTCGACAATGAAATAACATTTATAATAATTGTAGAAATAAATGTGGACAATGAAAATAATAAAAATAAATAAAAACTTTATTTCAAGTATTGTCAGCATCTGTGTTAGTTCTCACAGTAGCCATAACTAATAGCACTAGGCCTATATTATTAACACAATGGATTGTTTAAAAAGGCAATTGTTGTGTTTGTGTACTTGTCTGGAGATGGCGCTTTAGTCCACGTTGTTACTTACAACGTAGTGTAGAGTAAGGCTGCGTCCAAAATTGCATACTCTGTGCATACTCTAGGTAATTATTTTGAATAAGGAATTACTAATGTAATTAGTAAATAGTATGTTCTATATAGTATGAGTCTCAGATAGCATACTGTAACACTGTTCATAGATATGGGAAGGAGGAGGCAGGAACCGAACGTTTAGTAAAACAAACAAAACACAACATAAAGTCCAGGCCTAGTCCTCTCTCCTCCTTCACTGGTGTCGCTCGTCCTTATGCCTCCGAGCTCCCTCATGAGAGGACTCGAGACCCACATCTCTCGCTCGTCCACCTCGCCACACATACATATCGGGCCTTATCTGGGCCAACTATTGCACATATGGCTCAGTTCTGGCAGCGGCAAATGTCATATGGGGTCATATCTGGCCCACACACACACACACACACACACACACACACACACACACACACACACACAAAGCCAGTTTTAAAGTAAGTTGTCGCTTGCTGTGAGTGGCCCAGATGTGGCCTATGTGATGAGCCACAATGAAGCCAGAAATTAGCCGTATGTTTCATAGTTGTCCAAGATGAGGACCGGATATGTATGCTATTGCCAGCCACACTCAGGTTGAGTCATCGCCGTCATTCCATGCGGTATGTGGACCAGAAGAATGTGGGAGATGTGGGCCACAACTGGGCTAGATGCCATTTGCTATCTGGGGTGTGTGTAGTATGAATGTAATCTGGATGTACTACATTCGCCATGCTGTTATTATCATGTGACCTACCAGCATCAGTTGCATCAATTCTCTACCATTCACCAATCCTCCCCCGTGACCTCATAGGGGAGTAAAGTGTCCATCGTATACACACTTCAGAATCTCGCCAGAAGTAGTAAGTAATCCAAGTACTTTTTGCCTACTATTTTATAAATACTGTGAATTTGGACATACTACTACTTTTTTTTCCCATGTACTGTTTTTCGCCTACTATATAGTAGGGAAGTATGCGATTTCAGAAGCAACCTTAAGAGTTGAAATGTGTTGCACCTGCTGCCAATTATGTAATGCCTCACTGTTGGCTTGCTTGTCCTGCTTTTAATTTTTGAATAAATGTCTAAGAATTGAGAACGTTCTTGGCCTCATGCTTACCAGGATCTAAATATTACAAATTGGCAACAAGGATTTTGCTGTTCTACGTGGAAGAGGTTTCTTCTTTTTCCTATGCCATTTTTACCATGTCCTGGTGAGCCATCTATACCTTTCAAGGTCTTGCTAAAAATATTTAAGAACTAACTTGTCGTTAATGCAACAGGAGATGACTGGCCAGTTGCAAGAAAGCGAGCTTTCTTTTTTCATTGCCTAGCAACAGAAGGTCAGAGATTGTTTTATACTTTACTAAACCAAGTAGAGACAATAGAGGATGCTGAATTCAAGCACCTGGGGAAACATCTCGGGTTACATGACTGTAACCCCGTTTTCCTGAATGCAGGAGCAAGATGCTGCATTCAAAACATCTTTGTTTGACCAGTTGTGAAGTATGTGTGGCAAACATGCCAAGGAACTTGGCTTTATATAACCATGACATCATTGGAATGTGCGCTCGTGAGAGGCTATAAACAGATGCGGAACAGGGGCATCTTCAGGTATCACTTTGTCTGAAGAGACATCTGGACACGCCTTCAATGCGGCAATGTAGCACAGCCTCTCGTTCCCACTTTTCCAAGGAACAGGGTTACAGTCAAGTAACGAGATGTTCCCTTTCAAAAAGTACCTTCAATACTGCTGAGCTCAGAGCTATGGGAACGAGAATACCAATGCCGCCACACTGGAAGTGTCTGGATGCCTTGTGTAGTGTGTGCGCTCACAAGGACGAGAAAGGCCATGGACATGATCTTGGTATGCTGACTCAAGGACATGCGAGCCCGGACTAGTATGAACATCCAAACTGTAAAATCTGATGAATGTGTGCGGAGAGGACCAGCCTGCAGCATCACATACTTGTTGCAAGGGGGCTCCCCTTGCCAAAGCTTTAGAGGTAGAATGAACCCAAACTCCGAGGCGAAGCGCCTCGTAGGCCAGAGCACAATCCCTATAGCAAATGAAGAGTTGATTTGACTTATGCCACTGGCTAGTGTGGTGGATGTAAGAGCTCGGACTGCTCCTGCGTAGTGAAAGGCGGAGGACAGAAGGCTCCAGAATGACCAGATGCATGGTCGAGAATGGAACTTTATGTGCATAATTGGGATGATAGCGAAGTAATTGCCATCTAGAGGTTCAAAGGCGGTATTGACCAGCCCCTCGAGAACCATGGTTAAGTCCCACGAAGGGATCTTTGGTCTAACGGGAGGCCTCATTCACCTTGCCCCACGGATGAAGCAGGCAATCAGAGGGTGCTAACTGACTGGCACCCCATCAATCAAGTCAAGTCAGCTTCATTTATATAGCACTTTTTACAATACAGATAGTTTCAAAGCAGCTTTACAGTGATAATAGGAAATGAATGCAACAAAGATTATTTTGGCTGTACAGCAGCTATAGAAGAAAGCCATTGTCCAGCTTAAGTAAGTTTTTGATTGATTAATTTCCCTTGTAAAAATCATTAGTTATCAACTTAGTGGCTGCTTTCACAACAACGTTTTCAACTGAAAACAGAAAACCTTCAATAAATTCCGGCCTCTCATCCACACGACAACGGTGCCCTGGTGGCCCGAGAACACAAACCCCGAGATAGGTCTCACAACTGCAAGTTTTGAAAACGACACTACCATCTCAGCGTAAACCTCAAAAATGTGAATCCGTAAAAAAGGTAACGGCATGCACATGTGTATTATGTAGTCTATAGGCATGCGCGCTTGAATGCGTATGTGCACGTGCGTAGTCTTTCTTTACAAAGTGATCCACCCGCAGATCCACGCAAACAGGAATCATCTCGACAAAGGTTTTTATCTCTACAGAGAATGTTTGTTGTGAAAAAAAAAAAAAAAAAAAAAAACACACCTTTTGTTGTGTCGATGAGGCCTCCACAAGGGATATTCTAGTTGGTCTCTGCTAACACTTCACGGCTGCATTGTGGTCGTGTCTAGATGCAGGTCCACATCTGATCTGGATACTGCCTTGATCCGGCTGACTACAGTAAACCTTGGGATAAACAGAGAGACTAATATTAGCGTAGATGCCATTCTTCTTATGATGTAACGAGTACATCAGGTGTTATGGGAAGTGACCTAATTTATCCAGCTTAATCATTTAACATGATTTGAATTATAGAAATTGATAAAGTGTTATGTGTATGCCAGGTTAAAAAGATGTGTTTTTAGTTTAGATTTAAACTGACAGGGTGTGTCTGCTTCCCGAACAATGCTAGGAAGACTCTTTCAGAGTTTAGGTGCTAAATAGGAAAAGGATCTATCACCAGGGCAATCAGGGCGTCAAGCTGATATGGCGGCTACAAAAACCCTGAGAGTGGCGGGGCATGTGCCTGCTGATAGCTTTTCCTGCAGAAACTCCAACACTGAAACAATCTGGCAGTGGACTGGGTCTGCACTGAGTGCAGTACACCACCTTTCAAAGACACCCCATTTAGTGGCATAGATTCTTCTTGTGGAGGGAGCTCTAGCACTGAGAATGGCTGTACAGTGTCAGCTGGTAGCACGGTGTCCCTTAGTTGGTCCCCCTCAGGGGCCAAACGTGAAGGTTCCACAAATCGGGCCGGGGATGAAATATTGTCCCCATGTGCTTGAAACAAAAGGTCCCTCCTGTTTGGTATTGTCCAGGGCAAGCTGTCGAAGAGGGATATTAACTCAGAGAAGCAAAATCTGGCCGGCCAATGAGGCGCCATCAGTAAGAGGTAAGACCCTTGTTGACGGACCTTGGCCAGGACTCCCGGGAGCAGAGCGATTGGTGGACACGCATACAGGCGCATTCTGGACCATGTATATACCATCACATCCAGACCCAGGGGAGCTGGGTGAATCAAAGAAGTAGAGGGGACATTGTGTTGTCTCTTGGGAGCCCAAGAGGTCCACTTCTGCTTCATAGAATCTTTCCCATATTTGTGTCTATCTCTGGGTGGAGTTTCCATCTAAGCCATCTAAGACCTCTCCCCAGCCCATACGAGAAGCGTCTGTCATTAGCATCTTGCGATGACAACACACACCTAGATTGGGACCCAGGTGAGGAACCAGGGTCTGAGCCACATAGAAAAGGAATGAAACCAGCGGCACGTAACCCTTATTTGTTTTTGGGGATTGGCCCTTGGATGAAATCCCTTAGCTTTGAGTCACAATTGAAACGGTCTCATGTGCAAAAGGCCCATAGCCATCACTGTGGATGCAGCTGCCATAAGACCTAGAATTCTTTGAAATTGATGCAAAGTAATTTCCTGACCTAGTCTGATATTGCTCAAGGTTTTTAAAATGGTCTTGACACGTGCAGAAGACAGTTGGGCCCACATGGTGACAGAAAATACAGCTGCCAAGTTCTCTGAAAGAGGTTCCAATTTCGATACTTCCTGTTGGGTGGATGTTAAATTTTCTGTGTCCTGGGAGATAGCAGGAAGCGACAGAACAAGGTCCCAAGGGGGGCACATCCCCACAGACCTAGGCGCAAAACCCTCACTTCTTATTTGAAATGATAGTCCTGAGGTCACATCTTTTGTGAGGCTGCTGAACATGGTGAGCCAGTACCCAATCTGTACAAGGGGGGGCGTGACTCTCCACATTCTGCTTTTGGGCCTCTCACTCTTCTGAGAAGGACAGTACAGTGGGGAAGAAACTCTACGATGGCTTCTTCATGGCTCTTTGCCTCCTGGAACCTGTTGACGACTGGGTTTACAGATTCTTCGGTTGTCTTGCTCATATTAAAGTCCTTCAGCAGGTCAGCCTGGTACACCTGTAACACCGCCATGGTGTGAACCAGCCTGACCTGCTGCCTGGAATGCTTTCCTCACCAGCGTGGATGTTGTTCTGCACTGCTTGTTGGGGAGCATACGCTTTTTAGAGATTATGTGCTCCCATGATAGAGATAGCCTGCAAGCATCTCTTCAACCTGAGGCAACATCGTATAACTGTGTGCCTTTGCACCCATGATAGTCGAATATGTTGACATTGAAGACACACAGACAATGTATAAGGTTTCCCCCATGAACAGGATCAGGATATTTTATAACGGAGGTCCATCACTCAGGTCCCTTCCCCTGGCAACAAGACAGAAATCTATCCTCTAATTCTAATCTATCGTCTTGTTCCTGTGGCCAGTCCAGTTGTAACTGCACTGGCTACTGCACAAATCACAACCTTGACTCATGCTTTATCATCACGGGAGGAACGCTCTGAGGCAGCGTACTTGAAATTGAACTAGCCGGAAACAAGAGATGCAGCGACCTCTGCTGCAGAGCCAAAGAAGCACCACAGCACGCTTCGGAATCAGACTCATAGGGTGCTCCTCAATACTCAAATTGATGCTTCCTCGTTTCTTCGCTCCTCTGTTCTCCAGCCTGTGACCTGGAAACCAATCAAAGTTAGCCGCCTTGAAGGACACCTCAATTCTCTAATTGCACCGCAAGGAGGCGAGGAACGAGGAGTGAGGAAGCTTTCAGAGGAGTTATGAGTGAGAATGCACAGGTGTATCCTATGAGGAAGTCTTTCTTGTCGAAAAGCCTGAAGCATGTATAAATTCTCCTCCCCCTTCACATCTGTCACAATAATTTTAATTTATGCTTTACTTTTGCAGTTTAAATAGACCATATATCACACATATTTCAACCGGGCATCTTGCTTTTTTATTATTATTATTATTATTATTATTATTATTATTATTATTATTATTAATAATGAATTTCTTAAATAACCAAACTTCAACAACACAAGGGCAGATCCCTTGAGCACAGCTGATGATGCTGTGAAGTGACGCTCGAGTGATCAAGAATATTCCAATATACAAATAATAAGCTTTCCTATGATTCTTCTGTCCACATTTTCTTTCCTTGCAGCCTTCCCTCGCATCATAAGGGAGTGGAGCTTAGATGCGAGGAAAGGAAACAAGTATGCACAAATACGAAATGAGAAGCACCCAATGACATGCCGATCTGGAGAGTGAGTGAGCGAAAGGAAGGAACAGTCTCTCACTCCTCAGCCAGACCAACTCGCGAGCCCCACATTTTGAAACTACTACCTGGGATTGCCGTTACATTATGACATTGATTATTATAACAAGTGGCCAGAAGTAGCATTCACTTCTTCAATCAAAAGTAAATCTACTGCAATGTAATCTACTTCTTGACATCAGTTTTCATTAGATTTGGAAATCATCATTACATTGCACCCGACAATGGATGTCAATTCAAGTCGGTGGAGATTGCTGCATTTCTGAAAGACATTCAACATATACATATGTCAATGTATCAACCAGCTGCAAATCGAGAGATTCTACCATGTACTGAAGAGTTGTATTCAACCTGATATTCTTTCTAAAAAGCCATGGAAATCAACAGGAACAGAGTTTCTTCAAACTTACTGTGCTACTCCACATTCTGTTACTGGACAGTCTCCTTATGAGTTACTCTGTGGTAGAAAAATGCCCAGTCGTATCAGTGTTCTCCCTCTTCTTATCACTTGTAAGGATACTGCTGTGAGTCAGAAAGTGTCACTGTCTCAAAAGAAAATGAAAACATACACAGACTTCAGACAAAGAGCTTGTACTCCTGAGTCCAAACCTGGAGACTGAGTGCATACAAATTCAAGTTCATGTTCCAAAAGGACATCCTAGATTGCCAAAGCTTTTGAAAATTGCATGTCAGCTTGGTCGATGGACTTTTTCAGTTATCAGATGGGAAAACTTGGCATGCATCTCATCTTTCTCCAGCTTGTGCACCTAAGGAGGATGTCATTAAGAGTGAACTTGTGTCCTTGCCCCGCCAGTCTGTTCCTCCATCTACTGTGTTGCCTAAAAATAAACTTGTGAACCTACCAACTCAAATTGCCTCTCCATTTCTTCCTGAAAGGTCTTCAACACGAGTGAAACGCCTTCCATATGGTTTGCAGGACTATCCCAGATAGCATGGTGACATTGATACAATGTTGAGTTTTGATCCAAACCATCATTTTGGTTGAGATTGAAATTTCAATGTTTAAAGTATGTTGGATCAGCATTGAAACTGTGATGAAAGTCAAAAGCACACATGGGTGGAGACAGTGACATTGAACTAACAGTGATTTGTAGTTGATGACCAGAAGATCATGCAGGTGTGTTTCCTAATCAGTGGGGCATTTTCAAACCACAATGAGCATTTTCAACCACGTGACCCGATTTGCTCTAAACCACTGCAGGGCTGGTTTAGGGGTGGGTCTTCATGACTTAAGTCTGTTGAAAAATGGTTAAAAACCATCAGGCTTGTTTGACTTCAAACAGCGTTGTGCAGACTGATCGGTGGCTGATTTGAAGCAGTGTATGCCAGTTAGAAATTTGGTCCGACTTGAGACATGATGCCACATGACTGTGACCTATGCCATTAAAGTACCACAAGAGCGATTCAAGAGCAGCTGGCTGGTTCATTTTGCGCAGCTTCTCCAGAGCAAAGATATTTTAAAGAATGTTGATAAGCAGACAGTTGTTGGTACCCATGGTAGGTTTTTTTTTTTCCTGCTATGACAATCTATGGCTACTGTCAACTGTCTGCTTGCCAACATTCTTTAAAATATCTTCTTTTGTGTTTAGCAGAAGAATTAAACTCATACAGGTTTGGAACAACAGAAGACATAATTTTCATTTCGGGGTGAACTATGCCTCTAAAAAAATTGTCATTGAAAAAAACAGCTCTTTTCTTTTTCAAGATAAACTTGTTACTTGAATGCTACATAGTTTCATTGAAAATTAACTGAGATATAGTTTATAGTAATGGTTTTATAGTAAAGCTCAGAGCTGTTTATTTCTCTTCATGAAGAGTTTAGCTCCAACACACCTGCTTGGACGTTTTCATTGATTCTAATGACCTTGATTAGTTGCTTCTGGTGTGTTTAGTTAGGGCTGGAGATAAACTCGGCTGGACAAATCAGACACCCTTGCTTTCATGTGCTATTGAGGTTTTAATACAGTTTATAAAAATAGAATAAATAAACACAATTTAACAATACTCATAGCTAGAATATTTTGTGTTGAGCAACTTTTTCAAATTGTTTAGTATATTAACATTCTTACATTTACATTTATGCATTTGGCAGACGCTTTTATCCAAAGTGACTTACATTGCATTCAAGATAAGCATTTTTTGTGTGACTGTATGATAACTGAATTGACTTGTTCTTAAGTAACATCACGCTTTCTTTTCAGATTTCAGAGAACCTAAAGGAAAAGTATTCTGATGGAAGACTTTTAAAACCTGAACTGTTGGACCACCTGTAGTTATTACATATTTAATCAAATAAATAGACTTTGGAATTGTCAGGAATTTGTTGATGCACCATTGAATTGTAGTTGAAATAATGTTGTTTCAACATTAACTTGGTACATCAGACATTTCAGATGGATTTTCAGTGTTTCAACAAAAGTGATTTAGAATCAACATCACTTTGTAACAATATTACCAAAGATTCTTTTTGTTAATTTCAGTATTGATTCAACAGCAGTGATGTAGAATCAACCTCATAGTGTAATGTTGATTCATTATCATTACCATTGGTTATTTTTGTTCATTTCAATATTGGTTCAACATCAGTGATGTTGAATCAATCATAGTGTAATGTTGATTCAATTTGTTGAAATCTCAACATTGTTTCAACAGTGTTGCAGAGGGTGCAAAAGTGATTTTGAAAAAAATATCCCTTTGCAATGTTGAATCAATAATATTACCATTAGGTCTCTATGGACACCTTCTACCACTGCCATAGAGAGTCTTAACATACTGCCTCACAGTGTGGTTTAGGGGCTGTTCAGGAGCTGACAAAAAAAGCTCTACACAGAGTCATAAACATGGCGCAGAACATCATTGGCTGCCCTCTCCCCTTACTCCAGGGGTCTGTTCTTCGTACGTCACTAACTCAGTTAGCCGGAGTTGGAGTTAGTTGTTGACGATTTGGCATGATCTTGGATTGTTTGGTTCTTCGAAGCTCATCCTAGACTTGCTGTCATAGCAACAGGTCCGTAAACTTAAACCTGCTTTATTTCATGTAAACAGGGTTCAATGTGATGATGTGATATTTAAAATCTGTCCCAGCCGCTGCTACTTTATTACAAGTGTTACTGAACCAGGGGCAATAATAATTTTAAATAATAATCTAAAAATGTATTTGAAAATAATATTATAATGTTGTTTAAAAGGTGTATAATACTATAGACACAGCCACTTGATTGAGAGATTAATTTGTGATGGAATAATTACTTGATCATTTTATTGGAGTTTTACACGCATGCTGTAATGTGCATTAGTTTGAGTGATGACGGATATTATGGGAGTGGCTTAATGCAGTGCAGGAGATGCAGAGAACTTGATCTTGACCCTTAAGAAACTTTAATTAATGCTGTCATGTAACAAATCTGTTTCAAATTGACTTAAAATTTAAATGAATTGCTAATTACAACATTGAAATAAAAATGTAAAGGGTGTACAAATTCTATAAAATCATGAATATAATTTTTATTTTATTTTTATAATTTATCTATTATAACTTTTATTTTGGTTTGGTCATTTGGCTGTTTCTTACAAAGGTCCAGAAAATCTTTTTTTTTTTTTTTTTTTTTTTTTTGGCAGGTGGCTTTTTTAATTATATGATGTCATTACGTTGTCTGACACCAGCCAATCGCTGCATTGCATTCACTGAAGAGGGCAGATGCATCGATACTCGAAACCACGATCAGCAAGAACGCGCAGATTTTAGATAATTTACCGTAATCCAGATATTTTAATCCAATCTGCAAATTCGTTTGAAGAACCAAATTAGCCAGAGATCAGTTATCACGATTAAAAGATCTAGGATCTGTCAAATCATCTCAGATGTATTAAGCAAGGTATGAAGAACGGACCCCAGGACATTGCTAACACCCACTACCTATCCAGAGCAAAACAAAAAAAACATTAAGGACTCTTCTCACCCCGGTCACCACCTGTTTTCCCTCCTACCCTCAGGAAGGCGATACAGGGCCATTAAAACGCGTACTGCCAGATTCTTGGAGTTTTTATTCAAGAGTCATACAGTCCCTAAACTACGGTGGTCCAGTAGTGCACAACACAACGAAATTTAAAAAGCAAACATGAGTTCATAACACAACTAAATAAAGCCACAACACAACAAAATCAAGCAGAATCAAGCCACAGCACAACAGAAATGCTCCCGACCACTAGGGAGCTCCTGGAGTGTAGTAAAGTCAGTTTTCCTTGCCATTATTCTATAGATTCGCCAGTTTTAAGTGTATAACCACTGTATATCGACATAAAATATCAATTCAAAATCACCTACATGCATTATAGCTACATATTTATACTCGAGAACACTTTTACTCGCTATCACAGCGCATGATGCCTAAGGGAATGTCTGACAATTCCACCAAGTGGTTGAAACGTATAATTACATTTTTTTTTTTTTTTATTCCAATGTTGTGCATTACTGAGTCAGTTTTACCAATACAACCAAGCTGTGGAATTTGAACATGTCTGTTTTTAAATGTTAAAAGTAATTTTAATTAATACAAATTATATGTTTCAACAACATGATTGAATTGGCAGATGTTCCGTTGGGCATCAAGCGCCTTGGTAGCCGGTAAAAATACGTTTTATTTTTCCCAGCGAGTTTATCTCCAGCCCTAATTAAACACACCTGAAGCAGCTGATCGAGGTCATTAGGATCAATGAAAACTTCAGGCAGGTGTGTTGAGCTAAACTCTTCATGAAGAGGAATAAACACCTCTCAGCTATGGCCTTTACATAAATCTGTGAAACTACGTAGCATTCAAATAACAAGTAAATTTTGAAGAATAAAAGAGCTTCAAAGGGATAGTTCATCCTGAAATGAAAATTGTTACTCACCCTCAAGTTGTTCCAAACCTGTATGAGTGTCTTCTGCTGAACACAAAAGATATTTTAATGAATGTTGATAACCAGACAGTTGACTGTAGCCATTGATTTCTATAGTAGAAAAAAATACTGTGGATGTCAATGGCTGCCATCAACTGTCCGGTTACTAACATTCATTAAAATATCTTCTTTTGTGTTCAGAAGAAGACACTCATAAAGGTTGAGGGTCAGTAAATGATGACCATTTTCATTTTGGAGTGAACTATCCCTTTAAAGCAGCAGATTCACGTAGACCCTAATCTCTCCCACAAAATAGCCATGTCGGTCACTTTCTCAATAAACACAAGATGTTTTTTTAATAATTTGTGTTTCAGTGGAGTCAGGCTAAACTGAACAGAGATCAGTTACATTCCCTAAATGTAATAGCGATTCAGGAATATGAATAATTACCTGATTAGTAATTAAGGGAGCAGGAGATAAGGCACAGGTCAGGTGGTTATGCTGTGGACAATAACTCAATGGATTTACACAGCAAATTATAATTGCATAAATTATGTTAAGAGATTGATGTTTAAAATGTAAATAAAAAAAGAAATTAATGTAGAAATATGAAATGATTGAAAAAATTAAACTACTTTTTAACTATGAAACTAACAGCTCCAGTATAGGTGGCAGCAAGTCTCTGTCTTAATGAGAGAGTTGAATCCTTTATTCAGACGAGTCTTTCAAAAATCCTAATTCGTTTAAACTAGCGAACGTCTGTGGGTAGCCTACTTGAATCATTTACTCTGATTCTGTCAAAAATGCAGATATTTTGTGGAACAAAACGCGTGTTTCTCGGAGACGCAGCGGTTCTGCTGTTTGTTCTGTTTTCTTGGACGGAGCAAAAACAGAATGTAGCCTATCTATAAAAGTTAGCCTACTCAGTAACTTTATTGAACTGTTGTAATGTCACATTTGCGATTGTGCAGATGTTCGGAAAAACAGCACTCTTGCTGGTGTGATAACTCACATATCATAGGCTCGTGTTAAAACTATAGCCTATAAAACGGGAACTCGTTAGGCCTAAATGTTTTTTTTTCTTGTTGACATGTAGGCCTATGCCTATTCCTATATTGTGATGTCAGTGGAGAGAGTGCTCAACTCTCTGTAGCACATAATTGAGTTTAAAAACCTGTAATATTGAGTAAATGCATATAAAAACACAAACCAACACAGTGGTCGAATGTGGCATCTATGTAGGATACATATTTATGGTCAAAACGAGGAGGACGAGAGGCAAACTGAATCTTTTCTTTATAGTATTCAGGACCCAATGAGAGTAGTTGCCATGCTGCCAAATGATCGGAAGGAGGTATAATTATATTCACTTTTGAAGGTGAGATATAGGGAAATACCCATCTCATGCTCTCCCTCAGCTAAGATCAAAGCTGTTGCGCCACCTTGACAACCACGGGCCCTGAACCATGGGGTACAGACGCTTGACTCTCGTCCCTTGAGAAGAGAACCAAGTGAGATCGAAGTTCTCTCACTGTAAAATCCTCGCAGTGCACGCAAATCAGCCCTCTCGAGGACTGACTGGGCAAGCTCTTCTCCCAAGCAAAACACACACACATTTTGTGTGAGTCGTCCCTCATAGTATCAGGGACACAGCCATACACATCTCCCATACCAGGGTTCGGGAACCTTTTTTGTCCAAAGGACAGCTAAAAACAAATAAATGTGCAACAAACAAATAACAAGTTCCAATATGGAATTATTTTTTTTTACAGATATCATGTGTAAATCATTTATAGCTACAGTTTCTGCATCATTCCTTATGCAGTGCATCGTGAAAGTATTCACAGCACTTCACTTTTCCCACATTTTATGTTACAGCCTTATTCCAAATTAATTATTTTCCTCAATTCTACAAACAATACCCCATAATGACAATGTGAAAGAAGTTTGTTTGAAATCTTTGCAAATTTATATAAATAAAAAAATAAATCACATGTACATAAGTATTCACAGCCTTTGCTCGATACGTTGTTGAAGCAGCTTTGACACCAAACACAGCCTCAAGTCTTTTTGAGTATGATGCGACAAAGCCCATTCTTCTTTGCAGGACCTCTCAAGCTCCATCAGGTTGGATAGGGAGCATTGGTGCTCAGCCATTTTCAGATCTCTCCAGAGATGTTCAGTCAGGTTCAAGTCTGGGCTCTGGCTGGGACACTCAAGGACATTCACAGAGTTGTCCCGTAGCCACTCCTTTGTTATCTTGGCTGTGTGCTTAGGGTCGATGTCCTGTTGGAAGACCTTCACCCCAGTCTGAGGTCCAGAGCGCTCTGGTGCAGGTTTTCATCAAGGATCTCTCTGTACATTGCTGCATTCATCTTTCCCTCGATCCTGACTAGTCTCCCAGTTCCTGCCGCTGAAAAACATCCCCACAGCATGATGCTGCCACTACCATGCTTCACTGTAGGGATGGTATTGGCCAGGTGATGAGCGGTGCCTGGTTTCTTCCAGACAAGATGCTTGCCAAAGAGTTCAATCTTTGTTTCATCAGACCAGAGAATTTTGTTTCTCATGGTCTGGGAGTCCTTCAGGTGCCTTTTGGCAAACTCCAGGCGGGCTGTCATGTGCCATCTGGCCACTCTACCATACAGATTAGTGACTGGTGGAGTGCTGCAGAGATGGTTGTTCTTCTGGAAGGTTCTCCTCTCTCCATAGAGAAACGTTGGAGCTCTGTTAGAGTGACCATCAGGTTCTTGGTCACCTCCCTGACTAAGGCCCTTCTCCCCCGATCACTCAGTTTGGCCAGGCGGCCAGCTCTAGGAAGAGTCCTGGTGGTTCCAAACTTCTTCCATTTACGGATGATAGAGGCCATTGTGCTCATTGGGAACTTCAATGCTGCAGAATTGCTTTTCTGTACCCTTCCCCAGATCTGTGCCACGATACAATCCTGTCTCTGACGTCTACAGACAATTCCTTGGACTTCATGGCTTGGTTTGTGCTCTGATATGCACTGTTAACTGTGGGACCTTATATAGACAGGTGTGTGCCTTTCCAAATAATGTTCAATTAACTGAATTTACCACAGGTGGACTCCAATCAAGTTGTAGAAACATCTCAAGGATGATCAGTGGAAACAGGATGCACCTGAGCTCAATTTTGAGTGTCATGGCAAAGGCTGTGAATACTTATGTCCATGTGATTCTTTTCATTTTTTATTTTTTAATACATTTGCAAAGATTTCAAACAAACTTCTTTCACGTTGTCATTATGGGGTATTGTTTGTAGAATTTTGAGGAAAATAATGAATTTAATAAATTTTGAAATAAGGCTGTAACATAACAAAATGTGGGAAAAGTGAAGCGCTGTGAAAACTTTCCGGTTGCACTGTATATTGAATTTACTTGACCGCTAAACCAAGTTGGTAAAATATGAGCAAACCAGGCCATGGGAAAATGTCCTTGGTGTTTATCTTCTTGTTTTTTCAAAATATTCACAAAATATCTAACCTTTAATTAAAGTAAAATAATTTAAATATTATCAAACAAACAAACAAAAATTATAATTGCTGGCAATACTTTGTGCAACCTCTTTTTTGCTAGATAACAGCTCAAACTCTACTTCTATAATACTTTAAAAGGTTGATGAACACGTAACAATGGACCTGAGACCCTTTGTATGTGTCTGTACTCACTGAACCAGTGTTTTGTTTTTGTTTTTTTCCCTGAGGTGTGCTTTGGATCATTGTCCTGCTGGCAAATCCAACCATGTCCAATTTAAGCTTCCTGGCAAAGGCAGTCATGTGTTGATTTAATATCTGTTTTTGTATCCTAACAGCTTGTCCAGAGCCTTTGGAAGAAAAACAGCCCTGCAACATCAAAGACACACCGAATTTAGTGTGGATGAGGTATACTTTTCTGCTGTATGGCTATTTCTTCCTCTTGTAGTATGTGCTATGTATTATGCATCTATGTGCATATAGTGTTTATTATCAAGACCTTTAGATATTGTGTCTTTATGGAAGCATGCTTATCACCAAAATAAGATAATAAAGACTACCACTATTTTATATGGTATAAATTGTGTAGTTTATTTACGTAACATTTTGTATAATAAACCTCACAAGGATCTGTACTAAGTAGAATTTGTTTGAACAGCATGTTTTAATAATATTGTGAAAATGATACTGAAATGAGAACAAAGCAGAATGACATGCAGGCCAGAAGAAAATTAAGGAAAATAAAGAACCTCTGTTATATAAATACTCAAAATTGACTAAATCTGCAGTTTAAAAGCATTGTTAGGGGCCCTAACATCTTGCAATAATGCATTTGTAATCCTCAAAACTGTAGCAGTACCAGTAATGTCCACTAGATGACCATATAATGACTCTAAAAATGTCTGGGTAACTGTAGTACTGAACCCAGGACACCAGACTCCACTTTTAGCTGCACACCATATCTCCTTTATATCATTTGTTATTCCTTATTTAACATTTTGTTTATTACCTCTCCATTTTATTGTTTATTATCTCTGTGGCATGAAGCCACACCCACAACAAAGTAAAAAGCAGATAAAGGACCTTAAAAATTCCCAAAAATGTAACTTGACAGGCTCCAGAACAGTGTTATTTTAGTATTATTTATATGCTATTAAAGTAGAGTGCTGCAATGATTTATTTTTGTAGGCAGATCTGAAAGTTAGCATTATCCTGGTTCCTTCAACAAAAACCCAATTTTGGATTATTGCAGAAAATATAACCTCTGTGGCCAAAGATTATTATTCTTACAAGCTTTATTTATCATTATAACATTTACAAATTAGCAAATTAACCTAAAGACAATCGGCACAAGTAAAAAGCTAAATGTAAAAAAACTACACACCACGATCACATGACTCCAACATCACCACCATTAAAATTCTGTCATTAATTACTCAAGCACGATTCCATGATCACATGCATGCGTGGTGGTGCTTACGTGAATCGCGTAGGAGACTGGCACAGAAGAGAAGAGAGTGTTGAATAAAATCGTTATTTTTGCACACAAATTGTATTCTCGTCGCTTCATAACATTAAGGTTGAACCACTGTATTCACATGGACTATTTAAACGATATCTTTACTACCTTTCTGGGCCTTGAAAGTTGCAGTTACACTGCAGTCTATAGAGGGGTCAGAAAGCTCTTGTAATTGATCAAAAATCTCTTAATTTGTTTTCTGAAGATGAACGACGGTTTTACAGGTTTGGAATGACATGAGTGTGAGTGATTAATGACAGAAATTATATTTTTGGGTGAACTAACCCTTTACGCTTCCGACAACTCGTTCAGTCTTTATTTAAATACTTTTTCCCTGATAGTTTGAGTTAGAATAGTTTGCAAATGCATGGTTATAGACACAACAAGGCCGTAAAAGCAAACTAGTGAATAGATTAGATAGATCTGTTCAGAGGTAACAATTTACAATAAGGTTTCATTTGTTAACATTAGTTAATGTATTAAAGGTGGAATAGGTTATTCTCACAAAAAAAAAAAAAAAAAAAAAAATTAATGTTGAATGTCTCCTCATATCCTGATAGCAATCACTATGTTAAGCAGTCTACATGTATTTTTATAAATCATCTGTGGAAGATGTAGGACCATAAAATGTATGTTCAATCATTTCATTCGGTCTGAATCAAATGATAACATGTGTTCCCTGTGAGTTAACGTGTTGGCAACTTTGCATACCACTGAGTAGTCTGTTCACACAGACATCATACATCATTAGCGTGTTCACGTACACTGTGCAGACAAAGCGAGAATGGCAGGCAAACCGCAACAACCAGCCGCGGCTCATCTGTATGGGCAGGTGGGGCAGAGCCAAACCCTCGGTTTTCAAACGTCTCGATTACGTATGTAACCATAGTTCCCTGAAGGAAGGGAATGGAGACGTTATGTCAGTTACTGACGGAATGGGGGTTTCGCCTAGAAGCCAGTCGCCTTTGAGATCTACAAAACAAGCCAATGGCATGAGAATGCCATGGGTCTGTGGAATTTGCATAACGCAACTCTGCCCCACCTCATGGGTATATAAGGAATTGCGTTGCAATCTCTCCTTATGTTTACCTGCTGAGGAGCTGAGGTTGAGCACCCCAGCCGTACCAGCGGTACAGTGGTTGTGGCATGGGGACGTGATGTCTCTGTTCCCTTCCTTCAGGGAACGAGGGTTACATACGTAACTGAGACGTTCCCTTTCAGTCAGTACACTACGAGTTATGTCATTTACTGTTGGAATGGGGGTTCCCAATTCAATCTTGCCACAACGGCTGTCTTCCAGCATCCTGCGCTGACCTGAGCTCCCTTTCTGAGTCTTAGCACGAACAAGGGGCTGGCTCAATGCCAATACCAAGGTACACTGGGAAGCATATCCCATGTGGAGAAATGCAACACAGGAGGGCCGCCGGGGCAGAATGTTTAATCGCTTCAGTCTGCTTTTGTGCGGCCGAGAACTGTTGGGCAAAGTCCTCAACTGCTCTGCTGAATAGCCCAGCCTGGGAGATAGGGGAGTTGAGGAAATGTGTTCGCTCATCCTCCTGCATATCTCCCACGATTTCGACACCTCCTCATGCACCTCCGGAAAGAAGGGCACTGAGGGTTGCCAGGCACTTTCAGCACAGGCCACCCCCAGATAGTTTAAATGTGCTCATATGAATATACATTAGTTCTGTTGTGTTTGTTTTATGTTTGTTCTGAGAATAGAAATGACTTTCCTCACTGTAATTCCTACACAACTTGCAATATTCTAAAGCAACATCTGAGGCAATAACTACTACATTAAGGCAATTCTAAGATGGTAAGTCTGTCAATCATCATTAGAGCACTGCACGCCACCCTCAGGCTGAAGACCGCAATGACATTAGAATCCTGCCCAAAGTGAGTCTATGTTCAGCAATTAGAATATAAAGCTTACAAAATGTTCATCATAAACTAGCTCTAAGACCCAGGATCTGCCCTACCTATATTTACGACCAGGAGCTACTACTGGCATCAACCTAACTTTCCTAACGAACCAACAACAAGTGGCACTGGCAGGATCTACGATCTATCTATCTTCATCGGAGCCAAGCAGACTCTCATCGTGGGAAACCCTGTCATGCAATTAATATTACACACTGACACGTTTTGGTAGCTACACAACCGAAAACTTGAAAAAAAAAAAACGAATTACGTTTTTAAAAAGTTGTTTGCGTTCGTTATTGTAGTACTGTTACTCACTGTGCTGTGAAGTTTTCTCACTGGTGAATGACACATGATGCAATCCAATAACATTGTCACTGGTTGACTCGGTTCTGGTCTGTGTCAAGTGTGCCGCACACGTTCCTGAAAAGTGAAGCCAAAGTCTCTAACGCCCCCAGGTGATCGGTCCCAGTATAGCTCATAAACACCGCCAGCTGAGACTGACAGCTTCTCTGAGCGAAGATTGGAGCTTTAGCTTTAACTTCTACATTTCCATAACTGTTTGTTTCACACTGACATAATGAGTTGTTCTGCAGTAAGCTGTACTAACAGATACTGCGGAAGTGTGGGCAGGGTTTGATACCTACTGCGCAGACGCAAGTCCCTAATCAGCGCAAGATGTCGGAGCCATATTCGGACATTTGTGGCTTCACTTATCATCAATGGTAGTTTTTTTTACAGTCTATGGTCTGCGTACATTCGTTTTGGAGGAGGTGTGGCTTTGGGTGCAATTTACAGGGAGGGTAGGATGTATGCTTTCAAGGCTAGCAGGCTAAACTTAGCATTTCCCAGGTGATCTATTGCACCTTTAATTAACATGAACTAACCATGATCAATACATTTGTTACTGTATTTGTTAATCTTTGTTGACCTTAGTTAATTTCTGTCATGACAACTCTCTGAGAGATTGGCATGGTAATGGATATGGCACTGTTAATGTATTTGGTCTTGGCAGAATGCTACTGTCAATACATTCACCGACATTGCTGTAAGACATGCTGCTGCTGCGCATGTAACACAAGAAATAACCCCGTAGCAGATCTTTACAGGTGGAGCTGAGGAAGGTGGAGGGTTATTGAAACCGTGCTGCAGACTGCTAACAGTTGTCATTGTTGTCAATGCCTACGTCACAAGTAGTAGCTTTAAAAATAATCACAAGAGGCTATTGCTGATGCATTTTATGTCATAAAATAGAATGTGGAAATATCTTGAGCATGTGTTAACCACTGACCTTATTTCAGGCATTTAACCAAAAACCCATTAAAAAAAATCGACGGATGTCAGAGTGATGGAACCGGAAATGCTAAAAACTTTTGGCCTACAAAAATAAGTCACCCCTGCAGCACTCTATTAATTCATATTTTGAATTTTGAAAAACAGCACAGCTCCAGAAGAGCTCTTCGTTTATCTGCAAGCTTTCAATAAGAAAATGTATGAACATTTAATTTACATAATCTATAAAAATAACACATCTTTCTGATAGATATTTTGAACCAACAACAAGAACTCATACTCTCCTTTCTTACAGGAATATTGTAATTTGGGAATCAAACAAAAAGGCTTTGTGTGTGTGACACATCGACCAACCCCCCAAATCACTCCTCCCCTACTTCCGTGGTGTTCAGTTAGTATCAGGGAGGGTCACCCCACATTCTGCTGCCAGATGGCCAAGCCATAGTAGAGTCCTCTTTGCTGTAATACTGAATCTAGAGGAGAGCCTCTCCCAGTCCTCATTACGATGTGTATGTATGTGCTGACATGAGTCTTGAGTGTTTAGGGTTATGCACACACAAGTACAAACAAAAATGCTGAGAATTGCATATAAACTCTTTAAAAAAAGGTTATTTATTGGCATTGATGGTTCCATGAAAGCCTTTAACATCTACAGGACATTTCCATTCCAAAAATGCTTCTTTATAGTGGAAAAAGATTCTTTAGACTATTCAATTTGTATTCACACTGAGAAAAAATGGCTCTTTTAAGAATTATTAACGGTTTCTTTTTCTTTTTTTGTTTTGTTTTGTTCTTTGGTTGAGCTCAAAAATGGTTCTTCTACAGCATTGTTGCAAAACCACCCTTTTGGAGCCTTTACTTTAAGAGGAAAATAATAATTTCTACTCCATACTAATCTAGTCTGTTTAATCATCCATCCATTAGTCTAGAAAAAGGATTACTGTAGCTACAGTGAGGAGGAGGCTGAGGAGCCAGAGGGCAAGAGAGATCCAAGAAAGAGGGTGAAGGAGAGAAAAGATAGGAGGGGGTGGAGAGCAATAGCGTATGCGGGGCGGAGGAAGGGGTTGGCTTTAGTTTGATGTGAATGGGTATTAAAGGGAGCATGCTAGAGAGGGGCAGAAAAAGACATAGAGCAATCCAACCTGCCCCTGTAAGAATAGCATGATGGGGGCATAGTGACCTTCTCAGGGCAAGCTGTCAAGGGTGGATTTTGCATTTCTGCATTGATGTATTTGGGTGAAGGGAAAACAGCCTTCACTGGGGGAGAGAGATCACAAAACTGCTAGCATGAATTGAAGTGTTTATGTGGAACTGAAATGAAAACTGGGAGGTAAGAGCCTTTTTTTGTCTGTACATTTAAAACTGCACATCTTGCTTTACACCCTTACAAATAAACGTTCTAAAAGGGGTTTTCATAGCGATGCCATAGACGAACCATTTTGGAACCTTTAGAACCTTTCGGTGAACAGTTCCCAAAAGAACCATTTCTTGCTTACAGTAAAGGACATTTTAATAATCTGAAGAAGCCTTTTCCATTTTAAAGAACCGTTTGTGCAATTGAAAGGTTCCATGAATGTAAAATTAAAGGTTCTTTATTTTTAAGCGTGTACATCCCGTTCTGCGTTTGCATGTGTGGTTTGTGTGAAGGATACAAGTAACAGAGAGACACAGAAGAGGATGTGTCAACACAGTAAGGGAAACACATTGTGAAGCAGAGGAAGTGATGTCTGAGGTTGAAACTGTGCTTTGCTAGCTTCACACGTCTGCACGTCACTGCTGGCTTGCATTCGCATACATGAATACGCACTCACATGCGCGCAGACCGCTGTTCTGACACAGACACCGAGCCACTGCAGATCTTTGCTAAGGATGTGCACTAGATGACAGACAGAGATAATGGAGACAAAGAACATGAGAGAATTTGAAAAATAGATAAAAAAGGTAAGGATTTTTTTTCCACGTTTTATTTCTGTGGATATAAAGGAGGACTGGGACGTTTGCACAGATGATTTGCACTGAAGTTATTTCCGCAACCGCCGCTGCTGAAGGTGTTCAAGGTGGCAAGGAAAATGCAAGATGCACTGTAGCGTCTCTATCAATCTCTTTCTCATTTGATTGGTAGGATGGGGGGAAGGGTTGTATTCCAGGCTCTAGGGATATGTTGATAATAGATGAGAATGGAGGGAGTGGGATACAGAGCAATAAAGGAATAGGAAGAACAGAAATCTTACGTAAGCAAGCACAACAAAGGGTACGACTGCATGGCTTTTCATGGCAGCACTTGACCCTGTGCAGTTGACATAGAATGTGGCTAATTGCACAATAGCATCTTGCACCTTGTCACATTTATTTGGCTGTGATGTGGGGATGTTAGCAAGTCTGTTCTCTTCCTTTACAATAACACATGTGCTTGTTGGGTTCATCTGATTGTTTTTGCCTGGAGGTGTGACTCTTGAAACTGCTTCCAACGCATCAGAGTAGATAAGGACCCTACCCTTGTGAGACTTAGTATGTAATTGCATGTTATTACAATTAATAACATGTTATTACATAGTTTACATTTATATTAAATGCAATTAGTTGAACTTAAGTTGTGCTGCAATTTCATAATTACTTCTATTGACTTTGAAATATGGTTAAAGTGTACTGCTGAATGTACTGACAAGCATTTATGTTAAACTAATGTCATTTTTATTGTAACTTGTATGTCATGTATTTAAATTTAAAACGTTTAAAAATATTAACTTTAAGTGTAATATCAAAGAATACACTGCAGTTGAAATTATAAGCATGTACTTTACATGTGCTTTACTATGTTAGTCAGCACATCAAAATAAGTAAACTCTTTAAAGCACAGCAAAATATAAAAAAACAGTTATTTAAAATGTACTTTTAAAATTCATGAAAGTCTCTTTACGTACACTTAAGTGGCCTTTTATTTCATTAATATTAGAGTATCATCAAGTATACAGTATTTTAAAAATATACTTTTAAGATTTGAAATACACAACAAGTGCATTTTCAATACAATTAAGCACACTTCTTTTTCCCAAGAGTCACATCATACATACTAAAAACCTATGAAGGTTTATCCTTTATCTGGGCTGCAGGGAAATATGTCAGAATTTGTCACTGTAATTGAAACTGTTGACTTAAAATTTCTTATAATATTGCTCTTGGACCAGGACTGCCATTTTTTATTTCAGTGCTTACAGTTGCGCTGTGGAAGCTGGTCATGTTTTAATGCTTTTCAGCTTAGTGAATGATGGAAGTGTAACATACAGATGTTTATAAGAACATGTAAATAAGAAAATGTTGTCATTATTTTGTCACTTATTGAGCAGTAGGCTAGATGGAGCCATTTACTTCCAGTCTTTGTGCTAAGCTAGGCTAGCAGTGGGTGTGTCAGAGTTATGGCACACACGGAGATGAGAATGGTGCGTATGGATTTATCTAATCTACTAATCTTATCTACTTATCTGACAACTGAAACCAAAACGTCTCGATCGCCCCAAGGGGTTGGTCCCAGTATAGTTCATAACCCCCGCCCCTCCATGTATTCTAATGGGCGTGAGACAAACTAAACAATCATATTACACTTCAAATATCTTTTTCCCCAAAGATGGCTTCTTTAATTTAATGCAGTTTTACCACGATGATTTCATTTTAAGTGTTCATTTTTTAAATAAGTTTGGTTTTAGTTAGTTATTTGATGCTATAAAAACGGGGGTGTGACGTCATGATTGACAGCTTCTCTGAGCGATGTATTCACTGAGGCACCAACAGACTTTTTTATGGATTTCTGGAAGTAGATTGGAGCTTTAGCTTTAATTTCTACATTTCCATAACTGTTTATTTCACGGCAACATAATGAATTGTTCTGCATCTGCGAGAGAGTGGGCGGGCTTTTGATATCACGGCTCTACTTCCTGCTCTCGACTGCGCAGACTCCGTCTCAAATCTGCGCAGCGCCATATTCGGACGCTGGCGGCTTCACTGTTCTTCAGTGAAAGGTAGTGAAGATGTGTCGTCCATATATTTTTACGGTCTGTTTAATATCCACACAGACCATGTCGCGATTTGATTTACTCTACAACTTTACTTTCGATTTATTCATCCATCCATCAATTTGCACGTTTAGTGCAAAAATGAAATTTTCATGACTGGATTCTGGGATTACTCTGCATCACGGAAATCATACTTACATTATAAATGGGGCATACCTTTATCTGCATGGAGGGATGGTGTTCTCGAATATAGGCGAAAATGTTTTATGTGTTTCCATCTTTTGCAGCCACTTTGCATCCACATTTTTTCAAATTTCATATCTATCCTCGAGGACAAGAACAAGTTGAGAGTCTAGCGGTCAAGTGGAAATAAATTGCTTATGTGCAGGTTAGATTCTCCGCCTGACATTTTTTTTTTTTTACAATACTGTAGATAAGCAAATGTGCACTATATGATAATCGTATGTGTTCATTCAGTGATATATCATACCAGTATACCGTTACAACCCTTAAATACATACTTTTTTGTGCATTTTGGTAGATTCTGAAACTAACAATATGGGCTTAACCTTATCCTCAAACCTAAACAATACCACTTTTCAACGTGCAGTGACAATCATTTTTGTTGCAATACCTACACCTTTTTTGTCTCAATCTCTAAACCTAACCCTAACCGTTTCTTTAAAAATAGAGAGTATACAGAAAACATTTACAGACAGACGTGTAATCACAATAATTTATGGAATTACATGAAAAAGCTGTACCAAAATAGTACATACAACAATTTTAATTGTGTTGTCTTGTTTGACATTAATCTTTGTAATTTTCATTCTGTATGACTTCTAGTGCCAGATTGTTTCAAAGTAAGTGAGTCAACTGTGATTGAAAACAATATAAATACGTATAGAATCAGCTGTATAATTCAATTAATTAAATATTCATAGATTAAATAAGGATTGGATGTTCTTGGTTTAAAAGTTTAGATGTTGCCAATATGTCAATATTTTAGCAACATTTTAGTGTATGCAAACATAGGCCTACATGTACGTGTGGTAAAATACATACAAATATAGGCTACCATGAGATCACGTTGCCATTGTATACTTAGACACAGATACAGAATTATCTAAGGTCTGCATGTGTTTAAAATCATGAGACATACACTATCATGTCTGATAAAATATAGGATTTTTCAAGCAAATGATAATGCAAGAAAGAAAGAAAAAAACAGCATTCAACAGGCCATCAGACTCCTGAACTCAGTCACTTAACATCACGTGACCATCGATACACTGACATTGCACTGCACTTTCTGTTCTCGTTGTTACTGTGTAACAACCTGTTATAAACCTGTTTGCACATTATACTCTTTGTACATTTGTTAACCACATATTTATAAGTCTACAGTTTACTCACTGCACAGTTTACTTCACTTATTTTATTCCACTTCTTTATTTTTTTATTTTTTCTACTTGATTTTATATTCTACAGATATACATATATAGTACTTTTTTATTCTATATCTATTATAATTTCCTCCTTGTGTTTTTAACTGTGAATTTGCACTGTCCATGGAGCGGACCTGTACATTTCACTGCCGGTTGTATATTCTGTATTTAACTGTGTATGTGACAAATAAAACTCTTGACTCTTGAATCTTGAATTAGTATGTGTGTGCCTCAGCATTTCCTTGGTGTAAAGAGACGAAAATGTCTGCTGTGAGCGTCTGTGCAAAACTCAGAGCTTTATGCCACATACACCAACTGCTGTGTGCAGTAACACCACTAAACAAGAGTAAAGCGATGTACAAAAATGTTGAAACTCTGAACAAAGACAAACAAACTTCTTTGCTCAGACATATGACAGTGTGAGGTAATGAGAACGACTCAAACACCCATAACTAGAAAAAAGCCCAAGAAGTGAATAAATACATTCTGTAATTTTTCTTTTATTCCATTACACTTTTGCTGCCCTGCTATAACTTGCGAGTGAAGCTAAATATAGTGTAATGTTAAAATGGAACACTTAAATATTAAATGCTTTGACCTAAATGATGGGAAGCTATGTTGATGTAGATGCATGTCCTAATGCTCTATATACCCTAAGAGCTATAGTAAGTGAGACAGATCGCATTATCATTTGAGAAGCCACAAAAATATCCCACAATGTCTGGGATGTATATATAGGCCTATAAATATCTGTTTATTTCTGTCATCCTTTGGATGTGCTACAGTATATGATCACACTCTCATTCATTCAAGTGATATTAAACCATTCAAGCACGATAAGATGCAAATATAACTCAAATCCGAATTGGCGCACTGTCTACGAAGCTGTGAACAAACACCCGAAACACACGCACAGAATGTCGCCTCAGACAGCATTGAGTTCTCTTTCTTGCTTGAACAGACAAAACCTCCCATTTTGTAGAGTATGCTCATAAACACAGTCTTAAATGAGTTGAAAAAAATGGGATGGGTGTCAGATCCGCGTCATGTGTGTCAGGTCTTAAAGTGACAGCAGCCTAAAAAACCTGCTGCTGTCTTTCATTATAGGGATATTCAAAGAACAAGAGATAAAGATAAAATCACTGCTCTTGATAATCTCAATTTATAATTTATGCAGTGAAGACAGTGTAGTGTTTGATTATTTAATTCAACCTGAAAATCGTAAAGCACCATTTACACAGTGTAAAATATGGTTTAATCATTAAGTTATATCAACATGTGTTTTTACATTGCTTTAACTTATCAAAATAAGTTAAGCAATTTTTAACTTTTTTTGTGTTATACAAGATTCAGCTCATTTTTTAAGTCAGTTTAATGCAATATGAGTTGAATTGACTTAAACAAGTTGATTTTTGAAAAATGAAAATGCACTATCCAAACTTGGGTGCACTTCAAGAATGCTTTGGAATATAGACACAAGTTTGGTCTCATTTTAAAGAAGACAGTCAACAGATTATTGCTCAAGTGAAATCACTTAAAAATTATGGAAGTTTACAAGTTTAAAATAAGTTTAAAATAATTTGTACTCTAAAATTACTATCAAATCAAAGCCATATGTCTAACCAATTTGTGTTCCCATGAGATTTTGTTTAGGCGCTGTACCAAAAATAGCCACCGGGTGTCTTTGAAATTCCATAGATTTTTTTATGCAAATCTTTTTATGGACAAAAATATTTTTGTCCAAATATCACAAAACAGATATCACAAAACATTTGGCAGATATCGAACCGTGAGACTCAGACCTTTCTGACGATATGTGTTTTGTCAAGATTAGAAAAGGTTTTATTATAAAGTAGTTCAAATAAATGTTGTAATATGAAACATGATGACACCCACTAGGGGAGGAGACTGCTAGAAGAATTTAGAGTACTGTTTCCATGGTAATGCAAGGTCCGATTTCAAAACGGTTTTCACAGGATGAATCTTGAGTTTGTAGGATTCCAAATGATATACAGTTTGTCAACATTAGATCAGGATAAATATAGGATATGAGCAAGTGGGCCAATGACAGTTGACAGGTTAAGGCAGCAACTTTTTATTATGGTTACAAAGGCCAAAAACAACTTTTCTAATACTCTAATCTGAACTAGCCCGACTGGAAAAATTTTAGTGTTGAGCCCTGATATATATACTCACCTAAAGGATTATTAGGAACACCTGTTCAATTTCTCATTAATGCAATTATCTAATCAACCAATCACATGGCAGTTGCTTCAATGCATTTAGGGGTGTGGTCCTGGTCAAGACAATCTCCTGAACTCCAAACTGAATGTCAGAATGGGAAAGAAAGGTGATTTAAGCAATTTTGAGCGTGGCATGGTTGTTGGTGCCAGATGGGCCAGTCTGAGTATTTCACAATCTGCTCAGTTACTGCGATTTTCACGCACAACCATTTCTAGGGTTTACAAAGAATGGTGTGAAAAGGGAAAAACATCCAGTATGCGGCAGTCCTGTGGGTGAAAATGCCTTGTTGATGCTAGAGGTCAGAGGAGAATGGGCCGACTGATTCAAGCTGATAGAAGAGCAACTTTGACTGAAATAACCACTCGTTACAACCGAGGTATGCAGCAAAGCATTTGTGAAGCCACAACACGCACAACCTTGAGGCGGATGGGCTACAACAACAGAAGACCCCATCGGGTACCACTCATCTCCACTACAAATAGGAAAAAGAGGCTACAATTTGCACGAGCTCACCAAATTTGGACAGTTGAAGACTGGAAAAATGTTGCCTGGTCTGATGAGTCTCGATTTCTGTTGAGACATTCAGATGGTAGAGTCAGAATTTGGTGTAAACAGAATGAGAACATGGATCCATCATGCCTTGTTACCACTGTGCAGGCTGGTGGTGGTGGTGTAATGGTGTGGGGGATGTTTTCTTGGCACACTTTAGGCCCCTTAGTGCCAATAGGGCATCGTTTAAATGCCACGGCATACCTGAGCATTGTTTCTGACCATGTCCATCCCTTTATGACCACCATGTACCCATTCTCTGATGGCTACTTCCAGCAGGATAATGCACCATGTCACAAAGCTCGAATCATTTCAAATTGGTTTCTTGAACATGACAATGAGTTCACTATACTAAAATGGCCCCCACAGTCACCAGATCTCAACCCAATAGAGCATCTTTGGAATGTGGTGGAATGGGAGCTTCATGCCCTGGATGTGCATCCCACAAATCTCCATCAACTGCAAGATGTTATCCTATCAATATGAGCCAACATTTCTAAAGAATGCTTTCAGCACCTTGTTGAATCAATGCCACGTAGAATTAAGGCAGTTCTGAAGGCGAAAGGGGTCAAACACAGTATTAGTATGGTGTTCCTAATAATCCTTTAGGTGAGTGTATACAATATATATATATATATATATATATATATATATATATATATATATATATATATATATATATATATATATATCATATATATATATATATAAAATAATCATGCAACCAAGTTGACTAGTGCTCACCTTTTACCGTCCCCATTTTGCTATCAGTAAATCACTCTGGTTGAAGAAATGTGATTAATATTCATGGCTGATGATTCAGAATATTTCATATATAAAACATTATACATTGTGTTGGAGTCATAGCCTTATGGACAGAGCTCTGTCATGGACTCTGGACTTGTATCAAGTCTGGACTCATGCTCTTTTCCCGATCCCATTTGCTATTGCTTCCTGTCTCTCTCTTCAACTGTTTTATCAAAATCAAAAATGCCCAAAAATTTTACTTAATAAAAACCTTTTACATTTAAGTAACTTTTAGCATCTTCTTCATCTTAGACCTTGTTATTTTTGGCCTTTTTTATTCACAGAAGCATTGATTGACCAATAATGTCTTAAGCCCCACCACCATCCCATTAAGTTCTGTTTAATATGAAAAATATTAATTCTCATTCATACATGAATGCTTGATTGACTGATGTTTCTCAAATGTTCCATTATGTTTTCAAATTAGTTCCAAATTAGATTTATCCTCTTAAAAAGCCACTTTTTATGTTGTGAAGAGAGGCTGGTGAGATTTAAAGCTCACATTTAGGAAATGTCTTTAAGATGTTTATGATTCATAGTGGAAGATCAAATATTTGTACTCCTTAGATGTTTTCAAGATAAAGTGCTCTTTGACCGACATATTAGAAATGTCTAATCTGTCAAATCTGAGACTTTGAACGTGAGAAAGAATAAATATTTACTATTTCCAGTTGTCCATGCTTATTTTATAAAATGTTTATTTCATTGTAATAAACATTGTACTATTTTTTACAATTTTTATTATTTACTATTTTAATGAGCTTTATATTAGAGAAGAATGAGCCCAGGGCTCAGCTTTCCTCTAGCTCATTTATATTAATTAGGCCAAGCAAATGGGCGCTCTAGGAAGGTCACATCAAGCAATGTCTGCATGGTCTAATTAATATTCATACGCTAAGAATTTGTAAATTCACTCCTGGTGCCTTATGTCCTGAATGCTTTTAGAGTTTTTGGCTAAAGAGATGCAACTGAAATAACCACAACATTAAGATGTTCTGACAAGACTTTTCCAAACTCTTGTTATCTTCCATGTGTCCTGCACAATTCTAAAGCAGGCTGAAAAGAGCTTGTTTACCAATATTACCACATGCATTAACTAAACTAAACTAAAGCAAAGCAGATGAATATGTCATTTCTTTACTAATGTGACATATACGCTTAAAAAACAATACAGCTTCTTAACTGACATTGATGGTTCCATCAATAAACCTTTCCATTCTACAAAATGGAATTCATTTTTAATCTTTTAAACCTTTTTTATCTTTATTTCAAAGAGTGATAGTCTAAGTTTATATTAGTTAAAAAAATGAGATGAGAGGAGAATGTAAAGTAGGAAAAGAAGGGTTATGAAAAAAGCTCTTAAGCAGGAGCAGGTGCAAAGACATTAGTATGGACAGAGTGGACAGTGTAACAGAAGTATAATGGATGTAGTGATGGAGGAAGGCTTCTCACTATATATTTTCTTGTGTGAGTGTGTCTCTCTGTGTCTTTCATTGGAACAGTTGTTCTTCCTGCCTACTTGGGCAATAAGCCCCGTTTCTGTAGACATGTTCTGACAACATACACACACACATACACACACACACACACACACATAAATGAGGACACACCACAGACCACTACTGTTTTGATGTAAAGTTAATTAGTTATAATTAGGCCCACGCATAGTAAAAAAGGTTTGTATTTGTAAAAAAAAAAAAAAAAAAAACATTATTAATAATCAAGTCATCACCAAACTTTATTACATGTGTGAATACAAATTTAAATGCATGACATACAAGTTCAAATAGAAATGAATTAAAGTATATTTGATTTGACCATAAATGCTTGTCAATACATTCGACAGCACACTGTATTTCAAAGACAAGTTAAATTACATATAAAGATGTACTTAAGACCTAATTAAGTGGGTCAAAAAAGCTAAGGAAATTTAATATTTAAACTAATATATTTTTATTTAAATGCTATTAACATGCAAGTGAGTCTCTGAAAAACATCAATTTCACACTTAATTCAATTATTTTTAAAGTTCAATTCAAAAGTGAAGTGTATTATTTCAATAGTAAGTACTCTTTTTTTAAAAGTATGCTACTTCTTTTCAGTGGCATACATGCAGAAATGTACAGACAGACAGAGGAAGTCACCTGTACTCAATATAGCATAAGGAATAAAATACTCTCATTTGAATTACCCAACTAAATTCCATTGTGTTGTTTTGTAATGCAATTTCCTCTTCCTCTTTATGTTATCCAAACTCAAAACTCATAAAACACCTGCCATTTCAAATACAGCCAACAGATTCAACAACTTCCAACTGTATAATCTGTTGCGTTGAACTTCTCAAATACAAGGGTGTGTTTATGTCTGATAGATGTCTCCTATCTGTGTCATTTCTCACATCATTTCAACCTTATGAACCAAGTTGTAAACTTCCTGCTTGAGGTTTTGTTCTTGTTCTCAAATTTGGATTGGAGGAGGAGCTTTTTTGAGCATATCCTGAATGTAGCCTGATGGTTTGCTCATGAATAACTGAATAATGTTTTAGTCAACCTCTTTGTCCTTCCAAGTTGATGGTTATTTACTACACTTTCTTATGGACTCATTTTTGTCAGTCCTCTGCTATTTTTGTTGAGCAACCATATTTTTGACACTGAACACAAAATAGCATTTATTTTTTATTTAGTGTTCAGTGTCATGCTAAAAATATAGTGTTGCCTCAAGCACGGAGGTGACCTTGCATAAGTACCAGGGGAACATGGGGCAGCAATTTTTTTTACTTGGGTTGTTCTCTAACCACAGAGAAATTAAATACAACTAATGAACCGCACAATATCAGGATCCTTGTAAAAAATTTGTAGTCACATTAATTTTGTTATTTGCTGATAAAAATTTTTTTTCATAATTTATGAAATACTTTTTTGTACTGTACTGGGGGCAACTCCATATTGAACCCTACGGATTAAGAATGGGATGTCATTAAAGTTCATGTGCATGTAAAGGCAGGCGTCCCAAAACTTTTGGCAATATAGTGTATTTAAAATTATAATCAGCAGTTTCTCAGCATTAGAATGTCTGAATGTAATGAATTTTTCTAAAAATGTAAAAAGTTTTCTATCAAATAACACCTACCTTTTGACTCTACTTGCTATAGTTTTTGAGTTATGAGACTTTACTTTTGTGTTTGTCACTCAGAAAAAAACAACAACTCTAAAATGCCTTTAGGGCTTAAGGGGTTAATAGGAATTTAAACTATAATACATGCAATTAAGTGTCTGAAAACATTACATTCAGTTCACACTTAAGTATATTCTTTTAAAGTGTATTTTTTGGTCCCACTTTATATTAGGTGGCCTTAACTACTACTTACATCAAAAAGTAAGTACAATGTACTTATTGTGTTCATATTGTATTGCAAAACACTTTTGCTGATATTGAGGTGGGATGGGGTAAAGTTAGAGACGGTGTGGTGGTGTGGGTAATTTTAAGGGTAAAGTTAGGGACGGGTGTGGTGGTGTGGGTAAGTTTAAGGGTAAAGTTAGGGACAGGTGTGGTGGTGTGGGTAAGTTTAAGGGTAAAGTTAGGGACGGTGTGGTGGTGTGGGTCAGTTTAAGGGTAAAGTTAGGGACAGGTGTGGTGGTGTGGGTAAGTTTAAGGGTAAAGTTAGGGACGGGTGTGGTGGTGTGGGTAAGTTTAAGGGTAAAGTTAGGGACGGTGTGGTGGTGTGGGTAAGTTTAAGTGCTAAGTCTAAAAAAGAGTAAAGTTAGGGACGGGTGTGGTGGTGTGGGTAAGTTTAAGGGTAAAGTTAGGGACAGGTGTGGTGGTGTGGGTAAGTTTAAGGGTAAAGTTAAGGACAGGTGTGGTGGTGTGGGTAAGTTTAAGGGTAAAGTTAGGGACGGGGTGGTGGTATGGGTAAGTTTAAGGGTAAAGTTAAGGACAGGTGTGGTGGTGTGGGTAAGTTTAAGGGTAAAGTTAGGGACAGGTGTGGTGGTGTGGGTAAGTTTAAGGGTAAAGTTAGGGACAGGTGTGGTGGTGTGGGTAAGTTTAAGGGTAAAGTTAGGGACAGGTGTGGTGGTGTGGGTAAGTTTAAGGGTAAAGTTAGGGACGGGTGTGGTGGTATGGGTAAGTTTAAGGGTAAAGTTAAGGACAGGTGTGGTGGTGTGGGTAAGTTTAAGGGTAAAGTTAGGGACAGGTGTGGTGGTATGGGTAAGTTTAAGGGTAAAGTTAGGGACGGGTGTGGTGGTGTGGGTAAGTTTAAGGGTAAAGTTAGGGACAGGTGTGGTGGTATGGGTAAGTTTAAGGGTAAAGTTAGGGACGGGTGTGGTGGTGTGGGTAAGTTTAAGGGTAGGGTTAGGTGTAAGGGAAGTGTCAACAGTGTAATTATAAATGTAACTACAGAAATTAATTACAGATGTAATTACATGCAGGTATTTTTAAAAATTACAATGTAAAACATGTATGTACACAATAAGTGCATTGTATCAAATGGTTAATTTAACTGTTAGTACATAGTAGTTAAGGCCACCTAATATAAAGTGGGTCCTATTTTTTGCCATAATAAGTGCTCATTTTAAAAGTATATGCTACTTCTTCTTTTTAATGGCACACATGCAGAAATGGACAGATAGACAGAGGAAGTCACCTTAACTCAAACATAGATCAAACATGAACAAACAACAAACAAATGAAACATCTTTTTCATTTCTCCAATCAACCGAAATTTTAAAAATAAATCTATAATGTGACTTGTCAAAAAAGTGTCCCAGTAGCTTAACTTGCCTCAAGTTAGGTTTGAGACATGTCAAGGTGTACCATCTGGTGAAAGTTGAATACATTATATATGAATAAACCATAACATAATTGCACAGTAAAAAAAAAAAAAAAAAAAAAAAAAAAAAAAAAAAAAGATAATTTATTTTCATTATCCCTTTTAAATGTACTTAAACTTGTTCTCATAAAGACAGTGTTGGATTCCATATCATCTATAAAATTATTAATATTCAGGATGTTGTAATGTTTTAAGTGAAATTATTCCCTTTCAATATTTTGGTTAAGTAGTGAAGTGGAATTATCATCAATCAAAAGGCATTGTCTATATAGATTTTATTTAACTCACCACTGTAGAGACCTGTCTTTTGTTTAATCAATATGTGCTAAATAATTCACAGGACATCTTCAGTATGATATCAACTTGCAGTGACAGACTGATATGAATTACAGTATGCTGGAGGAAGCAACACAATAATAAAAACCATGCATATTTGAACAGGATTATTTATGTAACTTTTGCTATTCAATTGTCTTGTGGAATATCCTCTTTTGTTTATATTTTAAAATGGTAAGCTTATGAGGAGAACTGTATTCATGAAATCACATCCCAGGTGATCACAGGAGATGGTTGACAACTTGTGATTGAACCACACAAGAAGCATGTTAATACCAGGTGTAAACAGAGCCATAGTCGAGTGTCAGATAAATGTGTTTAGTTTATCCACACAAAAAAACATAATAAAATATAGAGGAACAAACAAACAGTATTCGGCATTGTATGAGAACATATTAAAAAGTACAAAAGATGTGAGCATGGAGGAAACAAAGTGTAAAGAAATTACACATAGACACGGAAGTTTAGTTCACCTTGCTCTAGGCCATGCAGGATGGCATGACAGTTTCATCCTCTCAGGCTATGCAAAGGTCAACTGGCATATCACATCACTTCCTGTCAAACAGGAAGCAGAACCTATAATAAGGGTGATGGTCGGAGTCAAACAGCCTCTCTGAAACAATACCACAACCTCACTACATTCCATATTACATTTAATCAGTTTTCCATTGTTCAATCTACATTTTTGTATTATATATATACAGTATATAGGCTATATATGTGTGTGTGTGTGTGTGTGTGTGTGTGTGTGTATATATATAAATTGGTTCAGGAGGAACTGTAAAAGCTGACAGTTATTAAAATGCCTTATTTTTAATTCATTGGTATTTCACAATGTTGAAAGTCTTTTGCTGCAAAACCAGCTAAGTCCATGTGTGCTTTTTTTGTGTGCAAAATCCACCTTTGGACAACAAGACATAGTGAACAGTTGCAAAATCACTTAAGATGCAACTGGAAATATTGCAAATAATGAAAGCAGAATTCAAAATGTAACCATGAAGAAACTGATCCACAGTATGGGGAGCTGTGATGCAAGTGGCTGCCATGTCGGTTTATTACAGCTGTTCTTTACTGCAGCACACGAAAAACTGTTGTGTTGACATGATCCTCACGAAATCCTGTCATTACCACTGTAACGATTTTCTTTACACACACACCTTTATTCATCTTGAAATCATGAGATTCGATTTGCATCTTCTGATTAGTTCTGTGGACAAAGGGAAGTGGCATTTAGCGGATTCTGCCAACGATCAAGTATTTTTGAAGGGGGTGAGGCTGGGATTTAGCGGATTTGAAATGAAAGTATTTGATACAAGTATACTTTGTGTGGAGATCATTCACTCATCATTGTTATCTCATTTTTGACCGAGGTGGTAATTAGCAGCTTTTGTATCTGAAGTCTTCATATATAGTTTTCTACAAACAATACCCTAAAATGACAATGTGAAAGAAGTTTGTTTGAAATCTTTGTAAATTTATAAAAAAAAAAAAAAATAATAATAATAAAAAAATAATTAAAAAAATCACATGTACATAAGTATTCACAGCCTTTGGTCGATACTTTGTTGAAGCACCTTTAGCACCAATTACAGTCTCAAGTCTTTTTGAATATGATGCTACAAGCTTGAGACACCTATTTTTGAGCAGTTTCTCCCATTCTTCTTTGCAGGACCTCTCAAGCTCCATCAGGTTGGATGGGGAATATCGGTACACAGTCATTTTTAAATCTCTCCAGAGATTTTCAATCAGGTTCAAGTCTGGGCTCTGGCTGGGACACTCAAGGACATTCACAGAGTTGTCCCGTAGCCACTCCTTTGTTATCTTGGCTGTGTGCTTAGGGTCGTTGTCTTGTTGGAAGATGAACCTTTGCCTCAGTCTGAGGTCCATAGTGCTCTGGTGCAGGTTTTCATCAAGGATGTCTCTGTACATTGCTGCATTCATCTTTCCCTCGATCCTGACTAGTCTCCCAGTTCCTGCCGCTGAAAAACATCCCCACAGCATGATGCTGCCACTACCATGCTTCACTGTAGGGATGGTATTGGCCAGGTGATGAGCGGTGCCTGGTTTCTTCCAGACAAGACGCTTGCCAAAGAATTCAATCTTTGTTTCATCAGACCAGAGAATTTTGTTTCTCATGGTCTGAGAGTCCTTCAGGTGCCTTTTGGCAAACTCCAGGCGGGCTGTCATGTGCCATCTGGCCACTCTACCATACAGATTAGTGACTGGTGGAGTGCTGCAGATGGTTGTTCTTCTGGAAGGTTCTCCTCTCTCCATAGAGAAACTTTGGAGCTCTGTCAGAGTGACCATCAGGTTCTTGGTCACCTCCCGGACTAAGGCCCTTCTCCCCCGATCACTCAGTTTGGCCAGGCGGCCAGCTCTAGGAAGAGTCCTGGTAGTTCCAAACTTCTTCCATTTAGAGATGATGGAGGCCACTGTGCTCATTGGGACCTTCAATGCTGTAGACATGTCTCTGTACCCTTCCCCATATCTGTGACTCGATAAAATCCTGTTTCGGAGGTCTACACAATTCCTTGGACTTCATGGCTTGGTTTGTGTTCTGACTTGCACTGTTAACTGTGGGACCTTTGATTTGAAAAGGCACAAGAGTGTGCCTTTTCAAATCATGTCCAATCAATTGAATTTACCACAGGTGGACTCCAATCAAGTTGTAGAAACATCTCAAGGATGATCAGTGGAAAGAGGATGCACCTGAGCCTGAGCTCAATTTTAAGTGTCATGTGAATACTTATGTACATGTGATTTTTGTTTTGTTTTTTATTTTTAATAAATTTGCAAAGATTTCAAACAAACTTCTTTACATGTTGTCATTATGGGGTGTTGTTTGTAAAAATAATGAATTTAATCCATTTAGGAATAAGGCTGTAACATAACAAAATGTGGAAAAAGTGAAGCGCTGTGAATACTTTCCGGATGCACTGTATATTGGCTTGTCATTGTAGATGAACGTCTTGGTTACTATTGTAACCTCTGTTTCCTGATGGGAACGAGATGTTGTGTCGCACCCCAGTCAGTAAACTTGTGTCTTCCCCTAGGCAGAGCTCCGTCTCTGCCGCCAGTCACTGTGTTTGTAATATGTCCTCCCTCTTCAGTTAGGATCTACCGCAGGGACTTCTCTCCACGCGTGTTACTTCCTGGTTGGTAAGTCCATGTGATGTTCTCCACATATTAACCTCTCCTCGTGCAGGATGTGGTCTCCATAGTGTTCTTTCTCTTACCTAAGAGGAAGAACACGTCTCTAGTGCTAACTTCTGGTCCGCACAGCTGTGGATTTTTTTTTTTTTTTTTTTTTAAGAGAAAAGGTCAAAAGACTGGCTGAAGTTACCTATTCCCATTGTAAGTAGGTCCTTTCTGTTCCTGCATGGTACGAAGGTCTTCACAGAGCTTACGTGAGGTGTTGGGAAGGTTACGACTTTGCCAGCATCTGCACCACCAAAACCTCTTGTTTTAGATGCTGTGGCGCTTTCCATGGGAACCCCTGGTGTCAGTACTCAACACAACGTCAAATTGACTGGCAGATAGTCCAGTCTTGGTTACTATTGTAAGTTCTGTTCCCTGATAGAGGGAACCTGTGTACCTCCTGTCACAACAGTGAACTACCTGCTGAATGGCCGGGACATGGCTCGGCTCCTCAGCACAAACCTGAATGAGTGGATATCTACCTTTTAGACCTGTAAGTCTGGGTGAGTGGCTCATGCATATTCCTCTCGCCAATTCTTATTGGCTTTTTCTCAACACTCTAAAAAACACTGGGTAGCACAAGGGCTGGGTAAATATAAGACAAAACACATGTTGGGTTCATTTTACCCAGCAAATTGGGTTGTTTATTTAACCCAGCATAATGGGTTAATTAATTTTTTACTATAATTCTAGTTTTTCCCCCCATTTTTTTCTTCATACATGAATGAATGTTTACAGATTAACTTAAATCCTCTAAACTTGTATTTTTTTTTTTTTTATAATACTCCACACAACCACTGGTTTGCATGATAATTCCTTTATTTCCGATATTTTACAGTATAGCATATTTTATATCGTTTTTAATACAAACTCGATTCCAAAAAAGTTGGGACACTGTACAAATTGTGAATAAAAACAGAATGCAATGATGTGAAAGTTTCAAATTTCAATATTTTATTCAGAATACAACATAGATGACATATCAAATGTTTAAACTGAGAAAATTTATCATTTTAAGGGAAAAAAAAGTTGATTTTAAATTTCATGGCATCAACACATCTCAAAAAAGTTGGAACAAGGTCATGTTTCCCACTGTGTGGCATCCCCTCTTCTTTTTATAACAGTCTGCAAACGTCAGGGGACTGAGGAGACAAGTTGCTCAAGTTTTACGAATAGGAATGTTGTCCCATTCTTGTCTAATACAGGCTTCTAGTTGCTCAGCTGTCTTAGGTCTTCTTTGTCGCATCTTCCTCTTTATGATGCGAACTGAGTGCTGATAACAACTTGGGTTGTCCTTGTCCTCTTTAGTCCGGATGACATGGCATCCCAGTTTTCCAAAAAGAACTTCAAATTTTGATTGGTCTGATCACCGAACAGTTTTCCACTTTGCCACACTCCATTTTAAATGAGCCTTGGCCCAGAGAAAACGCCTGCGCTTCTGGATCATGTTTAGATATGGCTTCTTTTTTGACCTATAGAGTTTTAGCCGGCAACGGCGAATGGCACGGTGGATTGTGTTCACCGACAATGTTTTCTGGAAGTATTCCTGAGCCCATGTTGTGATTTCCATTACAGTAGCATTCCTGTATGTGATGCAGTGCCGTCTAAGGGCCCGAAGATCACAGGCATCCAGTATGGTTTTACTGACCTTGACCCTACGCACAGAGATTGTTCCAGATTCTCTGAATCTTTGGATGATATTATGCACTGTAGATGATGATAACTTCAAACTCTTTGCAGTTTTTCTCTGAAAACCCTTTCTGATATTGCTCCACTATTTTTGGCCGCAGCATTGGGGGAATTGGTTATCCTCTGCCCATCTTGACTTCTGAGAGACACTGCCACTCTGAGAGGCTCTTTTTATGAATAAAATTAATAAAATGTTATGGAAGGCATCAGGCGTTTCCATAAAGACCAGTAAAGACCGGCGCAACACTCATTTAGGGGACTCGCACATCATGCCCCCATATGTTGCTTTGCATAAAATTAAATGATATACAGCACAATAACAAATTTATAGATCAAATAAAATGTGCCAAAAACCTGTATTTTACCAAAGACATGCATCAATTTGACGGAGCTGCACTGCTCTCTCCTGAGGAGGTTGCAAAAAGCCTGCAATAAATAACTCAACCCCTAGGTTGTTATGTCTGACCCAGTATTTGGGTAACACAAAAACTACCCAAACACTGGGTTTTTATGTTATGTCTGACCCAGGAGCTGGGTAACACAAAAACTACCCAAACACCAAAAAAATAACTCAAAAAATTACCAAAAGGCTCAACCCAGGATTTGGGTAGAAAAAAATAACCAGAGTGAATGTATCAGAGGTGTTTGCAAGTGCAACCCCGAAGTATCAGACGGAACATATACGTCTTTCCATTAGGTGCAGTTTGGGCGCTGCATCAAAACCTTCAGTATGGTCAATATTCAAGCCGTCAATACTGAAAGCTTTTTAAGCCTTTTCTCTCTTTAATCCCTCACTGCATACAGGGAATTTAAAACTGTAAGAAACACTGTGCATCATAGCAAGCTGTTTATTGTAGCAACTTGATATGGTTTAAGTGTTTTACATAGGCCCCTATGGGTAAATTTTCCATAGCATAACAGTTTGGATGAAATATGTATGAAATACGGGGGAAAAAGTCATGACTGCATACTAATTTGTTAGTATGTCTGTGCTGACATGGAGAAAAAAAAAGCATAATAAATATATACTATAACATAGCAAATAGACATTCTGCTGTTAGGGTTTAATATGGAGTTGGCCCACCCTTTGCAGCTATAACAGCTTCAACTCTTCTGGGAAGGCTTTCCACAAGGTTTAGGAGTGTGTTTATGGGAATTTTTGACCATTCTTCTAGAAGTGCATTTGTGAGGTCAGGCACTGATGTTGGACGACACTTGTATGCAGCTGCTTGGCCATGCAACCCATTCCATGAAGCTCTCTACATCTTGACTCTGCAGAAATTGGCGACTTCTGCGCACTGTGCGCCTCAGCATGTGCTGACCCCGCTCTGTGATTTTACGTGGCCTACCGATTTGTGGCTGAGTTTCTGTTGTTCCCAATTGCTGCCACTTTGTTATAATACCACTAACAGTTGACCGTGGAATATTTACTAGTGAGGAAATTTAACGAATGGACTTATTTCACAGGTGACAACCTATCACGGTCCCACGCTTGAATTCATTGAGCTCCTGAGAGTGACCCATTCTTTCACAAATTTCTGTAACAGTCTGCATGCCTAGGTGCTTGATTTTATACATATTTGGCCTTGGAAGTGATTGTAACACCCAGATTCAATGATTTGGAGGGGTGTTCCAATACTTTTGGCAATATAGTGTATTTGGCATGCTAAATATCTGGACCTGTCTGTGATTAAAAAATCCTGTTGTGAAATATGTTTTGACTGAAAATTACATCGGCGATGACCTAGTTCGGCAGCAGGTAGTTCGGGGAGGAGTTACAGACCAGAATATCAGTATTTTAATAGATATATTTACAATTACATAAAACAGAAAGAAAGCACAAACATTTGCTTGACCAGCTGCAACAGCAGCATTGCAAAATTATTTATTTACCTCCAACTCTCTTTGCAGAACACACTATCCTTGCTCCCTGTTCTTTTTATCCTTTTTGGCTGTAAATCAGCACACAGACAATTTGGATTGCAAGCTTTTTGACGGCTATAATTTTTTTTTAACAATTCCAGTCTCGTGTGAAGACGCTGGTCTGACGCACGCGTGATTTTGCATTGTTTCCTTGTCCCTTCTTGCATGTGTTTGGTTGTGAAACGTAGTTTACGGACGAGACAGAGTTGTCTGCAATTCTTCCTATTGTAACACAGCAATGACCCCAGATAGTCATGCAATGTACAAAAATATATTTATATAATATATACACTCACCTAAAGGATTATTAGGAACACCATACTAATACTGTGTTTGACCCCTTTTGCCTTCAGAACTGCCTTAATTCTACATGGCATTGATTCAACAAGGTGCTGAAAGCATTCTTTAGAAATGTTGGCCCGTATTGATAGGAAAGCATCTTGCAGTTGATGGAGATTTGTGGGATGCACATCCAGGGCACGAAGCTCCCGTTCCACCACATCCCAAAGATGCTCTATTGGGTTGAGATCTGGTGACTGTGGGGGCCATTTTAGTACAGTGAACTCATTGTCATGTTTAAGAAACCAATTTGAAATGATTCAAGCTTTGTGACATGGTGCATTATCCTGCTGGAAGTAGTCATCAGAGAATGGGTACATGGTGGTCATACAGGGATGGACATGGTTAGAAACAATGCTCAGGTAGGCCGTGGCATTTAAACGATGCCCAATTGGCACTAAGGGGCCTAAAGTGTGCCAAGAAAACATCCCCCACACCATTACACCACCACCACCAGCCTGCACAGTGATAACAAGGCGTGATGAATCCATGTTCTCATTCTGTTTACGCCAAATTCTGACTCTACCATCTGAAAGTCTCAACAGAAATCGAGACTCATCAGACCAGGCAACATTTTTCCAGTCTTCAACTGTCCAATTTTGGTGAGCTCGTGCAAATTGTAGCCTCTTTTTCCTATTTGTAGTGGAGATGTGTGGTACCCGGTGGGGTCTTCTGCTGTTGTAGCCCATCCGCCTCAAGGTTGTGCGTGTTGTGGCTTCACAAATGCTTTGCTGCATACCTCGGTTGTAACGAGTGGTTATTTCAGTCAAAGTTGCTCTTCTATCAGCTTGAATCAGTCGGCCCATTCTCCTCTGACCTCTAGCATCAACAAGGCATTTTCGCACACAAGACTGCCGCATACTGGATGTTTTTCCCTTTTCACACCATTCTTTGTAAACCCTAGAAATGGTTGTGCGTGAAAATCCCAGTAACTGAGCAGATTGTGAAATACTCAGACCGGCCTGTCTGGCACCAACAACCATGCCACGCTCAAAATTGCTTAAATCACCCTTCTTTCCCATTCTGACATTCAGTTTGGAGTTCAGGAGATTGTCTTGACCAGGACCACACCCCTAAATGCATTGAAGCAACTGCCATGTGATTGGTTGATTAGATAATTGCATTAATGAGAAATTGAACAGGTGTTCCTAATAATCCTTTAGGTGAGTGTAGATTTATATACATTTCTCAGTCAACATTGACCCTACAAGTTGAGAACTAGATCTTTCATCCCAAATCAAATATCTTTTAACAAAACATAATAAAAAAATGATAATACAGACAGGTAACAAAGCTGTGTGCAACTTCCTGCACAATTAATAAACCTTTGTGCCCTGTTGTAAATGCAAATTTTTAAGTTTTAGTTGCCAATCAGCAATGATGTAGGATGAATTCAGGGTGATTGGGACACTTTTTTGCTGTTGACTAAACAATATTAAATAGAATAACGTGCTTCTTTTCTCTCTTGTATACATATATTAATGTTCTCAACAGATACATTCTTATCAAAGTGTAATATAATAATATTGCTTTCTAAAATAGTAAAAGGCCTACATAATTTAAACACAACTTTACTCTAGATGAGGTTGTGGGAAAGTGGAAAGTTTTAAGAGTGTTAAACTTGCATCTATTTTCAGCTACCAATTAATCATGCATGAAATCAACTTAAAAACCCACATTAACAGGTGATGCACTTGAACGTGAAAACAGTTGAGAGCATACAGAGGCTGCAGGATAATCATATTGACATTATTAAATATTTAGGATGTTTGATAATGCGTCCTAAATGTTTTATGTAGTGTAAACATAAATGACAAAAAAGAAACATGCCACGTGAAAAAAAAAAAAAAAAAAAAAAAAAAAGGCTAAAACAAGTAGAGGACCTGAATAGGTTGACAAAAGATCAGACCAACAACTAAATTTCGTATGAAATGTCAGAAAATTGGAAGTGAAACTAAAACTTAAGCATGTGGAGTGAGAAGGTGGTCTCAGTTATTTCTCATCAGAAAGAGGAAACGGACAATTTGTCAAATGCACAACACAATTCACATTTCACACTAAATGTTTCAGTTAGGCTGGATCTCGAGAATGGCTTGAGTCTCGACCGTGCTGTTGTTGACAATAACAGGCGTTTATTCCTCATAATAAACAGACTCTTCTTGGCTAACAAACAATCTAGCGAATAATTTATTTAATGCAACATTTCGGCTTTTACAATCAGATTGATTCCGCTGCATTTGCTCAGTGTGCGTTTACCCCTAAATCTGCAGTGGGGAAAAACGCCTATTTCAAGAAAGGAGAGTGTGAAATAAGATCAGGACACTCGCTGTAACGTGTGTGTGTGTGTGTGTGTGTGTGTGTGTGTGTGTGTGTGTGTGAGAGAGAGAGAGAGAGAGAGAGAGAGAGAGAGAGAGATGAAACCGTCAAATCCTCGTCGTTCACCTTTAAAATACATCACCGCAGTGCTCGCGTATCGGAGCTTCACTGGCGCGCGCATCGGAAGGGCTCGCTGCACCACTGCACCTGTTCTCGAGGTTGCAAATCACAGGAAGTCGCTGTGCAAAAACGGCATATTCGTCGAGCTAGGTTTAGCATAAAAGACGTCAGTTCGACAGGAATTACGCGAGGGAAAAGAGAGACTAGACAGCTGTCAGACATCGTTTTGTCGGTGAGTTTCTTTCGAGACCGCTGTTTTATAATGCGAGTGACACCAAATGCCACTGATGCAATCGGCATGAAGGCAGTCGCAGCGTCCTGTAAGTGAGAAAGGATGTGCTCGTTTGCTTCTTTGTTCATTCGGTTACTTCGTCCTGTTCCGGTTGGCATGTAGCAGCCAATGATTCATATCGTTTTCTATTCTGTGCGATCAGCCTTTGTTGTTATTATGAAATTGAATTGCTCATCTAACCACTCATTTTATTGCAAAGAGATGCTATTTGTGAAATAATTTGTTTTAGCGTAGATGAGTCTGTTCAGAGGCAGGCAGATTGTTAACTGCATTCACACAGCTCTCACTGCACATACTGCCTTTTTTTGCCGACATTCGGATGAAATTTAGTGCATGGATGCTCAAGAAAGAAACGGCACATCAGCACAAAAACGATGCTGAGAAAGACATGATATAGGGGCGGTTCTAGGGTCAGTGGATATTCAGGGTTTAGCCTAGACATCTGTGGATGCGTGTAGAGCCATCCATTGATTAAATGCTGTAACATGATAGGGCCTATAGCTACTTTATAGGCTAATGTTAAAGGTTTTTATGTATTTTTATTAGGTCCAAACATTAAACATTACTGGAGCTAAACTAGTCTCTAAAAAGGCTGGTGGGTTTACCAAACTTTGCGAAGTTCATGGCATAATAACTCCCAAATGGCCTGACTTGTGTCTAATATGCTATATGTTTATGAAATATTAGGTGGGAGTATAGTATTAATACTATTATTAGTGAGATGCATTAAACTGCAAATATATTTGCAGGAATAATGTTAAGCAATGAATGTTTTAAATGTAAAATTTTGAATACAGAAATTAGTGCTGTCAAATCGATTAATCGCGATAAATCACATCCAAAATAAAAGTTTGTGTTTATATAATAATAAATGTTATTATATAATCATTATGTATAAATACACACACATGCATGTCTATATTTAAGGGGAAAAAAGAATATATATATATGTATGTGTCTATATATATATATATATATATATATATATATATATATATATATATATATATATATATATATATATATATATATATATATAGGGAGCGGGGCACAACCTAACGCTTTTTGACTTTCTCAGTTTGTGTAAATCCACTTGGGGTTCAGAGTGTTTATTTTTTCCCACATTAATTTCCCACATGTCTAGTACAATTATGTGGTTTTGTTTCATTAATACAGTGTAAACTTTTTTCTTGATTTCCCCCGAAAGAATGGAAGTGAAATGTGACAACATGCCCCATAGGTGGGGTACACTGTAACATGACCAAATGACAGCTTAAAATGTTAACTAAAATATTTTGTCAATAAAATACAATTATTACATTTTTTTTTAATAAAATAATGGCGTTTTTTAATCATTAAAAATAAACACATTTTTGAGTTTGACAACAAACATCGCTAAACACAGCTATACAGCAGAGTTCAAAACATAATAATAATGAATCATTTCTGAACACTGACTCTCAGTCATTATTCACCCTTTTCTCATGGTTTCTCAAAACAGTTAATAAAAGTATAGAATATAATAGCGTAGTTCTAACAGGGGCTCATTGTAACGCAGTGTGACAACATGCCCCACCTGCACAACTGGGATTTAAACCACGGCTCGATATAAGATTACAATAATATCAGATTTGTCTTATTTTAAATAAACACAAAAAACAGAGCTGAAAAATAAACTTCAGTAAGAAATTTACTTTTGCTATGTTAAATAAATGTTCAGTGATAAGATTTTTTAATTTTGGCGCAATTTTTTCTCTAAATAATGTTGATATGGCAACTAGTAAATACACAAAGTTTCGTCATCCTGGCATGTGTGGAAGGTGTTAAACCATGTGTGTTACAACTAACCCCACGTCAGGTTGTGCCTTGCGCTCCCCATTATACTTTTCTGTATATGGTACTTTTACATGAAACTGAAAGCGCCAGTAGGAGGTGGCAAGTCGTACGGTAATAAACGAGTCAAAGAATCATTAATTCACTGATTTGTTCAAACCAGCTGATTCATTTAGGAAGGAAACACCATGCAGGGAGACGCAACTGTTTTGCTTTGTTCAGAACTATTTTCATTCATGAAATAGAGCAAAAACAGTCAAAATTGACAATACTGTTTAAAAGTGTAAATAAATATCAACTTATGGTTTATTGAACTGTTGTATTAAAATAAAAATGCAATTGTGCTGATATTCAGGAAAACAGCACTTTTGCTTGTGTGATATTAATTAACTGTCATCACATGATATAAACATAAAAGACAATCTCATATAGGAAAAATTCATATCTTCAATTTGGCAGACATTTTTATTAATTTTGCGGGCATTTTCGACCATGAACAATGCTATTTTAAGCCATACCAGACTTGCTTGAGTTAATGTAGGGCTTAAAGGGTTAGTTCATCCAAAAATTGTAATAATTTACTCAACCTCATGTCGTTCCAAACCCGCAAGACTTTCATTCATCTTCGAAACACAAATTAAGGTATTTTTTTAATAAAATCTGAGAGATTTCGGTCCCTCCATTAACAGCTACGCAACTACCACATTGACGCTTCAAAAAGTTAATAAAAGAGATCATAAAACAAATCCATATGAATTGAGTGGTTTAGTCCAATTTTTCTGAAGAGACATGCACGATCGGATTATATGATGAATTTGAACCGATCGAATTTAGGCTTTTTTTCACATATAAACACTGATCGGTGAATATAAACAGAAGCTTAACCATACATGCTTGGCGAGGACGAACCTTATTGGTTCTTGCTGAAGCTCAAACGTGCTGCGTAAAACACAAGAATGAACCTCATTGGTTCTTGCTGAAGCTCAAACGTGCTGCGTAACACAAGAATGAACCTTATTGGTTCTTGCTGAAGCTCAAACGTGCTGCGTAACACGAGAACGAACCTCATCGGTTTTTGCTGAAGCTCAAACGTGCTGCGTAACACAAGAACGAACCTCATTGGTTTTTGCTGAAGCTCAAACGTGCTGCGTAACACAAGAATGAACCTCATTGGTTCTTGCTGAAGCTCAAACGTGCTGCGTAACACAAGAACGAACCTCATTGGTTCTTGCTGAAGCTCAAACGTGCTGCGTAACACGAGGACGAACCTCATTGGTTCTTGCTGAAGCTCAAACGTGCTGCGTAAAACACAAGAATGAACCTTATTGGTTCTTGCTGAAGCTCAAGCGTGCTGCGTAACACGCAGAACGAACCTCATTGGTTCTTGCTGAAGCTCAAACGTGCTGCGTAACACGAGAATGAACCTCATTGGTTCTTGCTGAAGCTCAAACGTGCTGCGTAAAACACAAGAATGAACCTTATTGGTTCTTGCTGAAGCTCAAACGTGCTGCGTAACACGAGAACGAACCTCATTGGTTCTTGCTGAAGCTCAAACGTGCTGCGTAACACGAGAATGAACCTCATTGGTTCTTGCTGAAGCTCAAACGTGCTGTGTAATACGAGAATGAACCTCATTGGTTCTTGCTGAAGCTCAAACGTGCTGCGTAACGAGAATGAACCTCATTGGTTCTTGCTGAAGCTCAAACGCGTGCTGCGTAACACAGAATGAACCTCATTGGTTCTTGCTGAAGCTCAAACGTGCTGTGTAATACGAGAATGAACCTCATTGGTTCTTGCTGAAGCTCAAACGTGCTGCGTAACACGAGAATGAACCTCATTGGTTCTTGCTGAAGCTCAAACGTGCTGCGTAACACAAGAATGAACCTCACTGGTTCTTGCTGAAGCTCAAACGTGCTGCGTAACATGAGAACGAACCTCATTGGTTCTTGATGCAGCTCAAACATGCCGTAACACGAGAACTAACCTCACTGGTTCTTGCTGAAGATCAAATGTGCTGCGTAAAACACAAGAACAAACCTCATTGGTTCTTGCTGAAGCTCAAACGTGCTACATAACACACTAGAACGAACCTCATTGGTTCTTGCTGAAGCTCAAACGTGCTGTGTAACACGAGAATGAACCTCATTGGTTCTTGCTAAAGCTCAAATGTGCTGCGTAACACAAAAATGAACCTCATTGGTTCTTGCTGAAACTCAAACATGCAGCATAACATGAGAATTAGCCTCATTGGTTCTCGCACGTCAAAAAAGCATACTTTAGCTTCCATTTACCTTAACTGATGTGTGAGTTGATCAATGTTTATATGTGAATAAAAGCCTAAATTAAATCTGTTCAGCATATAAAGCGATTGTGTCTCTTCAGAAAATTTGGACTCAACCACTTAATTCATTTCAAATTAGTTTTACAATATTTGCGTAGACTGTCAATGGAGGGAAAGAAATCGCTCAGATTTCATTAAAATATTGTCTTTTGTGTTTCGAAAACTAAAAACAAAACTAAAGTCTTTTATGTTTGGAACGACATGAGGGTGAGTAAATGATGACAGAATTTTGGGTGAACTAACCGTTTAATGTAGGGCTATTGCCTGATAGGCTGGCTTTATGTGATATTGTAATAGTAGTTAAATTTGCAAAGCTTAGGGTAAACAACACTATCATTATATAGAGATAAGAAAATCCACTTATCTAGTCAGAGACCAAAAGGGCCAGTGCTTGAGCACTGCTTGGGGTCAGTTTGTGCCTTGGTGTCTTCGATGGCAAGCCATTTTATTTGCAATGCAATGTTGACTTATAATCCACTTAGTCATTTGTCTGAATTGACTCCCATTGTTTTGTTTTGCTTTTTATTTTAGATATGAAGACTTCAGATACAAAAGCCTCTAAGTCCATCTGACGTTTTTTTTTATTTTTTAAATAAGAATTTTTGTCAGGCTCCTATGTATAGGTTTCTACCTAAGTACCGGTACTTCTGAATGGGCTGAGGCTGGGATTTAGTGGGTTTGAAGTGAAAGCATTTTATGAACGTACACTATTTGCGGAGAGCATTCACTCAGTATCGTTATCTAATTTTTGACCGAAGTGGCTTTTAGAGGCTTTTGCATCTGAACTCTTCATATCTGCAATTGATTTTTACATGTAACAATTTTGCTTAATTTACTTAATTAACTGTAATTAAACTATAATTTAACTATGATTAGTCAAAATTAGATTGTAGTTACCACTGTAACTGTGTAAAAAAACATAATTCAGTTTTGAGTATTCAGAATTATATATACTAGTCAAATTAAAGATATCTGAAATTATTAAATTTAGTAAGAATTATTTTAACTAGTAATAATTTTAAGATCTTAAGTGACATTATGACTAGCTGGACAATCATTATATATATCACAAATTCATTATTACTAGTAAAAATGTAATTCTTACTTAAATTTTATTTTGTAATCTACAATAGTAATTCTTACTAGTCAGAAGTGCATTTCATGAATATTAATTGGGGCCAGGCGGTAAAGCGGTGTGGGCAGTGAATCAGTCTAAGAAGGCTGGAGTCCTTGTGCAGCTGGAGTTAAAGCAGATGCAGAGCATTAACACTGTGTCTACTGTATTTCCGGCTAGACTTAAATGATGGGTTGTATAGTATTTTGTCTATCTCAGGCAAGATTTTGTAAGAAAGAGATACAAATTAATACGATAAACAGTTTTGTTTTGCATATGATGAAATGTGATTGTTGTGATCGAATGTTATCCGTTAAAAAAAAAATCACGTTCTTGATTCAAACACCCACGTGATCTTATTCCTAAATGACAACTATTCACCTGTGTCTATTACCACTTTGACAAAATCATTGCCTCTGACCCAGAGTGGTTGTCATGTTTAGGTATGAAGCTTCAGTCTTTTCCCAACCACACAGTAGCCTATAATTATTTCTGTGTTACAAATGATCACAGAAGTACTGGGATAAAAGTTTCAGATACAAACACTGATGTCTACAGAAGCGATAAAAATAGAGCAAATCACCTTTTGTAAGTAACTTGACAGTTCAAATAAACACTGTATCAATTACATTGTTACGCCAATAAGTGGCGACAAGTGACTATTGAAACATGTATGTCATTAAATCATTCATTCAAGAGATTTGTTCAAAAACGATTCATCCAGTAATGAAACAATTGAAGTATTTATGTAAGTAGCATTTAAAGGTGCTATATAAAATAAAGTTTATTTAATTAAATGAGATTTCATTTTGTTTCTGAATAAGCTACTGTACATGTGCCAAACTTTATGTGACAGAGTAGACTGTAGCTCAGAATGATTTTATTAAAACAAAGTTTAACTTATCGGGCATGTGTCTGCAATATTAATCTCCCTCTCCCTCCTTTACACTCTAAAAAATGCTGGGATAAAAGCAACCCAAGTTGGGTTGAAAATGGACTAACTCAGCAATTGGGTAGTTTTAACCCAATAAATGGGTTGTTTTAACCCAGCAGTTGGGTTAAATGTTTGCTTAAAACAACCCAATCGCTGGGTTAAAACAAACCAATCGCTGGGTTAGTCCATTTTCAACCCAACTTGGGTTGTTTTTATCCCAGCATCTTTTAGAGTATACCCAACAAACCAGAATACAGAGATAGAGATCCTGCGAAAGAGGGTGTGAACAGACTCAAATCATAAGGCAAAAAAAAAAAAAAATTCATGCAACATGGGCTAAAAAAACAATGTTGCATATGTTATGAGTACTTTCCAATGTATTGGCAAAGTTTACAGGAAGCCCCCTCCTCTTGTAGCTATTGTGCAGGTCAGCTGGGTGGATGTGGTGTGATGTACGGCATAGTCTGTATGCTATTTTTGACTTAGAGGAAGTGTATAAAAATGAAAACTGTTCTACCTTAGCAACCACATCATGTTTGTGCTGGCGTTTTGATAGGCCTGTGAATGTTTTTTTTTTTTTTTTTTTTTTTTTTTTTGAGATTAGGCCTGTAATTCTTTTTGCAAGACATACAGTATATGCCTTATTTGTTATATTTATGTTTGTGTCAGGTATGACATGCCCAAATACACACGTAGATGTATACATTCAATGTTTTTTGCATATTGTACAAAATGTGCAAAATGTTTTTTGTTGTTATCGTTGTTTTAATTGTGAGCAGTCCCTTGATCAAAACCAGACTGCTTATAGTTTTTAAAACAAATCATTAGTATGTCAGTGTGTGTATTTCAGCAATGGGGCACATTTGGTTACATTTTAATTTGGTGGTTTCACCAGAACAGAGAGCTGGATTAGAGATTATTAATCTTTTTGGTAAGTGGTAGGAAGACCAACCAGCTGTCTGTGTGTGTTTGAGCTGCGCCCTGTACTGACCTAGAGTGCCGCTCTTGGCAGATGCTTGTGTCGCCTATACAGGGTTCACCAGTGGCTAGGGAAGGTTAACACTTTTTGAGAGAAATGGAGTTGAAGTAGGTGGAAATTGTATAAATAACGTCAAGCCGTCAATTCCCACTAATATCCACACAGATCTTTGCACATAATAAGGTATAAAGAATTTACCACAGCATCTAATGTACTGCCATACAACCTAAGCACAAAGTGTAATTTACAAAAAAATGCTATTTATATAACATCTATTATTATGTACAACCTATTAATAACGTACATGTGATTGTGTTTCAGGAATTCAGTGGAGGATGCAGCCGTGGTCTCTAAGGGCACAGAGCTTGAGGTTGGCCATGAACGGAGAGTCGCAACAAGGTGTACCTGACTCAGAATAAACCAGAGTGGGAGTCTATAGGAGGTCCAACTTCAGTCAATCCGCATACAATCATAGTCAGTCTGCTGGGGTTTGGCCTGTACCAGTAATGATCAGAGTACTGTTGTGTATTAGGATTTAAGATGGTTAATGAGAGATTGAAATCATATCTGGAGCCTGTGTGGCTGTTATTTTATTCCAAGGCAGAAGGTTGCGCTCAGCCCTTCTGAATATTTTAGTGGATGAGGAACCTATCGAACGGAGCTCTGCTGGCAGTGCTGGAGAATTTCAGTGTTCATGGCTAGAACATTTGTGTCCGTCACTTGAGTTCCTCAAAAACTCCTGACTTATTCACACAGATGCAGTAATTTGGTTGGAGAAGTAAGAAAAAGGGGCAAGGGCAACTGAAAAGTGAAAGCTTCCCACAAATTCAAATCATCAGGGCATCATGCAGTCAGACGATCTCTTCATCCGCAAGTTCCGCAGGCAGAGCCCACGCCCGCCCCTAGCGAGAGTGAACTTTGACTCCAAGCAGGATGGCAGTAGCGTGCGGACACGAGTCGTGGCTGAATGGCCCCGCAGGAGAGAGGGAGAGGGAACAAACAGTGATATCGTCACACCTAATGTAGCTGCACTGACTCTGAGGACAGTGGGTCGTGGACACATAATGCAGCGCAGCAACAGTGATGTCACCCTTGGCGATTTGGATTCAACGGGGCAGGCCGGGAGGAAGTTGCCCCGAGCAGTGGGGGACAAAACTGGAACTGCGGGGCAGGGTGAGTCGCTCCACCGAGAATACGGCAGCCTCTCCTCGCTGGAGCGACAGACACAGTCCGTAGATCCTGGTGCTGAAGAACAAGGCGCTCTTAGTCCTAATGCCTTGCGCTTCAGAGATCCATTTGTTCTTCTGGGGCTGAAAGAGGCATCTCCTGAGCTGGACGGCTTGTATCAAGCAAACTGTTCTCCTGCAGTAGACACTTCAAAACCGGTCAAGCCCCCAAAACCAGAGGGGCTCGGTAAGAAGGCCAAACCGCCCCCTTCGCAGGCCCCTCAATTTTCCTGTGAACAAGTCCCAGGTGGTGCTTGGGTGCGCAATTTTGCACACTATGACATACAGAGCATTCTCTTTGACCTGTCGGAGGCTGCCACCAATCGGGACAGCATTGGGCGCAAGAAGAACATCACATCTGGTGCGTCAGCTGCCTCTCAACTCCGTCCACTCTCGCAATCCACACCTTCCTCAGTTTCTCAGGGTGGAGGGGGCAGCACAGGAAGCGGGATTAGTTTGGAAGATGTAGAGCAGTCTTTGCTGGATGAAGGAGATGGGAACGATAATGATCTCCTGCTCAGCTGTCCTCACTTTCGGAATGAGATGGGTGGTGAGGAGAGTGTGGGGCTTGGCCTGCACAGCAGGTGCAGGTGGAGGAGTCTTCAAAGCCCCAACGATGCTGTTTCAGTGTTAGAGGAGCCCAGGGAGAGCCACGTCCAGCCCCAGGGGAAAAGTAACTACTTCATAGAGCATGCAGACCTTGGGGCTCGTTACTATTACAAGTACTTTTACATGAAAGGTAAGGGTGTGTGTGTGGCGAACCACTTTTGCTTGTTTTTTCATTTTGAAGAAACATATCACATAGTCATTTTCATTGCTTAGACTACACTCGCAGAATAAATGTGCAGAAATATTACTTTTAAGGGTACAACAGCTTGGATGTTAGCCTAAAGGAGTGGTGCCCAATCCTATTTTTGGAGATCTACCTTCCTGCAAATTTCAGCTCTAACTTTAATCAAACAGCTAATCTGAAGAAGCTAATTAAGATCTTCTGGAACACTTGATAATTACAGGCAGGTGTTTTGGAGCAAGGTTGGAACTGAGCTCTGTAGGTAGGTAGATATCCATGAACAGGATTGGGCACCCTCTAGGGACATCTTTATACCTTATTTACCCCTAAAAATGTTATATTACTACCTTAAGGGGTACTACTACATACTGTGTAGCTACTCTAGGCACTAATATGGACCTTGTAAATTGTACATTATTTACCACTTAAAGGTTCATAATAGTACCTTAAGGCAAGGGTTCCCAACCATGGCTGCATCTGAAAACTTAAGCAGCTGACTCTGCAAGTAGTCACGGAGGTAGCTCATGAAACTCCAGGAACGTGGTTGGGAACCACTGACTTAAGGGGTACTGCATATTGTAAGGCATGTGTCAAACTCCGTTCCTGGAGGGCCACTGTCCTGCAGAGTGCAGCTCCAACCAGGTCCAAAACACCTGCCTGGAAGTTTCTAACAAAGCCACTTGAAGGCAAGGGAAGGAGACAAGAGGTGTTTTTTTAAGGGATATAAATGGAGGAGAGGCTTCACTACGCTGAATAAACCTCTCTTGTGAGGAAACAGCTTATCATTTAATGACTCGACATCCCATCAGCTAGTCTTCATGTTTGCTCTTAAACATTAGTTTTGGATGGATCTATTTTCTTTACAAAAGTTAACAATGCTTTTGCAGATAAAATATATAATGTGGATAACATTGAATAAATTAGATACTGATTATTAATCACTCAAACCCCTTTATCTAAACCTCTCTACGTAACCACCAGACATGCACATCTGCCATGTTTATACTTTTTTATTCATGTTTGTAGTTCTAATTGAATGTGCAGTGGGTTGTGGGCAATATTAGCTGTTAGAGTGTGCATTGATATGCACTTTGGATTCGGGAAAAGTAGACCATCCAAGTATCTTTGGAGTACTTATTTCAACATACTACGATTTGGGACACAGTAATTCTAATTTAGAATACTATTTAGGACAGATAGTATGCAAATTGGGACACAGCACATCTCTGTTTCTAGTAATCCTGAAAACCATGATTAGCTAGTACAGGTGTGTCCCTCCAGGAACTGAGTTTGACATCCCTGTTCTAAGATACTATTAATCATCTTTTAGGGGTAGATGAGGTTTCTTTAAGCCCCAGTGAAAAGCTGTTAGTAAAGGTGCAGCTTTTGCACTTTTTTTCTGACAGTGTGGAACCATGTCTGTTATTGCCTACCTGTTATCAAACCAACATACTGTTATTTCTTCTTGTTCTTTTGTATTTATTTGTCTTCTAAGACCAATATATCTGACTGTAAAGGCCCCTGCCAATCAAATGTGATGCAAAAAAAGTTTAGTGAGTGGACTATTAACACTGAATATCAGTTGGGCTGAACAAAATGCAAATTGACCCAGAACAGTACAACAGATGGCGCAACAGTCACCATTCACGTTTAATGCTGTGAGTGGTTCAGAAACATTCCGTCTTAGACTTGGTTTTATGATCCATGGAATAAAAAAAAATAAATCAATTTTTTGCTTTGGTCATACACAAGCCAAGGGAAATATTTTTAGGTTAAAATGGTTGACTTTTGTGTCTGCAGTGGTCAGGGAGACTGCTTGTCTAGATGAGAGTGCAGCACCTTCAGTTAGACATGATGAGGGACACCTGGCTTCCTCTAACAATGGTCTTTTATTTATAATCAAAAGTCTGCCTCTGTTTGGTTTCTTGATATATAATTGCATTTTGCTCAGTATAATTAAAAATGAACTCTTATTATAATAAATATATATTTTACAAATATATTTTACATATGCGTTACTGCAGTGCTTCTCAAACTGGGGGTGCAGAGAGTGCGAATCAACAATTTTGATGACTCATTCTCCACTTCAGAGTATTATCAGATTTTCTGTCAAATCAAATGCCAGGATAGGATTGCAGAGGATGCAGTGCACAAATATAAATAATACTTTTTTCAAACTACACATCATCACATTACCAAAAAAAATATCATATGCAATATGAATATCAATATGCATATTAAATCCAAAAGGGGGGAATCTATTAACCTTAATTTTTAATACAACAGTGGCTGTAACAAGCTGTCAAGTGCAGCTTTGCCAGGCCGTGACGTAGACAAAGCGCTATTGGCTATCTAGTTCTGAACATGGACATACAAGACATTAACACAAGTCTGATGTCCAAGTATGTAGAAAAAAAGCTCAAAATAATTGCGGGTGGAACACTATTCACTCAGACTCTTGACACTATCAAACAGAGTAATTTGGCCATCATGTATGCTTATTCTGAGGCAATACACTGTGTAATGAGCTGTTAAAGGTTACACAAAGATAGTTTCCTCTTATTCTAGTGTTTAATATTCTGGTGTTTGTTTATATTGTTTTCACTTTCTCTATTTATTTATGTATTTATTTACAGCATTTTGTATTAATTGTTAACATTTTGTATAACATATTTTCCTTCTTGTAATCCAGACCATCAAAATTTCTTTGGCATCGATGAGCGTTTGGGGCCGGTGGCTGTCAGTTTTCGCAGGGAGGAAAAAGAAGGATCAAGTGGGTCCCAGTACAACTACAGAATCATTTTCAGGACCACTGAAGTAAATACAAGACTCACACACAGAAGAAGTTGAAGAAGACATTTTGAAACCTTTTCTCTCATTCGTTTAAAGAAATTATATCCTATACTTTATCATTTTAATTTTTTCCTTGAGATCCACTTATGTTGCTACTAATTTCCATTAGAAAAATTGGAATTTAGACAATGTTCCACCCTCTGTCTTTACACATTTATTGTTTGTTTGTTTTGGTCACAAGAAAGTTCATACACAAATGCACCGTTTCATTTATTTTCCTCTTTCTTTTTAAATAAAAAACTATAGCACTACATTAAAAAAACATCTGTCTTCAGACTGTAATAGTATTCTATAGATATTAATATATGTATTCAACTTTTGACAGACAGAAAAATACATTTGTATCTTTTTACTACAATGACCTCTCGGGAGGAAAAGGTTCGTTTCAAAATGAAACCTTTTTTTATGAGATTTTACAGCTGCATCCTTTACTTTTTTTAATGCCTTTATATAATTATGAATACAATACAAATTTGATCAACCTCAAGGAGAAAATAAATATATGATATAACCCCTTTATGTCTACATTATGTCTTTTGCTCTCATTAATTGGTCTTGTCCCTGTCCTTTTCCTGCAGCTGAAGACCCTGAGAGGTTCAATCCTGGAGGAGTCAGTTCCCTCCGCAGCACGTCACACCACGCCACGCGGCCTTTCTCCCAAGAGACTGCTGGAGTTTATTTTGCCTGATCTTAACCTACATTGCCTCAGACTGGCCTCTACGTCCCCTAAAGTCAAAGACACACTCCTTAAACTGGATGAGCAGGGGGTAAGTGATTTTACACTTACAATGAGCTTCTTTCTCTAATTCTGGCAAACTGACAATTTGTGTTTGCAGGTTACTGAAACACTTGTCATATATATATATATATATATATATATATATATATATATATATATATATATATATATATATATATATATATATATATATATATACACTCACCTAAAGGATTATTAGGAACACCTGTTCAATTTCTCATTAATGCAATTATCTAATCAACCAATCACATGGCAGTTGCTTCAATGCATTTAGGGGTGTGGTCCTGGTCAAGACAATCTCCTGAACTCCAAACTGAATGTCAGAATGGGAAAGAAAGGCGATTTAAGCAGTTTTGAGCGTGGCATGGTTGTTGGTGCCAGACGGGCCGGTCTGAGTATTTCACAATCTGCTCAGTTACTGGGATTTTCACGCACAACCATTTCTAGGGTTTACAAAGAATGGTGTGAAAAGAGAAAAACATCCAGTATGCGGCAGTCCTGTGGGCGAAAATGCCTTGTTGATGCTAGAGGTCAGAGGAGAATGGGCCGACTGATTCAAGCTGATAGAAGAGCAACTTTGACTGAAATAACCACTCGTTACAACCGAGGTATGCAGCAAAGCATTTGTGAAGCCACAACACGCACAACCTTGAGGCGGATGGGTTACAACAGCAGAAGACCCCACCGGGTACCACTCATCTCCACAACAAATAGGAAAAAGAGGCTACAATTTGCACAAGCTCACCAAAATTGGACAGTTGAAGACTGGAAAAATGTTGCCTGGTCTGATGAGTCTCGATTTCTGTTGAGACATTCAGATGGTAGAGTCAGCCATCAGCCATTCTCTGATGGCTACTTCCAGCAGGATAATGCACCATGTCACAAAGCTCGAATCATTTCAAATTGGTTTCTTGAACATGACAATGAGTTCACTGTACTAAAAGAGCATCTTTGGGACGTGGTGGAACGGGAGCTTCGTGCCCTGGATGTGCATCCCACAAATCTCCATCAACTGCAAGATGCTATCCTATCAATATGGGCCAACATTTCTAAAGAATGCTTTCAGCACCTTGTTGAATCAATGCCACGTAGAATTAAGGCAGTTTTGAAGGCGAAAGGGGTCAAACACAGTATTAGTATGTTAGTATGGTGTTCCTAATAATCCTTTAGGTGAGTGAGGCACAATATATAAAAATGAGTATATATATATATATATATATATATATATATATATATATTTAAATAATTTAAGATTTTTTCATGTTTTTAAGTCTCTTCTACTCACCAAGGCTGCATTTACTGGATCAAAAAAGTAAAAACTGTAATATTGTGATATATTATTACAATTTTTGCAATCAAATGGTTTTCAATTATAATGTGCTATAAAATATAATTTATTCATTTGATAGCAACGCTGAATTTCCATCATCATTACTCCAGTCATCAGTCTCACATGATCCTTTAGAAATCATTCTAATATGCTGATTTGCTGCTCAAGAAACATGTATTATTATTATCTTATTATTATTATTATTATTATTATTATTATTATTATGTTGTTGAAAACAGTGCGTAATATTTTGTGGAAACCCTGATACACTACCATTTAAAAGTTTTAAGTAAGATCTTTTATTAAACAATAGAAATTAATACTTTATTCAACGAGGATGCATTCAATTGATTCAAGTGACCGTAAAGACATTTATAATGTTATAAAAGATTTCTTGTTTAAATAAATGCTATTCTTTTGAACATTATATTTATCATGGAATCCTGGAGAAAATCCAGTTTCCACTGTTTCCATAAAAATATTAAAGCAGCCCCAGTAATAATTCAAAGTAATTGAGCACTAAATCAGCAAATTATAATGAATTCTACTGAGCCCCTAAGGGGTAAAAATATGAGATGGGAGGAAAAATAATAAGTCAATGGTTTTGCATTTTCTCGCAAATGTTTTGCATTTCCCCTAGAAACTTTGCATCCACTCACAGAATGTTTGAGTTCCCCTGAGTAACTTTGTGTTCCATCGCAAAACTTTTGTGTTCTTTGCAAGTGAACGCAAAGATTCTAGGGGGAATGCAAACATTTTGTGAGCGAACGCAAAGTTTCTTGGTGGAACTCAAAACATATTTGCGAGAGAGCGCAGAAGCATTGCCAAATCATTTTTATTCTTCGCCGTGTTCTTTTAGGGGCTCTGTAGATTTCTAAAGGATCATGTGACACTGAAGATTGGAGTAATGATGCTGAAAATGCAGCTTTGCGTCACAGGAATAAATAAATGACATTTGAAATTACACTTATTTCAAAAACTACTTAAAAACAAAATCTAAATTATTCCAAACTTTTGAACACCTTTGTGTATATGCATATGTATGTGTGTAAGCTTGAAAAGTGTAATTTTCCTCAATGTTACCATATTTCTGAACTGACTGTAATAAAACAAATTTAATGTATATATCTAAAAGCTAATTTGATCAACATTGCATATTACATATCATATAGACAGGGTTGGGAAGTTTACTTTTAAAATGTATTTCACTACAGATTACAAAATGCATGCTTTAAAAAGTAATTTGTAAAAAGTTTTGTAACTTAATCAAAATAATTTAGAATACTTTGGAATACTAAAAGGTATGTAACACAAAGGGACCACCAAACATAGGACTTGGTTTTCCTCTGCATATTATTTTAAACAACATCAGTCACATTGTTTCTTGAAGCAAAAAAAATGCAGACAAGACAAAGAAAAGAAAAAGGAAAAAATACTGACGCTCAAGAAGGCAAAACAATGCATTAAGTTTTGGGTGTGTAAACTTTTTGAATTGGATTAACAGGGTAAATTGTACTTATTTTGTCTTCTGGGAAACATGCAGTTATTATCTTCTGAAGGGCAGTACTAAATGTAAAAATATGATCTTTAAACAAAATTGTTTAAAATAAAGAATGAATGAAGAGATATGTACACGTCATCATCCTGTTCAAAAGTTTTCACCCCCTGCTGTTAATGCATTGTGTTTCATGGAAACTTTTTTTCGCCACTAAATATAAAAATTAAAAATGTAACTGGGACCATTTTATCTCACAATTTTGACTTTTTCTTTTCAGTTGCATTCAGTAATAAAGTCAGAATTGCATGATATAAACTCACAATTGTGTGTTATTAAGTCAGAATTGTGAGCTAAAAATTTGCAATTACCTTTTACATTTTTTTGCAAGATTATATCGCAAAGTCAGCATGGTGAGATAAAAAGTCAGAATTACCTAAACGACTTATCATGAAACCAGTAGTGGATCATCCAGGTAATGACAGTTAAGATACAAGGGTATGTACATTTTTGAATGTGGCAATTTGTATAAATTCAGTCATTTTGTCTTGTGGAGTATATGTAACTATCTATTATGTGAAATAGCTTATTCAGGACAGTACTAAATAAAAGTAATTTTATGATCCCAGATCTCTTTTATTTTGTAAAAATTATTACAATTTTGCATATTCTGCAAGGGGTATGAAACTTATGAGTAGAAATGTATTTTAGGATGCTTTTGCAGTGTCAGAGAATCGCCAGTTGTTGTTTACATTAATTGCCCGGTACAGTTTACAATAATGTTTACATTAAAATTCTAAGTAATCTAAAATACTCTAAAGTACTCTTGGATGTAACTGTGATTTGATTACCACCCACTTAAAATATAACTGTAATGAAATACAGTTACTCAGATTTTGTATTTTAAATACGTAACTACGTTACTTGTATTTCGGTACTCCCCAACCCTGCATATAGATGACCTTAAAGCTAATAGACAGACTAAAGGCAACAAAACTTGAATACTGGAATACTGTCTGAAGGTGGCATTTGAAATGTGTCTGATGATTTGATTTCAGCCCCAGATATTCAGAATTGCAGCAGATACATCAGTGATAAAGCCCACCAAAAGCCTGCATTTATAGTTATGCTGCTTGTGCAGTGTGAAACAGGCTTAATGAAAGAAGAATGAGGAAGAATGGTGTTGGGCGTGTAAAAAAGTTGGATAAGTAACCGTAATTTCATCCTTGTTAATGCATGTGTGTGTGTCTGTGTGTGTAAAGTTGAATTTCCAGCGTAAGGTGGGGGTTATGTACTGCAGAGCAGGACAGAGTACTGAAGAGGACATGTATAACAATGAGAGTGCTGGCCCAGTGTTTGATGAGTTTCTCGACCTTCTTGGAGACAGAGTGCGACTCAAGGGCTGGGAGAAATACAGAGCTCAACTAGACACCAAAAGTGAGAAAAAAAACCCCCTCGAAACACATGCATATACTTGAATATGTGGTTTACTGGGACTTTCCATGGGCGTAGTGCTTTTTATACTGTACAAACTATATATATATATTCTATCTCCCTACACTAACCCTACCCCTAAACCTTCCCATCACACAAAACCTTTTTTTTCTGAATTAAACTGTTTAGCATGTTTATGTTGTAATACCATGTCATTATACACAGTTGTGCCCTATTGTAACAAGTATCCACTGAAGGCAAGTTTTTGAAGAACCCACGTGCAGTTTAAGTTACAAACTCGATCTAAAACATAAAACAAAGACTTGGCAAAAAACAAACTTGGCTTAACAAAAACTTGGCTATAACATACAACTCACTAAACAGCGGGTTACACATTCAATATCAGACAAAAACCCGGCAAACATGAGGGCTAAATACACATGGGTTAATGACAGGACAAGGGACACCTGTGAACAATGATAAACCGATGAACCAATGAGAACATGACACAGGAACACATGGCAGGATCACATGAGGGCAAGGAGTCACATGACAAGACCAGGAAGCATGACAGTGAACATAATAAACTAAAAACATGAAACATGAACATGAAACAACACCAAAGCACACTGTGACACCTATAAAACATATAATACACTTACACACACACACACACACACACCATGTTGGGTTTCCATGTTTTATGGGGACTTCCATAGACATAATGATTATTATACTGTACAAACTGTATATTCTATCACCTAACCCTACCCCTGAACACAACCCTCACATAAAACTTTCTACATTATTATATTTTCAAAAAACATAATTTAGTATGAAATGTATGGTATGTGTGATATATAAGCTTATGGGGACCAAAAAATGTCCTCACAAGATAAAAACGTAGAGTTTACCAGGACCTCACGCACACTGTAATTGTTATTGCTTATTTTTAAATAGTTAATTCATCAATACTTTTCTTCAGCAAGGATGCATTAAATTATTCAAATGTGATATTAAAGACTTCTACATGGTATAAACTATTCAAATAAATGCTATTTGTTTGAATTTTGCTATTTATCTAAGAATTTAAAAAAAATGTATCATGGTTTCCACAAAAATATGAAGCAGCACAACTGTTTTCAACACTGATAATATAATCATAAATGTTTCTTGAGCAGCAAATCAGCATATCAGAATGATTTCTGAAGGATTATGTGACACTGAAAACTGGAGTAATGATGCTGAAAATTCAGTTTTGCATCACAGGAATAAATTACATTTTAAAATATATTCACATAGAAAATAACAGATTGTTTTTATTTGATGTGTAATAATAGTGTTTGTGTGTTTGTTATTTGCAGCTGATTCCACAGGAACACACTCACTGTATACTCGCTACCAGGATTATGAGATCATGTTTCATGTCTCCACCATGCTTCCATACACAGCCAACAATACACAACAGGTAACTCACAGAACCACAGAACATCCCATTAAAACTGACAAAATAGTAATTTATTCACATAATGTTCTCTCTCTTAAAATGTAAGCATGTAAATGTCAGCATTATCATACATGTCTAAAGAATTGTGGTGTGTCATGTAAAACAAGAGCTTTTTGATGCTGTAAATATTTAGCTTATACGTAGAGTCATGCTTCAACTAAGTTTAAAGTCCTCATGAAATCAAAATTGACCCTATTTACTTTGTTAGCACATATTAAAGGTCTTAGGGTGAACAATTAATCCGTTAAAATGAATACACAGAAAAAAATAGTTTGTCGCGGTAATCTTTAATCAAAGTCTGAAAAGTATTTTCCGGTCCGGAAACGGTGTTCCTTCTCAGATGATGTCAGTTTGACGGCTTAGGTTTGAAAATCCTTAACCACTCCCCTCCAACCGTTAGTCTGCTATGAGCCGGGAGATGGAGAGGAGGAGCGCTGAAGTAAACCCCTGCCCTCTGTTCAGTATTCTGTTTCACTTGGAAATGCGTCACAGCACTGAAGAAAACTCACTTGCTACTTCCGGTTCACTGGGACTTTAATGGTGCAATGCAAAAATAGTGCGTAAGTTGTAACTTAGCGTTAATTTATGTCTAAACTAGGTTAACATATGCACAGCTGGTGCAACTGGCCCCTGTGGTCTTGTGTAATAACTTTACAATAACAAAATGGGCATTGAAAAGTATACAATTTCTAACATACACCCAAGGAGAAAAAGAAGTACGCTTTAGCATACTTTTAAAAACTCGGACACTTAGATTTTGGACACTGATACCCCCCTCCACCATTCCCCGGTGGGGACACTTTGAGAACCAATGCTTTAAGTACACTTAAGTGGCCTTTATTTAATTAATATTATATTATCTGCAAGTACATTTTAATAAAATATTCTTTTAAGATTTGAATTATACAGCAAATGCACATACAACTGCATTTAGAATAAAATAATTAGAATAATTCACTACATTTAGAATGTCATCCTGCTTGATCCTGCTCAGTCCAAGTTAACTAACAGTATTTTTGTCAGCATAAAATCTAAGTTTCTGTTTTCTCTATTTCCCTTCTAGTTACTGAGGAAGAGGCATATAGGGAATGATATTGTCACAGTAGTCTTCCAGGAGCCAGGTGCTTTACCCTTCACCCCCAAAGCCATCCGTTCTCACTTTCAGCATGTGTTCATCATTGTCCGAGTACATGAGCCCTGCACCGACAACACCTATTATAGGTAAGAGAGTAGACACCCACACAAAAACATAGTAAGTTACCTAAAAATTATAAATGTCTTTATCTCCACCTTTCTCAGAGTTGCGGTGACTCGTTCCAAGGACATCCCTCTCTTTGGTCCTCTCTTCCCTAAAGGTGCACGCTTCCCACGTTCTCCTGCCTTCCGTGACTTTCTCCTTGCCAAAGCCATTAATGCAGAGAACGCAGCTGAGAAATCGGAAAAATTTCGCTCTATGGCCACACGCACACGACAAGAGTACCTGAAAGACCTAGCGGAAAATTATGTCACCACCACACCCATTGATTCTTCCACCAAATTCCCACTGCTGTCACTGGGCGGAAAGCGCAAAGAGAAGTTGAAGGGTGCTAAAGGCGCAGAGCTTCATAGCGCAGGCGCTTTAGTCTGGGCCGTCACCGTCGTTCAGGGTGGTGAGAGCAACGGTCTTAGCCTGTCCTGCCTGCTCGGCGTGTCAGCGGAGTCAGTCGTGCTCATCGAGCGATCCACTAGAACAGTCGTGTTTAATTGCAGCTGCCGTGATGTCATCGGCTGGAAGGCTGTGACTGAGACTGGAGCTCAGGGTGGCCTTTGCCTGGATATCTTCTACGAGAGAGGCGAGGCAGTGACCGTGACAATGTTGGACAGCCAAGTTGAGGATATTAAGGAGGTTGTCCAGAGGCTGGAGGTGAGATGTAATGCAGTATTCAAAGCTATATTACATATAGTTTATCAATAGATTGGTGTTTCCTGACAACACATTATTGCAGTAGACATTCAATCAGAAAGTAAAAAGTTTTGATGAGGTAAATTCACTAAACTGCAGCACCATTAGAACTTAAAGTGCCCCTATTAAGATCTAATTTGTTTTGAATGTCTCCTACAACAGGTTTACATACATCCAGGGTCAAAAAACACTTTCATTTTCTCATAATATACATTGCAGCATCTCCTCTTTTCTCGCATTGTCTGAAATGGTTAGATTAAGGATCTGATCTCTCTAAACCCCTCTTTTCCGAGAGCCTCCTCTGCTCTGATTGCTCAGATGGCCCAGTCTGTTGTGATTGGTCTACCGCTTACAGTGTGTGTTGGAAACAAAACGCCTATTACCATACCTGAATTTCAGCTCCAGAGGCTTCCTCAGAGATAGCAGTAATTTTACTGTATCAATTCCAGTCCGACTCCTTATTCTTTGGAAGTGTGTGTAAAGTGTATTTGCTTCTGCACTTCAGAAAACAGCGTGTTCTCTAACATGTCGACAAAACAAACCAAACTCTTCCAGGCCTCAGCTACAACTACAGTGTTTGAGTGCGGGTCAAAGTAGATGTAGTTGATGTAGTAGATTTGACTTGTTCCAGGCAGTTCAGAATCAGTTGTTTCTTTTTGGAAGACAATAACTTTATTTATTGCGCATTTTGATCTTTAAAATTTTGCAGACCTTTTACATTCACAAACAGCTATATTACAAAATCCGAATAAGCATAATAGAAGCACTTTAATCCCATGAATTGTTAGCACTATGGGATGAGGGATTTGTGTTAAATGGATTGTTCACCCAAAAATAAAAATTTTGTCATTCATTACTCACCCTCATGTCGTTCCGTAAGACTTTCTTTTATCTTCGGAACACAATTGAAGATCTTTTTGATGAAATCGGAAAGCTTTCTGACCTTCCAAAGGCAGCTAAGCAACTGACATTTTTACACTTCAAAAAGTTCATAAAGATCGTAAAACTAATACATATGAATCGAAGGCTTAGGCTTTTATTCACATATAAACATTGCCCAGTGAACATAAACAGAAGCTCAACCGAACCTGCTTGATGCACAAGAACAAACCTCATTGGTTCTTGCTGAAGCTCAAATGTGCACCGTCCAACGAGAATGGACCTCATTGGTTCTCACACATCAAGCGAACATGCTTGAGCTTCCTTTTACCATAACGGATGTGTGTTGATGAATGTTAATATGTGAATAAAAGCCTAAATTAAATCTGTTCATCATATAAAGCGGTGGAGTCTCATTAGAAAATTTTGACTGAACCGCTCTATTCATATGGATTAGTTTTATGATCTTTTTATGAACATTTTGAAGTGTCAAAGTGATAGTTGTAGTAATTTGTGTGAACTATCCGTTTAAGAAAATATTGTTCAATATATCTGTAAAGTATCTACTGCTTTTTTACCACACGTAACTGGCCTTCATAAAATGGTTTTACTACTTTACTGATTTTTTTTACGTCTGCAGTAAATATTAAATATGAGCATCCATCAAAATACAAAAAAACTGTTGACATTTGCAAGTGTGTAAACCTATATTGCACTCTTGAATTAAAAAAGACATACAGTACATACAGTATTATTACAACGCTGGGATTGTCAATATGGGTAAATTAATTAACCACAATTCATTTTGTGATTCTAAAAGTTTCAAAGAACTCTGTATTCTTCAATAAAAACAATAGTTGACCAGAAAAGAAAATGAAAATATGGTTTCGATTACATCTTGGTATGATATACAACACTTATTCTTACCAAAGCTGCAATTATTTAATAAAAAATACCATAAAAATAGTAATATTATAAAATTTCAGAGATTTTATGATATGCAGTATGCCATTTTAACTTGACACTTCTATATTAACTCCCCTGGTAGCTGGTAACACGAGGCTGTGAGGCGCGTGAGATCACACCCCTGCGGGACGGAGTAGGTCAGCCTGGCTTCCTGATGAGCGAGGAAGGCTTTGTAACTGAGCTGCAGCGGTTTGGATATGCAGAGAGTGGTGGGCTGCAGTTGGGGGCTCGGGTTGTTCGTCTCTGTGGTCAGGTCCTGGTACACCTCAGCCAGGAAGAGAGGAGCCGACTCCTCCGCACGGCACAGAAGATCCACATCACAGTCATTCCTCCAGACGAGAACGGGAAACCACGCAGGTAAAGGAGGTGATAGCTTATTTGCGTGTGAAAGAAGAGAGATGATGTAAAGCAAAAAGTGGGCTGGTAAAAATAGTAAGCAGGGAGTGGAGGATGGAGTGCTATAGTATTAATATATGGTAGGCTATAGTCATAAGTTTGGGGACGGTGATTTTTTTGTAAGAAGTCTCTGTAAAACTTTAGTTAGGTCCAATTCTCACTATTAAGTAGTTGCTTATTACTAGGGTATTGGCTGTTTATTAGTACATATAACGCACATATTAAAGGGCACCAATTATGCAAAATTCACTTTTACATGGTGTTTGAACATAAATGTGGGTAACACTTTATTCTCTTTAGTCTCTTTTGCACATTCTTTTGACTCTAAGTAACTTTGCTACTACATGTCAACTAACTCTCATTATGAGCATTAATAGACTGTCTGCTTAATATCTGCTAACTCTTTATTGTGATGGTCCTCCAACAGACATTCTACTGACTATAAGTAACTTTGCAACTACTTGTCAACTTACTCTAACCCTAACCCAACCAGTCTACTAATACTCTACCAAACACTCTAATGAGAGTTAGTAAACATGTAAGTGCAATGTTACTTATAGTATAAGTAATATTCAACAGAATGTTCAAAAGGGACCATCAAAATAAAGTGTAACCTAAATGTGTGTTGGCAAGTGTGTGTACACAACCACCCTATAATGGTAAAAATCCACCCACTACATTTTTTTAATCCTCATAAATCATAAGCAGTGTCTCAGAACAAGCCGTTTGACTTGAAGTGTAGACCCCACCCTCAGAGAGCTGTACACAGCCCGCCATAGTCACAGCAGCTCATTTGCATTTAAAGGAGACACATAGAAAACATCTCAGGTTACATATGTAACCTCTGTTCCCTGAGAACAGGGAACGAGACACTGCGTCCTAGAGTGCATATGGGGAACACCTCCAGCATGACAAGTGTCTGAATCACTATCGAATCATGTCAATCTTATTGACCGGCGACAGCCTCTGATGTCATCGACGTGCGACCAGGAAGTATATAAGGGCGCCGTGCAAACATGACACCATCTTTTTTGTCTGAAGGGACTGTTTGGCAGACAGGCCCCGAGGCATGGCAATGAGAAGCAGTGTCTCGTTCCTTGTTCTCAGGGAACAGAGGTTACATACTTCCTTTCAAAAGGGAACTCGCACTGCATCCTAGAACGCATATGGGGAACGATATACCCACTACGCCATGCTGAGGGGAGTGCAAGCCTACTGGCAGTGACAACTATCAGGACAAGCAAATTCAACTGAAATGCCTGAACCTCTCCCCCTCTGGTCACACTAGGCTGTCAGTGACAGCATTCCCTACGGTCATAGCCCAAGCTATAAGCCTCAGTAGGAACCTTCATGCACTAATGAAGTCCTGCCCAGGCCGCTCAAAGGCCTGGAACCAACCACTTCAACAGAAGAGGTTCCTGTAAGAGAATGTGGCTAGGGGTCCCGAGGGAGCCCCAGCGAGTCACTATTCGGGAAACTTCACCAAATGCCACCAGGGAGGCCTGACCTGGCTTCGCTTATGTGGTACACCTCGGCTTGGCCAACGCTGTCTGTTTGAAAACATTTGCCTCCCGGCGAGGCATCCAGACTGAGGGACTGCAAACTGGCAGTGTCCTCCTCAGACCAGATCTCAGAGATTGGTATCCTGAGGGGGCAGCACTCAGCGTAGCGCTTTCTAACCCCTGCTAGCGAGGGGAGTTCATCTGCTCGATCCTAGAATCTACCGAGCACTTATCTTACAGAAGCGCTTAGGAGGCCGGACAGGCCTACGGGCTGATCTAATTGGGAGGCCTCGCGAGGGGCCTACGACCATCTGATCAGACTTAGGCAGCTTCAAGCTCATAGATGATCCTCAATGAGGGGAGCTCAAAACCTTCCCGGTAGGTAAACCAAGCTGTAGGCTGAATACGAGCAGGTCCCCTCCTGTAGGGACCGAGTAGCAGAAAGTGATGCTTCGTCGCACTAGTGTGTGAGACCACCTTCAGATGCTGCCAGCTAAGGCCAGATCACTGATAGCAGATCCCCACTAGCTGTCAGTGTAATCCCAGTTATTAGTTGCCGACCCGGGAACTTGTTCCCTCAGGGAGGCCTGGTGGGGCCTACTACCTGATAGCAGGCCTGCAGGGGCGGCTTCCTGATGGCAGGTTGAGAAACTGGCTGCTACGACCCCGGACTGACAGTAGCTTCTCTGCCGGCTGATGTAGATGGACATCCAGTTACTACCTGGGGACTTGTCCCCAGGGAGGCCAGTGTAGGGCCTACTAGTTGACAAGGTTTTCTGCTACTGAAGCCAACATCATTGGCGAGTATGCCACATCAAAGCACACATGGGACCGTCCGCAGGAGGCCTCTCAAGGCTGACTACCTGGTTGCAGCTGTTATGCTTGTCCCCCCAAATGTCGGGACTCACTTGCAAGGAGGCCTGCTGTGGCCTACTACCTGTCCTGGAGTCTACTGCCCTGACTGCCCAAGCTGGCTGCTTTAATAAGCCCCACCCTGGGGCCGGTCCATCCCAGCGGCCTACTGAGGCCTACTGTGTGACGGTGCAGTCTCACCGGCAGTGCCTACGAGTCTGGAACCTAATTACATTGCCAACAGCAGTGTACTCGGCAAGACCACCCTGGACCCTCTAAAGCGAGCGGAGTACAACTTACGCCACCCACCTCCATGGAGGGAGCGTACCACCAAACCATCATAAAACAAAGGTTAAGAAGTGCTGCTCAACCCGAGCCATGGGTGGAGCAGAATGATACAGAGCTAGGAGTGGGGTACTCGGATATACCCTGCCTTATCAGGGGAGTACTGCCACCTGGCCATGATATATAAATAGGGCCAGGGCCTGCCAAAAGCTGGTGGCCAAAAACTAGCTCTAGGAGGCGGGGTCCAGCAAACCTCAGTCTCTTTGTGTATAAGCGAAAGACGGCCTAACCCCGCCCCATGACCACTGGCTAAGTCGCTATCAGTTCTGCCTCAGCACCAACCTGCATTATTCATAAACCCCAGAACGCAGAGAAGGGGGCGGGCCTTGGCCAGACGTAGATCTAACGGAAGTTCATGCGTTAGTCTGAACCTACACTCTCTGGAGTTTTACACTGAGAGGAGATGCTAACCGCTTTACCCTGAAGTGGCTACCAGTTACAAGTTTAGTCTAGGAGAACACCCACATGCCTAGCAATGCGCTACATACCTGCAGGAATGGGCTGTGCTTCTTCAAAATTACTCGCACACTGAGAGGAGGTCTATTCAATGCGCTCAGTGGACAGAGCGGCGACTCGTTCTCTACTAGCAATACTAGCTCACCACGGAGCCCATGCGACTGGGGTCTCTATGATCATTCTAACCACCTAACAGGGGAACAACAGGGCCATAGCAAAACATCCTCCAACAATCCAGCGATCCCCGAAGCCCTTTACAGGGAGCATAAAGTCTTATACAAAATATATTAATATTTTCCCTCTCAAGGGAGACTCACCAGCTCGCCTGTGGCGCGTAATGATATTCACCCATAAGTTTATTCACAATATGTATGCTTAGGTGCACCACTACCAAGGGCCTGAGGGGGGCGCTCTCACAGACCAAGCCAGGCGGGCCATCAGAGTCTCACATCCGCTCATCCCAGGCCCAGCCCAGCCTGGTGTAAGACGCGCCCGGGGAGAAGATGGTGATGAGGGAAAGGACGAGGGCTGAGGTCTAGCGCGCCCTCAGGGGCGGAGACTTATCCCAGCGCGATCTCCGACGCTGGTTCCAGGTTACCTCCCCAGCATCCTTCTTCTTCCTGCTGCGGGAGTCCCGCCTCTTCTGCACCCTGCTCCGACACCTGCTCCGGCACTCAGAGGCGACACTGACTCGCTGGCCCTGAGGCTTGTCCTCAGACCGTGACGGGCCAGGACCTCCCGCCTGCTTGTCCCGGATCTCAGCGGAATGCAAGATTTAAATGCCACCGAGCGCGCCTTCGCCTCTCTGAACCTTCCCACCACCGCCTCAACGGAGGTGCCGAAGAGCTCAGAGGGTGAAACCAGGGCATTGAGGAGAAAGGACTTCTCTTTCTCTCCAATGTCCGCCAGGTTCATAGCCGCCATCGAACGACCGATGGTGACCGCTGTCTGTTTGGTAGCCCAGAGAGCTAAATCCGTGGTGTGGCGGAGTTCAGGCATCGCATCAGGGGGTAGGCCCTCCCCCTGATCGAGATCCTTCAGCAAATCAGCCTGGTAGGCCTGCGACACTGCCATGGTGTGCAGCGCCGCTGCAGCCTGACCCACTGACGTGTATGCCCTTAAGACGAGAGGTGGTCTTAAGTGCTTTAGACAGCAGGGTGGGAGGTTATATATACATACCCAGACTCGGCCAATCCCTCAACATCAGCAAAGTTCCCCCGCTGATACCGAAAAATTCGGGCCAAGTACGGGTTCTTCCATGCCCCAAAATCTGTTTGTGGAGTTCTGGGAGGAATGGAAGGCTCCCAGGAGCTGGGCGGTCATGGCCAGAGAGAAACCGATCGTCGAGACGATTCGGACGCACGGTCTCTCTCCTAACACACTGCCACGGTAACTGCAGCCTGTGGGTAGCGCGTTCCATGATGTCCAACAGCTCCCCATACACGGGGCAGGATGGCTGAGAGGGTTCGGCCTCAGCTGAATCATCACCACCCTGCTCAGCCATCCTTTGCTTGTGTGGAAGAGCCGACTTACGGAAGTTGCGCTTCTTCTTTGTGCAGAGATCTATGCTAGATCTAGATCCATGCTAGATCTTTGCAATTCCTATAGTCGACTCAGACAAGCAGTCCCTGAAGACGTAAAGGATGGTGTCATGTTTGCACGGCGCCCTTACATACTTCCTGATCGCATGTCGATGACGTCAGAGGCTGTCGCCGGTCAATAGGATTGACGTGATTCGATAGTGACTCAGACACCTGTCACGCTGGAGGCATTCCCTATATGCGTTGTAGGACGCAATGCGAGTTCTCTTTTGAAAGGGAACAGCTCATTTTTCTCAAACCCAAAAATTGACATTTTCAAAATGGTATATTAAATGATCTGTCAGGAATTTTGATCTGAAACTTCACAGACACACTCTGGAGACACCTGCGACTTACATTTGCATCTTGTAAAAAGGGGCATAATAGGTGCCCTTTAATGCCTTATTCTGCATGACCTTATTCTACATCTCTTAATCCTACCCAATATCTAAACTTAACAACTACCTTACTAACTGTTAATAAGCAGTAATTAGGAGTTTATCGAGGCAAAAGTTGTATTTAATAGTCAGTTAATAGTGAGAATCAGACCCTAAACTAAAGTGTGACCGAAGTATCTTATGCTCACCAAAGCAGCATTTATTTGATCAAGCATACAGTAAAACAGTAAAACTGAAATATTATTTTTAATTTAAAATGACTGTTTTCTATTTAAATATGTTTTAAAATGTAATTTATTCTCCTGATGCAAAGCTGAATTTTCAGCATCATTACTCAAGTCTTCAGTGCCATATGTTCCTTCAGGAATCATTCTGTTGATTTGCTGCTCAAGAAACATTTCTTATTATTAGTTTAATGCTGAAAATAGTCATGCTGCTTAATATTTCTGTGGAAACCGTGATACTTTTTTTCAGGATTGTTTCATGAATAGAAAGTTCAAAAGAACAGCATTTATTTGAAATAGAAATCTTTACTGTCACAAAGCATTTCTTTATTTAAAAAAACAAAACAAAACAACTATTAATAATAATAAAAATCATACTGAACCGTACTTTTGAAAGGTAGTATATATAATTAGGCAGACAGACTTGACTGCAAAAATAGATTGCTATAAATCTATATATCAATAAGTTTTTAACGTAAAAAAATTGTTATATGCATTTGTATTGTTTATCTATCTAGCTATCTATATATATATCTATATATATATATATATATATATATATATATATATATATATATATATATATATATATATATATATATATATATAGAGAGAGAGAGAGAGAGAGAGAGAGAGAGAGAGAGAGAGAGAGAGAGAGAGAGAGAGAGAGAGAGAGAGAGGCTATGTCCCTAGGGAGGGAAACAGATGGACAGAGAGGAGAGGAAGGAGCAACTGAATGAAGGACAGATCTCATTGTATTGTCAACATGTTTTAGTCAGTGTTTCACCAGCTGGCCAACTATCATTACATTTTCACAATGCTTATTGATGGATCTAAACCAACACACACAAATTGATCTTGGGTTAAAACTGTATTTTTTTCAAATCCTATATAAAGCAACTTACTCAGCATGATTTATGTAAGTCTTTGATTATATAACATACTTCAAATAGAAAACCAAAATAGAAGCATTGATCTTTTCACCCATGACTAACTGTGCTGAAATAAATAAGCTGAAACGTTAAGGTTTTCACTCTACCGTTGTCCTTCACTTTCTTTTCCCTTTTTTCTTGTTCTTGTGTATGAGTTCAGGAGTTTCTCTGAGCTTTACCAGAAAGCCATCCAGGACGCAGAAAGCAAATCCGGAGAGGGACGATCGGGTGAGGCCTGGGTTCTGGATGAGGACGAAGATGAAGATGGTGATGAAGGGGAGGAAGAGGAAAAGAAAGAGAATGAAGATAAGATGTATGACAGTGAAACTCCAAAGCAGGAACTACTTGGAGAGCAGATGAGATTTCCTGAGCCCATGGATACGGATTCGCTCCTCTCCCCACCCAGCTTGCCCCTTTTGCGGGCGACTTCCCTGCAGGACAGCATGAAGAGTCAGACCCCAGAAATCACCCCTGTCTCTCTCACACGGAGCTACTCATTAGAAGGACACCCCCCATGCCAGGACATCCTTGAAGGGTATACAGATTTCTGTTTGCCTACTTCTGATTTCACTATAACACTTAATTGTTTACTCCTAACAAACAGTTCAAATCAGGGTCCAAAATGTACTTTTATCTATATTCTATTATAGTGTTTATTAATATTTTGGGGAACACTTTACAATAAGGTCTTATTTGTTAACATTAGTTAATGCACAAACTAACAATGAACAATATATATATATATATATATATATATATATATATATATATATATATATATATATATATATATATATATATATATATATATTATTTTTTTTTTTTTACATAATTTATTAATCTTTGTTAATGTTTAAAAAATGTAATAAATTTCAGATTTATTTCATTTAACGTAATAAATGTTTTAGTTTTAGTTAACAATTACATCACTGTTGCCACACCTGCCAATGGCCATCGATTATTTTGTAAAAACAGACAAAACCAACAACTGGATTGTTTTAACCCAGTGAATGGGTTGTTTTAACCCAGTGGTTGGGTTAAATGTTTGCTTAAAACAACCTAATCGCTGGGTTAAAACAACCCAATTGCTGATTTTGTCCATTTTCTACCCAACTTGGGTTGTTTTTAACCCAGCATTTTTTAGAGTGCAGTTAACCCATGTTACAAAATCATGATTAGGACTCAAAAAAGTGGCTCATGTGTACCAAACGTATACTTAAATGGAAAAACACTATTGATTTGACATTTTATTAGAAATCGACTGTTGTCTTGTGTTGTGCTCTTAAGCGCATTCTTTGAAAAGTTCTAACACACAGAGTTTGCCTCTCTCAGCCTTTACAAAGCACACGTAAATGTTTCACCGTTGGTTCTTTGGTTACCCTTGTGAAAAAGAAGTGCACTTGAGTGTGTTGATCGTACTCGTAGTGTACTTTTAAATCTTAAAAGTATATTAAAAAAACTGTACTTGCAGATAATATAATATTAATAAAATAAAAGGCCACTTAAGTGCACCTAAAGAGAGTACACTTTCATGACTATGGACCCTATCTTAACCATCTGAGTGTATGGTCTGAAGCGCATGGTGCAGGGGCACTTAGGGCATGCCCAAATCCACTTTTGCTAGTTTAATAACGGAAAAAATGGTCGCTGTGCCAGGCACATGGTCCAAAAGGGTTGTAGGCCTACCTAGTCTCTTAACGAGTCATGAGTGTTTTTGGGCGTAACGTGCAATAAACCAATCAGAGTCTCATCTCCCATTCCCTTTAGAAGCCAATTGCACTTGCACTAGGGATGTCAATTTACACAAATTCCCATGATCGATCGTTGTTTACATTAACGATCAATTAACTGTTAGCCTTAATACTGCAATATGCATCTACAGCAGTGTATTATAGTCAACAGCATGACACGGTGTGCAAATGCTGCTCAAAACACCATGTTCCTCACCAAATTAATGAGAACTGTTTTTAATCTAAATAGAGGGCTAGTAGGATTGTAAAATGAGTATGTTTAATTAATTACATATAACAATTAATTCACAACGATTTCTTAAAATAGTGTTTTCATTAATGTTATGTAATATGACAGTCCCAATCAGAGTTATTATTAGTCGTGCATTGCTGTTTGAGCTGCACGCACTGATGCTGAAGCGCTGAATGAACACTTGAACACTGAAGCTTTTTGCTAGCGTGTTATTTAGTTCAAAGAAATGCATCCTATATGAGATTAATCAAATGTATACAAAATAAACATAATATTACAAATTACATCTGCGACAAAATGACATGAATGTACAAGTGAAGTTGAACTAAGTTACATGCTATTCATGTTGTGCACACATGACTCATGTTGTGCACACGCTCTTCCTGGAGCTACGCGATGAAACAAGCAACTAAACCCAATTAATTCACAATGTTTTATTACAATATTGCTCTCTTTATAATGTTATGTAATATGACAGTCCCAATCATAGTCATTAGTTGTGCATTACTTTTTGAGCTGCATGCGCTGAAGCTGAAGATCACCGACATGCTTTACTACCGCTCTAATTCTTAACCAAATGCATCCTATATGAGATCAGATATAGATAGGTCTACACAAAATAAACACAATATTACAACGTACAAACCGATTCCAAAAAAGTTGGGACACTGTACAAATTGTGAATAAAAAACAGTTAAATGTACATATAAGGAACAGCTGGAGGACATCTGGGGACTGAGGAGACAAGTTGCTCAAGTTTAGGAATAGGAATGTTGTCCCATTCTTGTCTAATACAGGCTTCTAGTTGCTCAACTGTCTTAGGTCTTCTTTTTCTCATCTTCCTCTTTATGATGTGCCAAATGTTTTCTATGGGTGAAAGATCTGGACTGCAGGCTGGCCATTTCAGTACCCGGATCCTCCTTCTACGCAGCCATGATGTTGTAATTGATGCAGTATGTGGTCTGGCATTGTCATGTTGGAAAATGCAAGGTCTTCCCTGAAAGAGACAACGTCTGGATGGGAGCATATGTTGTTCTAGAACTTGGATATACCTTTCAGCATTGATGGTGCCTTTCCAGATGTGTAAGCTGACCATGACACATGCACTCATGCAACCCCATACCATCAGAGATGCAGGCTTCTGAACTGAGCGCTGATAACAACTTGGGTTGTCCTTGTCCTCTGACCTCTGTCCTCTGATTCGTCTGACCACAGAACAGTTTACCACTTTGCCACACTCCATTTTAAATGAGCCTTGGCCCAGAGAAAACACCTGCGCTTCTGGATCATGTTTAGATATGGCTTCTTTTTTGACCTATAGAGTTTTAGCCGGCAACGGCGAATGGCACGGTGGATTGTGTTCACCGACAGTGTTTTCTGGAAGTATTCCTGAGCCCATGTTGTGATTTCCATTACAGTAACATTCCTGTATGTGATGCAGTGCCGTCTAAGGGCCGAAGATCACGGGCATCCAGTATGGTTTACCGGCCTTGGCACACAGAGATTGTTCCAGATTCTCTGAATATTTGGATGATATTATGCACTGTAGATGATGATAACTTCAAACTCTTTGCAATTTTTCTCTGAGAAACTCCTTTCTGATATTGCTCCACTATTTCTGGCCGCAGCATTGGGGGAATTGGTGATCCTCTGCCCATCTTGACTTCTGAGAGACACTGCCGCTCTGAGAGGCTCTTTTTATACCCAATCATGTTGCCAATTCCTCCAGCTGTTCCTTATATGTACATTTAACTTTTCCGGCCTCTTATTGCTACCTGTCCCAACTTTTTTGGAATGTGTAGCTCTCATGAAATCCAAAATGAGCCAATATTTGGCATGACATTTCAAAATGTCTCACTTTCAACATTTGATATGTTATCTATATTCTATTGTGAATAAAATATAAGTTTATGAGATTTGTAAATTATTTTTTATTCACAATTTGTACAGTATCCCAACTTTTTTGGAATCGGGTTTGTACATTTGCACAAAACTTCAAATACACACGCAAACTTATAGTCATGATGAAGGTGTAACTCTAGTTGTAAAATGTCTATTTCGTGGTTGAGCAGCACGCGCATGACCCTGCTAAATCGATGATTGATAAGTTTTATCGATTAAATGTATTATCGACAATTAACGGATCGATGATTAATCGTTAACATCCCTAGCTTTGCGAGCGGAAAGACTGAACGCTTCTCCAGAGAGGAATCCTTTTATTGTTAATATTTAAAAATGTTTGTGTGCTGCTGCGCGTCCCTGTTTGTGTAATAAGCAGAGTGTACACTCGTTGTGCACCCGCCTATGGGCTCATATTACTAGCGCGCCCTTTAAATAACCCCTTGGTCAATGGCACAGTTGGTTTTTCAGACCAGAGCACACCCATGGGCAAACAGATGGACACGAGTGCATTTGCTATTTACAATGTGGAGCTGGATGTGAGATGTGAATCATATAAAAGCAATAGTGTGGACGTGAAAATGATAACTGCGTTGGGTTAAGACAAGCAAAAAACACTTGCCGCACCTGCCCTCGCATTGCACTGTGTATATTTCAAAGTCAATAGAAGTAATTATGAAATTGCATATAAACAAGTCCTCATTAAGTGGTTCAAAAGCACTCTAAAGATCATTTAAATTAATATAAATTTAAATAATAATATATTTTCTTTTTATTAGAAGCAAATGTCTGGAAACGTTACATTCAGTTCACACTGAAGTATACTCTTTTAAAGTATATTATTTCAGTAATAAGTACTCTTTTTAAAAGTATGCTAAAGTATACTTCTTTTCACAAAGGTAAGCAAGAATATGCATGACCCCTTTAATTGTATAGCACTCATAAATAGACAACACAAATATTATTTAAATTAAAAATATTTTACTTGTAGTAGTGAAGTGTGAAAATTGTAAAATGGATTATCCCAGCCGCATAAAATCTCTTTGTTGTGAGCAGCTCAATGTCTATGTAAATGTTTTTATCCTATTCTTTCTTTGATTTATTTTGTTTAACTAATATTTCTCCCTCTATGAATGTCTTTGTCTGTCAGACATGTGTATGATAATGTGGGGCTGAAAGGAAACAGGCACATCTATGAAAACCCTGGAGAGCTTAGCGACGTGACCCCTGACCTCATACTGGCAGTCAAACCTAAAGTGCCTCCAGAGCTAGAGGAAGAGGTATGAAATGTACACTTATTTTCTTGTCATTATGCCATTACTTTGTTTTACAAGCTGATGGGAGAAACATTAATTTGAATGATTGTCAAGACAAGCAAGAAATAATCATGTGATCACAATAGGCACAGATACAATGAAGCTTATACTAGGCCAGGAGCTGTCAACCTTTTTCTTCACCAAGACACATGACTTTATTGGAACAAACAAACATATTGCCCTTTGATTTCGTGTTTCTCACCATCAGATAACTGTGATGTATCATCAAAAAATGTATATCAACTAGATAAGGAGCAGACGGGTGTGTATAGTTCCCAGGACGTTTTTGACATTCAGTCCATCCTTGGTTAACAGTTATCAATTACGATTCTATCCATGATTCATATGATCTCGATTTGATTCTGGAAAGATTTTTGCAAATGCAGAAGGATACAACGCTATTCACAATTCACTTTGATCTGATTGCAATTAATGATTTGATACTGTATTTTTAAGTGCACACATAGGATTATGTAAATGATCTCATAATGTGTCTTCGGTAAGAAAAAGAAAAAGACAAATTACTATAGACTGTTTACTGCACCAAGCAACTTGAACGTAAACGCATTAAAAACATGTAGATTCAGGCTACTTGGAATATAACAAACAATTCAGTCTGCCAATAAAATATTTTTGAGCTCAGCACACATAAAAACATTCCAAATATTCAGTTTAATATACACTCACCTAAAGGATTATTAGGAACACCATACTAATACTGTGTTTGACCCCCTTTCGCCTTCAGAACTGCCTTAATTCTACGTGGCATTGATTCAACAAGGTGCTGAAAGCATTCTTTAGAAATGTTGGCCCATATTGATAGGATAGCATCTTGCAGTTGATGGAGATTTGTGAGAAGCACATCCAGGGCACGAAGCTCCCATTCCACCACATCCCAAAGATGCTCTATTGGGTTGAGATCTGGTAACTCTGGGGGCCATTTTAGTACAGTGAACTCATTGTCATGTTCAAGAAACCAATTTGAAATGATTCGAGCTTTGTGACATGGTGCATTATCCTGCTGGAAGTAGCCATCAGAGAATGGGTACATGGTGGTCATAAAGGGATGGACATGGTCAGAAACAATACTCAGGTAGGCCATGGTATTTAAACGATGCCCAATTGGCACTAAGGGGCCTAAAGTGTGCCAAGAAAACATCCCCCACACCATTACACCACCACCACCAGCCTGCACAGTGGTAACAAGGCATGATGGATCCATGTTCTCGTTCTGTTTATGCCAAATTCTGACTCTACCATCTGAATGTCTCAACAGAAATCGAGACTCATCAGACCAGGCAACATTTTTCCAGTCTTCAACTGTCCAATTTTGGTGAGCTCGTGCAAATTGTAGCCTCTTTTTCCTATTCGTAGGGGAGATAAGTGGTACCCGGTGGGGTCTTCTGCTGTTGTAGCCCACCCGCCTCAAGGTTGTGCGTGTTGTGGCTTCACAAATGCTTTGCTGCATACCTCGGTTGTAACGAGTGGTTATTTCAGTCAAAGTTGCTCTTCTATCAGCTTGAATCAGTCGGCCCATTCTCCTCTGACCTCTAGCATCAACAAGGCATTTTCGCCCAACAGGACTGCCGCATACTGGATGTTTTCTCCTTTTCACACCATTCTTTGTAAACCCTAGAAATGGTTGTGCGTGAAAATCCCAGTAACTGAGCAGACTGTGAAAGACCGGCCCGTCTGGCACCAACAACCATGCCACGCTCAAAATTGCTTAAATCACCTTTCTTTCCCATTCTGACATTCAGTTTGGAGTTCAGGAGATTGTCTTGACCATATATATATATATATATATATGTATATGTATGTGTGTGTATATATATATATATATATATATATATATATATATATATGTATGTATGTATGTATGTATATCTACATGTTTTTAATGCGTTTACGTTCAAGTTGCTTGGTGCAGTAAACAGTCTATAGTAATTTGTCTTTTCTTTTTCTTACCGAAGACACATTATGAGATCATTTACATAATCCTATGTGTGCACTTAAAAATACAGTATCAAATCATTAATTGCAATCAGATCAAAGTGAATTGTGAATAGCATTGTATCCTTCTGCATTTGCAAAAATCTTTCCAGAATCAAATCGAGATCATATGAATCATGGATAGAATCGTAATTGATAACTGTTATATATATATATATGTATGTATGTATGTATATATGTATATATATATATGTTTGTTTTCTTGGTCTGGAATTTTTTTATTTTTTTTTTCCCTATTTTTTCAGGTTTTCTGACAAATACTTTAATGAATCACGATTCATTCTTGGATTTTTTTTTTTCGATTCTTGACCGAAACTTACTATTAAAAATCCATGTTTCAAGATGTATTTGTAATATATGAATCACTCACCTCTGGCTTACTTAGAATCAGTATTAAAAACATTATCAACTTCCAGAATAGCACAACAGATTTCAGCATCTGAAGCATGGCATGATCTGCTGCTGATGTATGCAGGATCCTGCCTCCCACACAGAGGGCAACTGATGGATCAGCTGTAGCTCTCTGTATTTGGAAAGTGACTGTAGTGTTTTTAGAAGGGTTTTTAACCTCTTAGATCCCTCTCCCACTCGCTCTCTTTCCTTCCTGTATGTTCACTGTTTCTCCCACTTCATCTTTCCTTCTTCCCCTCATAAAATCATTTTCTCTCTCACTCCCTCTATTCCCTACATTTTCTCTTGTCATATTCATCTTAATTTCTCTTCTGTCTTAAATGCTTGAGTATATTGATAAATAATTATTTACAGAAATGTTCTGTCTTACAGTATCATCTGTTTTCTGCTCACTTTCATGTGTATCAGCCTCATAAATCAGCCTCATATACTCATAGGCACTCTGAACTGCGTTTGACCCCCAAAGTCTGGTTCGGTTGACTAGTGTGAGTGCTTCGTTCCATGCCCGGGCGCGGTTCGTTTAGCCGGGCCTGGCCTGCTTGTAAGAGGTGGGCCAGAGCGCGGTTCGGTTAGGCTTGAGCGCGGTCCGTATGCAGTGTGAAGGCTGATTTATACTTCTGCATCGGACCTGCGCTGTAGCCTTATGCCGTGGGCTACGTGTCGATTTTCATTTATACTTCTGCGTCCTTGTCCACGTTGACGTGCAGTTACACATGCTGAGGGAGCATGATACTCCTGAGGGAGGGGTTCTGGCAGAATCTATGTGTTGTTACATTTTTGGAGAGGTGCACGTCAGGGTACATCGTAGTCCACACGTGCTACACAGCCTACGACGTAGCTACGGCGTACACTTGACACAGAAGTATAAATTGGGCTAACTGCGCCGGAGCACAGAACAGCTATGTGCTGCTGTCATCATTATGACAGCAAACACCAAACTATTACTACTTGGATACACTTTTCAATTAATTCAAGTATATTTAGGTTTATAACAGTCCTGGTTCTGCTGCCGAACAGTTGCAACAGAAATATGAGGTTGTGATCGAGCAGCAGTTTTCATTCAACAGTAAATATAGCTTATACTTCTGTAAAACTTATATTGTAGCCTATGTTTCAATAAATGGCGCACGTGACAAATTCAACCAGTAGCCTATTTAATATCAGAATCAAAAGGAGCTTGCATACACACAGAATTTGTTTTGGTGACAAAGGCTTCAGTACACAGAGACAACAGTACACAGATAGCAGTAAGATAGCACATGTAATGCTTGCTGCCCGCCTCGCTTGATGTGCTGGAAGTTGCTGCCCGCATGTGCAAATTGCTATGAGAAAGTTTCTCATTATTACGAGATGTTGTCATTATTATGAGAACATTTCTCATTATTATGAGATGTTAAGTCATGCTCCGGCCCGGTACGTTAAGTACAAAGTGAGTGCAGGCCAGCGGGGGAGTGGGGAGGAGGGACAATCGCGTTCGGGCATGGTACAAGGCAACCATGCCTAGTATGAGTACACCTTAAATCTGCCTACTATATGTGATTTCATAAGTTGCTTATTTTTTCTATTGTTAGAATACATGGCTACTGCATGGCCATCAATATAGGTACATTTGTTTGTGTGTGTGTGTGTGTGTGTGTGTGTGTGTGTGTGTGTGTGTGTGTGTGTGTGTGTGTGTGTGTTTGTGTTTTTGTTTATATTAAATAAGCAAAATATCGTTATATCAACATATCAAAGGTTTTTAATGACACCAAACTGACAAATAATTGTATTAATTATCTTAACTTTTTGATCCTTCAAGTACAATTAAAAAACATTAAGTAAATAAATGATTTGATTACTTATTTAATTGTTTATTTATTTGATTATTTATATATAATGATGTATGAATTATCTTTACATTTGGTTTGCATACATCAAATAAATAACCTGATAGCAGTAAGATAGCACATGTAATGCTTGCTGCTCGCCTCGCTTGATGTAAAGTAACTATTTTGTTATATAAAATTACTATAACATTTTGGTAATTTCACTGCCCACTCCTACTTATTGATTGTTTGATTCTTCCTCTCTCCCTAGTTTGAGCCTGATCAGGGGACTGAGGAGCGGCCATCGGTCAGTGATGTGACCATGAGATCTGCCTGCATGGAAAGTGCAGAAAGAAACTCCAGAGCTCTGAGCCTCCATAACTCCATCACTAAGAGTAAGTGTTTCTTAATGATACCACAAAACATTATGCGGTAAATGTATTATTATTTTTTATTAATTGTGTAGTTAATGTTATAAGTTTAGACCACTGTTGCTACAGCAGGCCATTATTTGCAGTCGGATATAAGCCCTCAAATAGGCACTTCCTCAAGGACTCTGTGGTTTCAAAACATATAAAGCTTTATTTTAGCTTCATTGCTAATCTATAAGTGCAGTACAGATGGGTACAGAAGTGAAAGTACAGATGGGATCTTTAGATATATATTACTGAGTGTTTTAACTCTGTAATTAACTGAAAAACAGCAGGAGCCCTTTGATAACTAAAGGCTGGAATGTGTACAAATCTAAACTGATTTAGAAATCATACTCTTGATTACAGAGAAAAACTTCTCTTACGACTGTAACCATGGTTCCCTGAGAAGGGAATGAAATGCTGCATCTGACGTAGATGCTATGGGAATGCCTCTGATTGCGATAATTGCGTCATGAAGCACATGTGAAATTAGTCCAATGGCATGATGGGACGTCAGCCAATAGTATGTATAGCACCAGGAAGCTCAATAAAGCATAAAGAATGTCAGCTTCTGATTGGCTGAAGCAAGACGATCACAGGCATGCAGGGAGTATGGCAATGCGATGCAGCGTCTCAGTCCCTTCTCAGGAAACCATGGTTACAGTTGTAACCTAAGACATTCCCTTTGAAGGAACTCAACACTGCGTCTGATGTAGATGGTGTGGGAATGTTTATACCCACTACGCCATACTGACATGTGCCTGTCCTAGTGTGAATCATGGTGAGCATAAATCTAGGACAAAAGCACCTGGGACCCCGGAGTGGTGTCCAAGTCTAGGTTGTAAAACCTCACAAATGTGTCCACATCACATACTTCTTGAAGTGATCCCCCTGACAATAAGGCTTTTGAAGCTGCCATACTCCTTGTAGTGTTTGCTCTGACAGCCATAGCTGAAAAACGACAGCATGCCTCATAAGCAAGAGAAATAGGCCCAACTATCCACTTGCTCATAGTCTACTTGGTTGCTGGCGAACCTTTCCTAGGCAACCCAAAACAGACCCAAAACTGATCAGACTTCCTCCACAGGGCAGCTCTGTTGATAAAAACCTCTGTTGATAGTAACCTGGTCTACAAAAATACTTTAATCATGCCAGGAGCTAATTCTAAGCATGAAGAGGGAAAAGATAGAGAGCCTGAAGATCTCCAACTCTTTAAGAGATGTGATAGTCAGTAAGAAAATAGATTTTAGAGTCAGAAATTTCTCTGCAACAGACTCAATAGGCTCGAAGGGTGCTGTGGACAGATGTTCTAGTACCACAGCCAAATGCCAAGCCGGAACCCTTGCATGGCTTGCACGCCACCACGTACATCTTCAAAGTTGAGGGGGATAGCCCTGCAGAATATCGGTCGATCCCCCTCATGGGCCAAACCCACAATTCCTATACTTGTTGGGGGGATAAAACGTGCCCCCTGCATGAGACAGAAGATCCCTCCTGACAAGAATCTCACATGGAGAGCCGTCCAGGAGAGACATCAGGTCCGAGAACCAAACTCGGGGCCCAGGGCCATCGCTAGAGGGAAGAAAAGTGTTGGCGTTTCTCGGGGGCCCCGGATACCATAGCTACGGCCCTGATGGAGGCAGAAAGGTGTGTGACGTGACTGATGACATCATCAACACAGAGACTAAGAGACATTATTAAATGTCATTCTTTTTTATGTTAATGTATTGAAAACTGTCACATCACATGCCTCTGTAATACAGTATATAATGTATTTAGCAATATTGCTAATATTAAGTGGTTTCAGCTGTTGGGGTTTTGCTCTGTACATCAACTCAGCTTCCTTTTTGTTCTTTTGTCTTGGATACAGGGTGGCTCTATGCCTCCTCTTCCTCTGGGAGGTTTCATTTTCCCCTACTCCTGCATAAGCCCTTCTCCTGTAAACACTGCCTTTTTAAAAAATAAGCTGATCTACGACCAGCCTCCCATCCATAAGCAAATTCGGCAAGCTTTAAAAGATACGAATCAAGGCATGAATTGCATTGACATTTTAAAATGAGTGTAAAGCTTTGAACAGATGGGGGCCAGGCTAGGGCTGGTTGGGATAAGGGGTATTATACGGCCTTAAATCAAGATGCTGTCTCTGGGCCATCTGTTCAGTGCTGCCCCTTGTTAGTTGAGCGGTTACATCTCTGCAGGCTCTCTTTTAAAATGCATATGGGTGTGCATGCATGCATGCATGTTATTCTCTTTACTCAGACCTTTTTAAACCAATCCACAGAAGGTCAGTAGAAACCTTTCACTTTGAACAATTTTGGGGAAGGCAGCAATTAGAAATCATTTGCAAATGATTCAAAACTAAACCTAACTGCAGCTACTACTATGGAAAAATGTGTTAAAATATGTTAAATTCACATTTGTGTTAAAAATTTAATTTATAGTATTAGAGTTTGGAAAACAGTCTCCATTTTGGTGGCTTGTTGCAGGATGAAGCTGTCTCCAGAAAACTCTCCATTTTTACTGTACCCTCAAAGCAGCAGTCAAAGGGAAATAATACCTAACGTGACAAGGAACCAAGAGATCAAAAGAGGGCACTGACTGCTTTAACAACTTCAAATCGTGTTGTTTTAACAATCTTTTGTCGTGCTTTAAAGTACACTTATTTTGATGTGTTGACTTACATACTAAAGCACATGTAAATTACTTGATTATAATTTTAACTGTAGTGTGTTATTTGATATTACATTTAAAGTTAATATATTTTAAATGTCATGAATTTGAATATATTTGTAATTACACATTTGTAATGATGACGTTGCAATTCAGTACAAGTTTCAATAGAAATGACATTAAATAATATTTTAGTTTACCATAAATGCTTGTCAGTTCATTCAGCAGTACACATTAACTATATTTTGAAGACAATAGATGTAATTATGAATTTACATATAAAAATGTAGACTGCTTAAGCCCTAAGTGGGTCAAAAACACTCTAAACTATTATACATTTTCATGTAATTGCAATTAAAAAGTACTCTTTTTAAATGTATGCTAAAATGTACTTTTTCACAAGACCATTTATCCACTATAACTGCTAAAGTGCTAATTTACTCACAAATTCCACTGAACTCCACTTGCAAAACGTGACTGTCAATTTGTCAACATTTTTCCCACTTCTCCGGGTCAGTGTTGACCAAAGCTTTCCAAACTGTTTCTTTTTGAGACTAAAAACACTTTTAGTAGATTCCAGCAAAAAGTCAAAACTAAATACTTGCCACAACGCTCTTTTTACAATATATTTTTGCTGATTTCAGTTCTCTCAGAGACCACAGATTCATCTGAGGAGGAGTGGCAGTCGATTGCTGATCTGGCCAGTGCCTGTCGGAACATTCTGGAAGCTTTGTCTCGAGAAGGTGAGAAATGACCATTTTCAGTGGATGTGAAAGTCTGTTTAGTCTGTTCACTGAAGAATGCTGGTCTGGTAACTTTGCAATGATGAGACAGGATATTACTCCTGTTGGGTTTCAGATCGAAAGTCAGGAGATGGAACTGAAGAGACTATGACCCAGCCAGGTCAGACAGAAACTAAGTTTAAAGACTTCAAGGACAGGTGAGAATGACTATGCCATACATTCTTTTGACAATCGATTATACTCACAACATAAGGAGAGACACAAACAGAGAACTATAAATTGACCTGCCAAAACATTTACAGTATGCGGTACAGTTCAAGGTTTAAGGTCAGTAAGATTTTTTTTGAAAGGAATTAATACTTTCATTCAGCAAAGATGCATTAAATCGATCAAAAGTGCCAGTAAACATGTTTGAAAATTCTATTTCAAATAAATGCTGTTCTTTTGAACATTCAATCCATCAGATAATAGAAACTTTAGTACATCACATTATTCAATTCAAAGAATTTCAGAGGAACAAATTTGCGCTAAATATTTGAAAAATAACAACTTTCCTCTTATTGTTTACAATAATGGGTGAAGTATGATACACTGAAAACAAATAGTGACCTAAAAATGGTAACATCTAAATGAACTAGCTTTATTCAAGTCAATTATTATTCAACATCACTGAATTAACTTAAATTCATTAATTTATACCATACCATTATATATAATTTATTTGCCTTTAACAATGTGCTTTTAGGTTTTAAAAAAATAAAAAGCTTTTTCGTTATTCATGACCCTTCATGAAAAGATGTCTTATGTTTCCTTTAAATGTGGTCCTCTTAATCAGCATTCTGTCTTTGAAGTCCTAATGCTCTAACAGTGGCCGGATAAAGCACTGATGAACTATTGTTGCAATATATATATATATATATATATATATATATATATATATATATATATATATGATATATCACACAATATATTTGTTTCTTCGTGTTTTTCTTTCTCTCCCTGCCTTCGCAGTGACTCGCCTGGTCACCTCGAGGAGAAAGTGTCCCAGTTAGAGGCCATGCTGAAGCGACTGCAGGACGACCTCCAAAAGGTACTTTGTCCTCTGTGGGTTTGTCACAGCACAGCTCTCTCTGTCGCAGCATACTTCCCACACTGTAATCCCGTTCAAATATCTCCCATTAAATACATCCACCCATCCTTGTCTGTATATCTGCCCTGTCCAGTCCTTGCCCTCTTCGCTACTTCAAAGAGCCACTGCTGCTTCACAGAGCCAATCAAACAGAGGGACTGTAGAGGTAGGGCGGGACAAGCAAAAGAAACCTGTCTTGTCATTGAGCAGGGTGAACAGAGGAGATGAGAAGATTGCTGGAGGGACAATGGGCAGCCATGCTCACTCTCAACACTAACCGACCAATGGCAGTGAAGGCAAGTAGAGCATGAGATTTTTACTCAATTAGTAACAAAAATCAACAACATGTATGACAGTTCTCACTTGATTAACAACAAAATAATGCGAAAGTTTAACTCACAGATGTGAAGGACATATGTGAAATAAAGTTGAGAAGCAAAGCCTAAGCCCATGTCAATCAAAACACAGAGAGCGCAGAATCAATGCTTGATTGAGTGTTCGGCAAGGAAAAACACATTTTTGGAGATGCAGGAGACCCAAATAGAAATAAATACTTTTGTACATGTTGAATCAATTCGTTCAGAATAATTCCCTGAACTGGTATAAATATTCAGACCTTGATTTACTAAGATCCAAAATAAAGGGTACTCATTTTACAAATCTAACAAAATCACATGAGGGGTTACATATTAATAACCACAGCATACATGGGTAGCTATCATACATGGTTTTGAAATTATATTAATAACGATAGCAACATTTTGCCATCTGTACATCTTAATTTGGCACAGCTCTAAAACAGGTGCGAAGTGATGCTAGTGGCTGGAAACATCTTATCGTATTATATGTAATATGTTGTTCCCTTTCGAGTGAACTCGCTCTGCGTCGAAGACGACACTATGGGGAACGCCTCTGCGTGTGAAATTAGACCAATCCTGATTGGTGCTATGTCGTGACATAGCATGTGATGGTGTACATGGAAGTTTACAAAGGCATGCTGGAACACAACAGCGTTAGCTTCTGTTCCTCAGCAAGCGCTCTGTGTGTGAAACTGTCTGTCATATTTATTGTTGTTTGTCCTGATCTGTATATTATGTTTATCTATGGCGAAGGAGAGACAATATAAGAAGTGTGTCCCGCCCTGCCCACATTAGATCCCGGAGGTGACACACACAAACTAGGTGCTCATTGCCTGGGAGCGGAGCATGGGGCTCTCTAAAGTACCAACTAGCGTAGCAATTCTGTAGTTTTGCAGCCTCTCGTTGGAGGAAGGCGGACAAGTTACTAGTGTGTTTTGGGTCGCAGTTAGTTAGCAAATAGATTGTCAAGGCAATCACTTTGGCTTATGGGGCTTGCAGTCTGCCTTCACCTCTGCTAATCAGGGCACATTCTATTTGAAGTATGGCATCTTCTAAGGCTCTGCTTTCAGGGTTTTCCCTTGAGGAGGTCTGTGATGAGGCAGGCTGGGCTTCCCCACACGTTCATCAGATATTACAGTCTGGATCTTCCATCCACACCCAGTTCACAAGTACTCTCATCCTGAGTTGTGCCTGGACAGCTTCACACCAGGGCAGGCATTAGTCAGTGTGGCACAGTGGTTATTTGTTCCCCATAGTGTCGTCTTTGACACAGTGTAAGTTCCCTTGAAAGGGAATGTCTCTGGTTACAACTGTAACCCTTGTTCCCTGAGAAGGGAACGCAACACCACGTCACTTTGCCACACCCCTTGAATGCCGGCTTGCTTCATCCTATCAGAAGCTAATGCTGTTGTGTTCCGGCTTGCCTTTGGAAGCTTCTGTGAACACCATCACACGCTATGTCACGACATAGCACCAATTAGGATTGGTCTAGTTTCACACATACACTATATTGCCAAAAGTTTTGGGACACCTGCCTTTACATGTACATTAACTTTAATGGCATCCCATTTTTAATCCGTAGGGTTTAATATGGAGTTAGCCCACCCTTTGGAGATATGACAGCTTCAACTCTTCTGGGAAGGCTTTCCACAAGGTTTAGGAGTGTGTTTATGGGAATTTTTGACCATTCTTCTAGAAGTGCATTTGTGAGGTCAGACACTGATGTTGGACGAGAAGGCCTGGCTCACAGTCTCCGCACTAATTCATCCCAAAGGTGTTCTGTCGGGTTGAGGTCAGGACTCTGTGCAGGCCAGACAAGTTCCTCCACACCAAACTGTGCACTGGTTCGCAGGGGAAGGGGCCATCCCCAAATTTTTCCCACAAATTTGGGAGCATTAAATTGTCCAAAATGTCCTGCTATGCTGAAGCATTAAGAGTTCCTTTCACTGGAACTAAGGGGCCAAGCCCAACCCCAATCCCTGAAAAACAACCCCACACTGTAATCCCCCCTCCACCAAACTTTACACTTAGTAGCACAATGCAGTCAGGCAATTACCGTTCTCCTGGCAACCGCCAAACCCAGACTCTGACTCCAGAGAAACGTGATTCGTAACTCAAGAGAACACATCTCCACTGCTCTAGAGTCCAGTGGCAGCGTGCTTTACACCACTGCATCTGGCGCTTTGCATTGCACTTGGTGAGTAAGGCTTGGATGTAAGGCTTGGATGCAGCTCTTTGGCCATGGAAACCCATTCCATGAAGCTCTCTACGAGCTCTTCTTGAGCTAATCTGAAGGACACACAAAGTTTGGAGGTCTGTAGCTATTGACTCTGTAGAAAGTTGCAGACATCTGCGTACTTTGCCTCAGCATGCGCTGACCCTGCTTCTGTGATTTTACGTGGCCTACCATTTCATGGCTGAGTTGCTGTTGTTCCTAATTCCATTTTGTTATAATACCACTAACAGCTGACCGTGGAATATTTAGTAATGAGGAAATTTCACGAATGGTGGCAAACTATCACAGTACCATGCTTGAATTCACTGAGCTCCTGAGAATGACCCATTCTTTCACAAATGTTTGTAGAAGCAGTCCGCATGCCTAGGTGCTTGATTTTGTACTCCTGTGGCCATGGAAGTGATTGGAACACCTGAATTCAGTGAGGGATGCGAGGGGTGTCCCAATTCTTTTTGCAATATAGTGTACTTCAGACACTATCACACAGAGGCTTTCCCTATAGTGTAGTCTTCAATGCAGCAACCTGAGACATTTTCCATTCACACATGAATCGTTAATTTAGCATTTTCACTAATTTAAATGTTTAAATACATTTAAGCGCATTAAAATGTGGTTGTGACTGCTGAAACTTTGCAGCATGTATGTGGCCTTTCATTTTCCTGGATTTGTATGTCATGTTTAAACATGTCTAATAGGAAATGGGCAGAAACCTTTCTTAGTAATGCAAGTAGTGATGTCGACACCCTACAGATTTAAATGGAAAAGGATATTCTGTAACACTTTACAATAAAATTCCAGTTGTTAAACATTAGTTAACATGAACTAGCACTAATAAATACTTCTAAAGCATTTATTAGTCTTAATTTCTAAACAAAAATCTAAAATGTTAATTTCAACATTTATTATAACATTTACAAAAGTTTTATCTGTTAATGTACCTGTGCTAACATGAACTAACAAAAAAAGCTGTATTTTTATTAACTAACATTAACAAAGATTAATAAATACTTTAACAAATGTATTGCTCATTGTTAGTTAATGTTAGTCAATGTATTTATACATTTGCAAAGCTTTACGTGATTTGTTTTCTGTTTCTTTTTGCTTCTGTTTCTGTTTCGCTTAACATCAACAACAACAAATCTGGGCAACAGAAATCTAATAAAATTAATATAATACAAATATAATGATAAAAAAAACTAGAGAATTATCTATTTATTAATAATAATTTGTATTATCGTGTTGCTTTAAATATGATCTTTCAAAAATTTTTCCTAGGTTCAAAACAAAACAAGTTCCATTGACATCATTTTTGGCATAATATTAATTGCCACAGAAAGTAATTTTGCCACAAAGTTTACCAAAAACCACAAATACTTTATTTTCATCATTATTATATGCCTACTTCATTTTCCCATTTATGGGAGCTAAATTTCTGTTGAGTGAAATTGTAGTTTCAATTATACTGAAAGGTATTTGCTGACAAACAATTTTGGGGAAAAGTCAGACTTTGGGCTACACAATTATCTTTAAAGAGCTACATGTGGTACGCAGTAGGATAAACATAAGCATAAGTCTATACAAACATACACAAACATTGGATTATGGAATTACTGCAGACCATTAACACAAAGACCACAAACGTATGAATGAAGTGCATGAGCACATAATAAAGCTATAATATAATAACATCATGTATTATGATTAAGGCCCCTCATAGCTGATCCAGGGTCTCAGTTCTCTTTTGTTTGATCCCATTATCCGCATAAGGTCAGGAAGGGAAAGAGAGGCTGAGCATGGTTGACTGCATAATGTCCCACAGTTATCCAGCACACTCATCTAGGTAAACCGTAGTCTACTAAACCCTTTGGTCACCTTGAGATTAGAAATGCGTGGCCTTGTAAAACATTATTGTACAGATAACAATATATCTTGAATTACTACCATGTTTAGGAACATCATTGCTTTATCAGTGTTTTCATGCATGAATATCATTCAGGATATTTCAGACACATGAATATTGCATTAAAATCCATGTATGTTTCTTTTCTTGCTTAACAAACGCTTGTATAACTGATGCAGCCTGTTTATGCATGTCTGATGCCACTTTGGGACTGTTTTTACAATGGAGAGCTAATCAGAACACAGGCCCTGATTTACTAAGATAATGTAACAAATAAAAGCTACTAATATACTTGTTCAATATACAGAAATATATTCCAAATATCTACTGTGGAAAACTATGTACACGCCTCAGTTTTGTAGCTGGTATTGCATCCATTTGGCAGAAATAACTTGACATTTGTCAGTCTCTTACATTGACTATAATAATTGTTAGCCCATTCTTCCTTGCAGAATTCATTTAACTGCATTTATTTATTACTTTTATTCAGCAAAAATGCATTAACTTGAACAAAAGTTACAGTAAAGACTTTATAATGTTTATAATGACTTTATAATGTTCATATTTCAAATAAATGCTGGTCAAATAAATATTGGAGAGGAGAGGTTTCTTATATAAATGACCTGTTTCAAGTCCCCAAACAGCATTTCAGTTAGATTTTCTTTAGCTTTTTCTATTTGTTTAAGGCTTATGACCAAACCAGATTACTGAGGTTTATATAAAGTGTGCCCTTCCAGTTTAATTTGCACTTGATAAATGTAGGGGTGTACTTACTTTTTCCAAACAAGAAATAGGTGTACAAATTCCAATCACCAAGTGCATTGCAATTGGTGAAATGCCAACCCAATATATAAAAAATGTTTGGGGTCAGTAAGATTTTTTTCAAAGAAATTGATACTTTCATCAAGCAACAATGCATTAAATTGATCAAAAGTGTCAGTAAAGACATTTATCCATGGGTGTCGGAACCCAGCCACTTTTTAAGACCAATGTTATTGGACCCACCCAATTTTACTGTCTCTAATTCAGCGATTCTGTTCACCTACACCTAACCGATAAGCACTTTATTATTAAACACACGTTAGATGCTTTATTTCCACTTTTAGAATATTTTTTTCTTTTCTTTTTTTTAAATAAATGCCTTTGCGATCTGATATGTGATGGGAAAAGAGAGTAGAGCGAGTTCAGCAAAAAGCGGATTCAAACCTTGGGTCAATTGGCATAAAACATTTCTGCCATGTAAAACATTTGCCGTCTTCCGTAATTTTGTCTGGCTATTTGCAAGCTATTTGCATTTAATTTGCAGTAGATTTTTACTGACAAAGTAGATACACTCCAGTAGATTTTTCTGTGGGGTAGGACCCACCCACATTGAATAAAAACAGTTTTGCATCACAGGAATAAATTGCATTTTAAAATATATTCAAATAGAAAACAGTTATTTTACGTTGCAATAATATTTAATAATATTACAGTTTTTACAGTATTTTGATCAAGTAAATGCAGGCCTGGTGAGCATAGGAGACTTCTTTTAAAATATTTTCATTTTCAAAAAATCTTACCAACTCCTTATTGCCAACTTTTAAAAGGTAATACCTCACATGCAAACCTTTAGTAAATCAGGGCTGCAGTTTATCATTAGTCCTCATTTACCCACTCTGTTTTTTGTATAGCAAGTGATCTAAGGATCATTGTTTGCATTGCAGCATGTAATAGTGTGTGGCATTTGCTGGTATATGTGTGTCAAGCAAGCCATTGTCTTCATTGGTCGCTGTGATTTTGCCAAGACATGTTCCTGGATCAACATCTTTTGTTGATCCTGGAACAACAATCCTGTCCAAAAACATAGTTCTATCTCTACCTCTAAACCTTACCCTATCCATATCTTATCTCTAAAATCAGATGGAAATGATAGGTGAATAAGAATGGTGTAGAAGCCCCTAACCCTTGTTGTAAGTCTAAACTATCCCTAAACCTATCCCTCAAATCTGAATTGTTGATTGGAATGCTGTTCCAGGATCAACAAGGATGTTGATCCAGGAACATGTTTTACTTGGTGAAATCATGTTCACCTGTCTTTCATCCGTCTCATACCACCAACATATTCAGATTTAGTAAACCCTCATGTGGCGTGGATATGTCCTACCAATACAGAGTGAGAAAGCTTGAACCTGAAAGACATTATGTTTGCATGCTTCCCACAGGAGAAGGAGGACAAGGCATTGCTGCAAGCAGAGGTGCAAAGTCTCAGGCAGAACAACCAACGTTTGCAGGAAGAGTCCCAGAGTACCGTGGCGCGACTCATTAAGGTCACCGAACTGCTCTGCAACGTCAACAAACCCTGCTAGCATTGAAGGCCAAACCATGGCAGCAAGCAAGATCAACAGACACGTCTAAAGGCCAATGAAAATGTTAGCAAATCTAGCAAACAAAGCCCTAAAAACTTCTCTTAAGTGACAAGAACATTGACAAGCCTTACTCGAAAAGTGCACAACTGGTCGGCTAAAGTATTCTTACTCAAAATATACTTACTGCAATTAACAAGTCATCCACTTCTCTGTTGCACCCTAAAAGGTTTTCAGGGCTAGATTTACACATAGTCCCATCACTGTGACAGCTTGTTAACAATGATAGCCTTCGGTGCATGAACCAGTCTCATAGGAAACTTTTAAACATTACTATTTTGGAAGCATGCCTTTAACATCGGCTGATGTTGACAAGCAGTTCAAAAACATCTGACTATCCAAAAGTAATTATTTGCAACCCTCAGACCTGACTATAGAAAACATTTAGTGACATGTTCAAACTCATATTATACTTTAAGTATTTCTTCCCTACATAGTGAACCGGATGGTCACAAACAAACTATTGTGTCCATATACCTAGCAATACATTCACCTTACTTGTGTTGAAATGGCTTCAGGAGTTCCAGACCATGTACGTCAGTGTAGATACAGTTTCTTACTAGAAGAAAATTATTAAAATGTCAGTGTGATTGTAACCCTCTATTAACCATCACAGTGTCAGAAATAGGTAGAACCCGATCTAACCTTTTCTCTGTTGGCAATGGGTAAAAGGCTGGCTTCTCACTTATCTCTAGAGTGAATATGCTAACGCAACAAGATCGATGCGAACTGATGATAAATATCATAAAATACTTGCATATTGGAAAACACATTTGTTTGTGACTACCCTTGTGAAAAAGAAGTGCACTTAATTGTATTGAATGTGCACTTAAAGTGTACTTCAATACTTAAAAGTACATTTTTAAAAACCTGTACTTGCAGATAATACCGTATATACCCGAATATAAGACGACCCTGAATATAAGAGGACCCCCCTGCCTCATTCATGACCTTAAGTTTAAAGTTGGTGTCATAACTGTTTTGAACGTGTTGGTTTATTTGACCAACTTTTGAAGCTCTTTTCTCAAAATGATCTCTTGACTTCTCCATGGCGGCACTTTACTGTTTATTTAATTCATAACACTGTCACTAATTACGTAGCCTATCGTGTTGGCGCCCTCTACTGTTTCCCCCTGCTTTCTCCCTTTCCCCCGTGATTTTGTCTATATCGCGAATATAAGACGAGCCTATTTTTAGGACACAATATTCGGGTATATATGGTATAATATTAACAATAGAAATCATTGTGAAATTACAGATAAATATGTACTTAAGTGGGTCAAAAAGCATTTGAAGTTCAGCTATTTGCATTTAATATAAATTCAAACTATGATACATTTTCATTTAATTGCAAATAAAAATTACATTTATTTCGCACTCAAGTATATTCTTTTAATTATATGATTTCTGTTATATTTAATTATATGATTAAGTAAAAATATGCTTTTTAAAAGTGTACTTTTCACAAGGGACAAGTCAAAATTGTGTTCTGTTTTAATCGACAGCATGTAATAGTTGTCAATAGAGCTTAAGTTGAAGCTGGAATATTCCTTGTTTTAGCACAAATAATTTGAGGCAAATCATTCCTGCTTTGAATAGGCATTTTAGAATTTAGACTCACTGGACACTTTTTTAATTAATCCAGGGTATTTTATGACGCATACCAGAGAAAAATATTGCTCATTTCACGCCTTTTCACAGTTGTTGAGCTGTGATTTCAGCGATGGCACAAAGTGTCTGACATCTGAACTTTTTACATTTCTGTGTGCGTGAGTTGTTGTTTTTTTTAAGTCTTATGTCTGATCCCACTGAATCTGAATGAGCCTTGCTGACACCTGCTTGACACTGATTTAAAAAGAAAACAGTTCTTAGTGTTAAGTTACGAAGGGAAGCAATGACTTAAAGTAATACGTTTCTATTTATAAAGATTGCTGCCAATTTGATTGAAGTGTTTGCTGCTCACAAAGATTCAAGCCAGAGACAAGCCAGACCAGGTCTACTTTGTTCTCACACAAATTGCATAGAGTGCTTTACACTGAATTGTGTAGACAGCACATATTTATAAAATTGCTATTTTGTCTCTTTTAATTTCACTCTTTACCTCACCTAAAGGTGCACTGAAATGTGACAAGAAGAAGAGCAAATTGACTGGACTCTTGCCTGCACACACTCATAAAACAAGCCGGACGAAATGAATCAAACTGTTAAATGTCCATACGTAATACATGTCTTCTCCCCTTCAAATGTTGAGGTTTTTTATTTTAGAGTCACTGTGATAACCTGGTACCAGCAGATTCTGATGTATTACAATGAAATTATAAATCTATATCTTTATTCCTCTCTGTGAAGAAATGTAGAGCCAAAATAAGTGTTACTTCCCTCTGATGTGTGTGTCTATATCCAGATGGAGCTGGAGTTTGCTGATTAGTTGTTGCCATTAGTAGAGAATTTGTTGAGTTTGATGAATGCAGCGCGATTATTGTTCCAGACAGGAAGAACACTGATGCAGCTTTTATGCAATCAGTAATGCATTTTGTGGGGTTTACTTAGCAAAAGAGCATTGTAAAAGAACTATTTCCTGTTCATCTGTGTGCGACATAGTCTTTTAGATCATAGGAGGCTGTGAAAGCACGTGAGTGCAACAAGCAATTTCTAAGCCACCTTCTGTATCTGTGTATGTATTTATAAAAATGTAATAACTTATTAATCTTGGAAATGTGGATGTTATTGCTAGATATGTATATTTGAACTGGAAGGGAAGAGATGCAAATTTGTGATCCAATGAATGTTTAATTTAATTTAATTTAATTTTAAATTGTAAGAGTATAAAGGCATGACATGATAGCAGGTCATATTTTGATTTACTGGAATAATACCAACAACCATTTTCCATAGTGTGAAAGCTACTCTGAAATTACACTGAAAAACAAAGGGACAGAGCGAGGCTGCTTTTAAAAAATTGTGACATTCCATCTTTTCATGTTTTTAATAATTGTATCATTATTTTTTATTGTATTATAAATGTACTTGTACATGTACAAATGCATTTAGACTAAATTACTCTGTCACATATGACTTAAAATTCTTTAAATGGACATGTTTTGTAAATGTAAAATTAATTCCTATCTTTTTCTTTTTTTATGGTATGGTATTTTATGGAGCCATAAATGCTTTTCATCGCTTACTGTTTGATTTATATATTAATGATGCAATTCTGTTGTTTACAAAATGTTGTTCCTTTTGATTTAAATGTGATACTTGTATATGCACTGCAACATCTGTAAGGACTTTTAAAGTACAGCCTGCTTTCACTGGAACAAAGCCACAGTCACTCCAGGGAATGAAGCCATGCAAATCATGCAGATAAACTAGCATGGTCTGCTGGATATTTGTGAGTGGATTGTTGTAGTGCCAAATTTTGTATTGTTCCACTACCAACAACTGTGGTATTTACAGACTGTACAATTAAAAGACTCTTACAAACTATCCAAACCACTCCTAAGAATGTGCATTTTCCACCGTTAGCCAAACATTCCTTGATGTGTTGCTTTTTTATGTCATGTTGCTAGCCATGTCATGCCCATGGACAGATTTACAGATTAAGCTTAGTCCATATTAATAGTTACTACACTGATGTCAATGACTGTTCTAAATTGCCAAACCTGCCAACAAATAGCATTATATCTACTAATCCCATAAATAATCAGCTCCCGGAACAGAATCACTAGTTAGCAGGCACTTTTATAAATAAGTATTGTCACATTAAAAGTGAAAAAATGTAGGTGTATGGCAAACCACAAACCCACACACTATGCACACTGGTCTGTGAAATCCGGAAAGAATTATGACTGGACCAACAGGAATGCCATCCAGTCAAAACATACAAAGAAACGGTATGCTGATCACTGGAGCTATACTTGTTTCTTTTAACTATATGGATTGATCAAGCATTGTATATGTGAACCTGAGGGATCCTGGCAATAAAAACTGAACATGTTTCTGTACAAGCTGGTGTCTGAAATTTCAAATCTTCAAATCACATATTATTATAAGTATTGTCATTAAACTCATAAAACATTTGTTATATTTTTGTTTCACATCAACACATTCTTTTTACACTGAAGGATAAGTACAACATTTTTACTGTAGTAAATATGAGCATGCCACTCTAAAACTTTTATGGTCTATTTAAAAATACACTAACTTTTTTTTGTTTTAACCTGATTCACTATGGTACGCCTATAGTAAGTGTTTATATTTTAGACCGGATGGGATGGTTTTTGCAGGAAATTAGTAAATATCACTCACCTTTGCGTGTCTTGTCATATCCGTAAAAATAGAGAAAAGTTGCTCAGGCTGCTTAGATGCGTGTATGGTGAGTGGCATAGGTTAGATCAGTTGTCACAATGAACACGAAATGTTGACATGGAGCATGATAAATCTCGAACCTCCAGGAATAATAATAATAAATAAATAAATAAAAACACTGACTAGAGGAGAGTCTGCTGGCAAAAAGAGAACGTGACGGAGCTCATAATAAAATGAGAATCAACATTGGCTTGGCTTTTCAAAGATGGCGGGAACTGGGGGATTTCAAATGTTTTAAAGGTTGGTGGAGATGGCATTTTTATTATTTGACAGGTGAGTAAGGTATTTTATTGAACAGATAAATTGTCTTAGCTCTCTAACAGTGTTCATTGTAAAGCATTGTGAATGGTTATTTCATTATGGTTGTAGCGCTGTGCTGGAATTTATTTTCAAGGATATACTCACTGTGTCTATTAATGGCTATAGCTACAGTAACATCTTCAGCTAGCCAGCTTGAGATCCTTTCCATCTAAACTGGTTATACAGTGCATCCGTAAAGTATTCACAGTGCTTCACTTTTCCACATTTTGTTATGTTACAGCCTTATTCCAAAAAGGATTTGATTGATATTTTTCTTCCCTCAATTCTACAAACAATACCCCATAATGACAACGTTAAAGAAGTTTGTTTGAAATCTTCGCAAATTTATTAAAAATAAAAAACTCAAAAGATCACATGTACATATTCACAGCCTTTGCTCAATACTTTTTGTCGAAGCACCTTTAGCACCAATTACAGTCTCAAGTCTTTTTGAGTATGATGCTATAAGCATGGCACTCCTATTTTTGGGCAGTTTCTCCCATTCTTCTTTGCAGGACCTCTCAAGCTCCATCAAGTTGGATGGGGAGCGTCGGTGCACAACCATTTTTAGATCTCTCCAGAAATGTTCAATCGGGTTCAAGTCTGGGCTCTGGCTGGGCCACTCAAGGACATTCACAGAGTTGTCCCGTAGCCACTCCTTTGTTATCTTGGCTGTGCGCTTAGGGTCGATGTCCTGTTGGAAGATGAACCTTTGCCTCAGTCTGAGGTCCATAGTGCTCTGGTGCAGGTTTTCATCAAGGATGTCTCTGTACATTGCTGCATTCATCTTTCCCTCGATCCTAACTAGTCTCCCATTTCCTGCCGCTGAAAAACATCCCCACAGCATGATGCTGCCACCACCATGCTTCACTGTAGGGATGGTATTGGTCAGGTGAAGAGCGGTGCTCATGTCCAATTAACTGAATTTACCACAGGTGGACTCCAATCAAGTTGTAGAAAGATCTCAAGGATGATCAATGGAAACAGGATGCACCTGATGAGCTCAAATTGGAGTGTCATGGCAAAGGCTGTGAATACTTATGTATAGATTTTTTTTTTTTGTATTATTTGTAATACATTTGCAAAGATTTCAAACAAACTTCTTTCATGTTGTCATTATGAGGTATTGTTTGTAGAATAGAGGAATCCATTTTGGAATAAGGTTGTAACATTACAAAATGTGGAAAAAGTGAAGCGCTGTGAATACTTTACGGATGCACTATATCTCTTAAGCCTAGTAGTGAATGTTTTATGAGCAGTAGGATAATCTCTCTCTCTCTCTTTAGTTATGAGAAAGAACATCTCGGTTATGTATGGTAACCCTCGTTCCCTGAAGGAGGGAACGGAGACGTACGTCAGACGTCACCGACGAATTGGGGATCACTTCAGGGAGCCCCTATCAGCTTCGAGATCTAGAGAACAAGCCAATGAGAATTGGCGTGTGAGATTTGCATCTATAAGCGGGTATAAGCGGAAGCGAAATGCAGCGCACCTTTGTTTTTCACTGAGGAGCCGAACTATTGACTCGGCCTGCAGTGATGGTACAGCAACTGTGGCGATGGGACCTACGTCTCCGTTCCCTCCTTCAGAGAACAAGGGTTACCATACGTAACCGAGACGTTCCCTTTCAGTCAGTCACATTCGATGTACGTCAGATGCCACCGACAAATTGGGATCCCTTTGGAACATGCCACAGTTACTACCACTTCCAGTGCCCCGCGAGAGCCCCGCGAGAGCCCCGCGAGAGCCCCTCAGACCCCGTCTGTTCCGCGCGGGGAAATTCACGCAGGGAGAGTCACAGCTGCTGTTCCGCAAGACTCACCCAGCAGACTATTGGATGATGCTGGGAAAGCGTGCCCCGGGGGGCCACTGCGGAAGCCACATCATGCCCGGAGGGAATTACCATGTGGAGAAAACACGTATGGACTGGCCATGGGCAGTGCAACATACGGAAGTCCCAGGGGTGGCCCCGGCCAATTTTAGGCGGGGGTCAATACCACACTGAGACGGCAGAGCTCGAGAGAAAGACACAGGCTTGCCGTAGGGAGACGTACCGTGGAGAATACACATATGGGACCGCCGAGGGGGGTCACAACATATGGAACCCAGCCTAACACAAGTTCCACCAATGCATACAAGTGTTAGACCTGGCGTCGTACGCTCTGCCACGTCTGACTGCCGGGGGTTGCGGAGGACTCAACAGGGTTCATACTGGGGAACTCGACTGGAGCATATAAGCGCACGTATCCATTCCATGGGGAAGGCACTTAGTAACTATTAACTATTAATGGCATATCCAATCAAATCAAATCAAATCACCTTTATTTATATAGCGCTTTTAACAAGTCCAATTGTTTCAAAGCAGCTTCACATTGTTAAAAGTAAAATAATGCAACAGAATTTGTACAGCCGTTCTGGTGAAACGGTGATGTTATCCAGCTAATTTCAAGTATCATATAGCATCAATGCGGGCAGATCGGTAATATAGAAGAAATTTAGGTGTCCCCAACTGAGCAAGCCAAAAGCCAGAGGCAACGGTGGCAAGGAACCAAAACTCCTTCAGGGTCAGAATGGAGAAAAAAACCTTGGGAGAAACCAGGCTCAGTCGGGGTGCCAGTTCTCCTCTGGCCGACGAACAAACAGTGTATGATTATAATTCTGGCAACATAGCAGGTCTTAATTCATATTAGGCAAATAGATATTTGTTAGATTATTCGAGAGATTGGAGTCGTCACGCCGAAGACGGGTTTAATGAGGATGTCGTGTCGATGCAGCATTTACGGGGGGAGTTTATTTGACATGTTCTCTGCAGACACTTCAGGGATGCGTTGGTCATGTCCAGGCGCTGGTCCACCATCTGATCTGGATACGGCCTGGATCTGGCTGACTGCAGTAAACCTCGGTATAAACAGAGAGACTAACATTAGCGTAGATGCCATTCTTCTTATGATGTAACGAGTACATCAGGTGTTATGGGAAGTGTTCCCGGTTCCGGCTGACCTAGTTAATGCAGCCTGACAATCATTTACTGATTTGAGTAATAGAAATTGATAATGTTTTATGTGTAAGCCATAGTAAAGAGATGTGTTTTTAGTCTAGATTTAAACTGACAGAGTGTGTCTGCTTCCCGAACAATGCTAGGAAGACTGTTCCAAAGTTTAGGCGCTAAATAGGAAAAGGATCGACCGCCTGCAGTTGATTTTGATATTCTAGGTATTATTAACTGGCCAGAGTTTTGAGACCGCAATAGACGTGATGGAGTATAATGCGTTAAGAGTTCGCTCAAATACTGGGGAGCTAAACCATTTAGTGCTTTGTAAGTAATAAGCAAGATTTTAAAATGTATTCGATATTTAATAGGGAGCCAATGAAGTGTTGACAGAACCGGGCTAATATGGTCATACTTCCTTGTTCTAGTAAGAGCTCGAGCTGCTGCGTTTTGGACCAGCTGGAGTTTGTTTATTAAGTGAGCAGGGCAACCACCCAGTAAAGCATTACAGTAATCTAGCCTTGAGGTCATGAATGCATGAATTAACTGTTCAGCATTTTGCATCGAAAGGATGTGCCGTAATTTAGATATATTTTTAAGATGGTAGAATGCAGTTTTACAGATGTTAGAAACGTGGCTTTCAAATGAAAGATTGGTATCAAAGAGCACACCCAGGTTCCTAACTGACGACGACGACTTGACAGAGCAGCCATCGAGTGTTAGACAGTATTCTAGGTTACTACTTGCAGAGTTTTTTTGTCCAATAATTAAAAATTAAGTTTTTTCTGAATTAAGTTGCAGGAAATTACTAGACATCCAATGTTTTATATCAGCTATGCATTCCGTTAATCTTGTGAATTGGTAAGTTTCATCAGGGCGTGAAGAAATATAGAGCTGAGTATCGTCAGCATAACAGTGAAAACTAATGCCATGCTTCCTAATGATATCTCCCAGTGGTAGCATGTACAGGGTGAAGAGCAACGGTCCTAGCACCGAGCCCTGCGGTACTCCATACTGAACTTGTGATCGGTGTGACATCTCTTCATTTACTGCTACAAACTGATAACGGTCAGATAAGTATGATTTAAGCCATGCCAATGCAGTTCCACTAATGCCAATATAATTTTCGAGTCTATTCAAAAGAATGTCATGGGTGCCATGGGCAATGCCATATCTTTAGCTATGAAGAACTTAAAGGTAGTGTAGGCATTTACATTACCTTTAAGTTAAAGGTAGTGTACGAACTTAAAGGTAGTGTAGGCATTTACACTACCACTTCGTAATTACCCTCCCTACCTTTTAGCTGGAAGAGAGCAGATCGCTATTATCATCAATTATCAAAAGAGATGTCCATTATCGGTTTCTAGGTAGTCACATACTAACTATTCACATTAATGTAATACTGATTGTATTGTTAACATTTCGAGATTCCACGTCACAATGCAGTTTCTCACACACACTTCTACCACGTGGGTGAAAATACACCTGATATGCACAAATAATAATAATAATTAATAAATCAACTAAATTACATTTGCAAAATAACAGTGCGCTCAAAAATAAGCCCAATTGGTGCTAGTAAACATTAATTTCCAAATGCACAAACATAACATTTTAAAAGTTAAAAAAGGTTGTAATTAACTGGAAACAGTATATTCATAATTTATACAATACAATTAAAATGTATTAAAAATATTTGTTAAATACAGTTTTATCTATCATATGTTGTCATATTTATTTTGTTTTTGTAGTGTCATCATTTTATTATAAGGAGCCCAGCCTGAACCCTGCACACTCTCCATGAGTTTCATATGCTTCCTGTCATGGCCATGGAGTTCATCCCCAGATGTTTGAGCTTCCTGTCTCTCCTGAACTTCCTGTTTTTGAGGGACATCATAAGCTCAAATTTTCTAAGTTTAAAGTATAGAACTAGAGGTTGGCATGACATTCCACCAAAAACAAGCAGAGAGAGTGAAGGTTTTGGAAAGTGACTTTGTGCCGCTAGTTTACCAGATGCCTCTAGTTCACTGACCTTAAATGGCATGATGAAATTCGGTGGCCTTTCAGTTTATTTGGTGGCCATATTTGCAGTGCCTCTGGGCAGCTACTTTAGGGATCCAAGACCAAGTTCTGTCTACCCAGGGTAGAAAAAAAAAGGCTAAAAAAAGAGGCTAAATTTGGGCTGTCAGTAAAAATTGAATAGACGTCTAGCCAGCCCAAGAATAGACTAGTCATCTATAACATGAACATGTCAAAGAAATGAAACCAAACACCTTGTAATCACTGTTGACTTTGCTTACATGATGGAATATCATACATTTCCCAAGCTATCTTGGCAAAAACGACATGTATTTATTTATTATTAAATGTATTATTATTAAAGGTTATTTTGGCTAGAAGTGGTTTACTCATAGCCGGACTATCAGGTCTATAGTACCGAGACTATGAAATGACTATTGCGGAAAATCCTGAAATCTCAAAAACTTTCCAAACTCAAATAACATATTTCAAACCAAAGCAACAAAATATGACATGAACTGCCCCATAAATGTTGTTTCTTGTGCTCAAATTGCAATTTAACAGAGAAACAAGCACACTGTTTCTCTGACTTTTTCTCCACCATATTTCGCATTGCACTTTTTCCCATTCAAAGTAATATGTGTGCACCGTCTTTGTACAGTATATCTAAAGTCTATCTAAAGTTCCAGTTGCTGTCCAAAAGGCCAGCATCAGAAGCAAGGAATAGAGTGCGACCGAGAGAAAGTTGAAGCGTGACGCTGCCATGTTCTGGCTCATAGTTGCACTGGCTGGGAGGCTGGCCAATAGAGCATTGCAGTAGTTCAGTCCTAAAAGGAAAAGAGCTTGGATCTCCAAGGATCTGCACAGTGTTCTCCAACATGCTTTACCTGGTTTTGTAAGCATTAACCCTTCACGTCTGGGCCATTTTTTGTCTTGTTGAAATATAATTAGTAAAGCTTAACTAGACATCAAACACTATCAACAGAGTCTTTGCTCTTCTGGTTGGCATTAGTGATGTAGAACACAAACAGGCTAACTTTAAAGACCTTTTCTAAACAGTTTTCAAAGACATTCACTCTTTTATTTTTGTTATGTATTTTTGGACTGTTGATGACAACAATACTCTGGGTTTCGTCTGTATTTAACTTGAGTGTACTGTAGGATATTTTCCAGAACTTGGACAAGAAACATGCCTCTGACTCTGTGCTTAACCCATAAGAAACCGGACCAATTTCTCCTTATAGGAAAATGATGGGGCATATAAAACTAAATGGACCACTTGTAACATGTATAACACAAATATATAACACTAAAATAATGGAATCAGATAAAATTCCACCTACTGTTTACAGCCCGATGTGACATATATGTCACCACAATATTTTCGTAACTTGTTTTATATAAATTTATTTAAGAAATGTATTAAAATCAGGTTAAGTGTAATATATGATATGTTAAAACATTACAATTTTTGCATGGGTTGAAACATACTTTTAGTAACAAAAACAATTGCTTTAAAAAAAAAATTGCTGACACTGCAACATGTGCTTACCAGACAGCCAACCATTTTGAAACTGTTGCCATGGCAACAAAAAATGCACACATTATCACATGACTGAACCTAGGTGTTCCTTATATGTCACTTAGAGACTTCCTGAGTTGAAATGGAGGGATAATGCTTTAAAAAAAAAAAAAAAAAAATCACTGCGGATACTTAAGTTTTAAGGCTTATCAGGTTTGAGGCACCAGTGCTCTGTACATACTGGAGTTGTGTTTTTTGGGAACTAAAGTTCTAAAATATCTAAACTAAAATATTCCAAAGTCCCCTAGAAGAACACAGAAACATGAAGCAACCATTTTAAGAGTAGCGATGTTGATTGGTGATGTCGTTTGGTCACTGCACAATGGAAAGTATTTTGACATTAAGCATTTCTCATCATATCTAGTATAGTAAATTAAGACCAAAATATTATCATATGATATAGCTCAAGAACAAAATGCACACAGTAAATGTTGCCATCTGGTGGTGAACATCGGTATAAAGTTACTCAACAGTGCCTTTAAAGGGTTAGTTCATTCAAAAATGAAAATTAGCCCATGATTTACTCACCCTCAAGCCATCCTAGGTGTATATGACATTCTTCTTTCAGACGAATACAGTCGGAGTTATATTAAAAAGTCCTGGCTCTTCCGAGCTTTATAATGGCTGTGAATGATGCACTTTTATGGACTTCAAAAATGAAATAATAGATAGATATCCAATAATAGATATCCATCTATCCTTTTGCCGTAGGTCGACTTGCGTACCGCTGACTGCCGGAAGTTAGTTATTTTAATCTATAACGTTTTAAATATGGATATTTTTATTACACAAACAACACGCCAACATGTGGAGCAGTTATATGATGGATAGATGCACTTTAATGGACTTCAAAAACGAAGCAACCATTCACTGCCATTGTAAAGCTTGGAAAAGCCAGGACTTTTTTAATATAACTCCGACTGTATTCGTCTGAAAGAAGAATGTCATATACACCTAGGATGATTTGAGGGTGAGTAAATCATGGGCTAATTTTCATTTTTGGGTGAACTAACCCTTTAAAGTTGTGTTGCTGCTATGTCGATGAGTTGTAAAGATATGCAGTATGCTAGAGAAAGTTTGGTTTCAGTTTTCTTAATAATGTTACAAGGCCACTGGCCCTCGAGTGTATCGTTGTGCCAGATTTAAATGTACAAAAATGAAATGCAACTGCAAAACAAGGTTTCCTTGTTAAACCAGCTACTAAGAATAGTTTGAACGCGTAAACGCAATTAAATACACCACCTACTCGTACACCCTTGTGAAAAAGAAGTACACTTATTTTGTAATATAGTTTAAAAGAATAGTATAATATACTTAAGAATAAGTCTGTAAGTGTAAGTGTGAATTGAACACTTAATTGGACACTTAATTGCATTGTAATTAAAGGAAAATGTATTATAGTTTAAATTTATATTAAATGCATTAGCTTAAGAATGATTTTTGACCCCCTTAAATGTGACTTATGTACTTAATACTTATAAAATGTATAATCCACAAGTACAGTTTTAACATATATTTCTAAGATTTTAAGTAGGCCACACTATAGTGCATATTAGACTAAAAACAATTAAGTGCACTCACAAGGGTGCTACTCATTCTATTGTTTTGAGTAACGTCATCAGCATGAACCTTTGAATAAGATGAATAGAAGGTTTTATAATGCTTGTAGATCTGAGCAATGGACTCACACGAGTCGTTCGCCTCCTAGTGTTTTCTTATTGGTCGTCTACGACGTTACACGACGACTATTGTGGAAAGAGCCGCCCTCAAGTGGCAGCGGTGTGATTTGTCTGTGTGTGTGTGAGAGAGAGAGAGACAGAAAAAGAGAGAGGGGAAAAAAGAGGGTACCATTTACAACGACCTTTTCAAATCCAATGGCATGTGAGCGCATTTGTGCGCTTTGAAGCAGATGATACCTGAGCACATACCGAACAGGTCTGCGCGTAAAGGTTGGCGCTGCGATGCTTCTAAATAGTTTGAAACAGCGCCGTGTTAACTGCGATGAAGAAAAACAAGGCAATTGAAAAGTTCAGTTTACTAATAAGGTAGTTCTCAGTCCCGGCTTACAACAGGAGGAATCTGCGGCTGCGGCGATCATGTTCTGACTCAAAGGTGCCGAACAGACGGAGCGGAATGAAGTCGGTGATACGGAGCGCCAGACGGCGGCCGTTCCTGCGCTTCTGCTGCTGTGCATTCGGGTTTCTCGTGGTTGTGTGGGTCGCACAGGTCCTGCAACTGACAGGTTAGGACAATCACAGATAAAACATTCATTAGTTTGTTTAACACGATCCATTATGCTTTTATTCGTAGCATGCGTTTTCAGTGGGTTCTTTTTTTTTTTTTTTTTTTTTTTTTTGTCTCCGCATCAATATGACAGCCTATAAAGAGTAGCGTGATTTCTGCACATAACAGTAATGGAATAGATCAAATTATCCTGCTTTACTATAGCTAAAATATCACAGTTTTATTGTTTATACAATTAAAATAGTCTGATAATTTAACATAAATGGTTTTCATAAAGCAGCACTTGGCTACTATTTGAAATATATTAGTATTTGTTCTTCTTCTGGCTTGTGCTGCAAGTAAAACCCCCTTCACACCTGCCACAGCACCGAAAGGTGGTTTCCCATGCTCAGTCCAATCACCAAATAGCCTATAGTGTTAGAGGAAGAGAGAGACACCAGTGCATATAAATTATCACACCTCAATCGAATTCTTTTGCTGCCTTAATGGTACAGAAAGTTCCAAAACATCCTCATCCTAGAGGTTCACCTATCCAGGGCATTGGCTGAAAATAATTACTTTACTTCTTATAGTGCTATAGTGTTTGTACAGCTGGTGCACATGATGGTGACCAACTCCCAACTCCCAAAATAAATAATAATAATTATATATATTTACACTCACCTAAAGGATTATTAGGAACACCTGTTCAATTTCACATGGCAGTTGCTTCAATGCATTTTGGGGTGTGGTCCTGGTCAAGACAATCTCCTGAACTCCAAACTGAATGTCAGAATGGGAAAGAAAGGTGATTTAAGCAATTTTGAGCGTGACATGGTTGTTGGTGCCAGACGGGCCGGTCTGAGTATTTCACAATCTGCTCAGTTACTGGGATTTTCACGCACAACCATTTCTACGGTTTACAGAGAATGGTGTGAAAAGGGAAAAACATCCAGTATGCGGCAGTCCTGTGGGTGAAAATGCCTTGTTGATGCTAGAGGTCAGAGGAGAATGGGCCGACTGATTCAAGCTGATAGAAGAGCAACTTTGACTGAAATAACTACTCGTTACAACCGAGGTATGCAGCAAAGCATTTGTGAAGCCACAACATGCACAACCTTGAGGCGGATGGGCTACAACAGCAGAAGACCCCACCAGGTACCACTCATCTCCACTACAAATAGGAAAAAGAGGCTACAATTTGCACAAGCTCACCAAAATTGGACAGTTGAAGACTGGAAAAATGTTGCCTGGTCTGATGAGACATTCAGATGGTAGAGTCAGAATTTGGCGTAAACAGAATGAGAACATGGATCCATCATGCCTTGTTACCACTGTGCAGGCTGGTGCTGGTGGTGTAATGGTGTGGGGGATGTTTTCTTGGCACACTTTAGGCCCCTTAGTGCCAATTGGGCATCGTTTAAATGCCACGGCCTACCTGAGCATTGTTTCTGACCATGTCCATCCCTTTATGACCACCATGTACCCATTCTCTGATGGCTACTTCCAGCAGGATAATGCACCATGTCACAAAGCTCGAATCATTTCAAATTGGTTTCTTGAACATGAAAATTAGTTCACTGTACTAAAATGGCCCCCACAGTCACCAGATCTCAACCCAATAGAGCATCTTTGGGATGTGGTGGAACGGGAGCTTCGTGCCCTGGATGTGCATCCCACAAATCTCCATCAACTGCAAGATGCTATCCTATCAATATGGGCCAACATTTCTAAAGAATGCTTTCAGCACCTTGTTGAATCAATGCCACGTAGAATTAAGGCAGTTCTGAAGGCGAACACAGTATTATTATGGTGTTCCTAATAATCCTTTAGGTGAGTGTATATATATATATATATATATATAATATGGTTGGAGTCTCATGAAAGTAATTTTAATGTTATTTCTTAAACATGTTGTTCATTCCTTTGTGTAAAAACATGTATTATCAAAACCAATACTTGTTTTATAGTGAATCTGATCCTTTTAAATCTGAATCTTTTTAAAGTACCAAATAAAAAGAGCATATTTGTAAATATACATAGAACATATCAACCCCTTATTTTACAGCCAAGCTTGTCTTTCATGTCAGATCAGTGCTTGTGGCTCTGGGAACCTTGGAGGTGTCTGCTTTATCTAGTATTTATACATTTCTTGAGCCATTCAAAAAATAAATTATCTTTTTATTTGAACTTAAGCTCCTTTGAGGCTGTCTGAATGAACAATGGTTTGCAAACATATATTTGTGGCAGATGAGTTTGTAAACACAACATTAACATTAGAATTGAAGGAACCAGCAGCACTAAAATCAATGAAAGGTTTATTCCTGGTCAGCTTGCTAACATTTGATATGCTTTCATGACACAAATCACTTAAATTAAACTGTTGAACTTTACGATTGATCAATCGTATAAGCTTTTCATCAAATATGATCTTTTCTTGACATATGACTACATTATTAAGTTGACCAATGAAATTGGCTGAGGCAAGGTTTGAGCTTAACTAGTCTGGGGAGGGGATCATACGACAAACTTGTACAATGGCACATAATTACTTATATTGTACTTGCACATAATTTCTTCTATTGTCTTTGAAAAATGGTTAAAGTGTAGCTACTGTTCAATGTGCTGATAAGCATTTATGACAAACTAAAATATACTTTATTGCAATTCTATTGAAACGTGTATGTCATGTAATGATGGAGGTGCTGTTTAAAATAAATTAACTTTATGTAATATTTAATCTAATATTTAATAGCACACTACAGTTAAACTTGTAATCATGTAGCCTTTACATGTGCTTTATGTTCAACACATTAAAATAAGTGTATTTCTTTGAAGCAAGACAAAATATGCTTTAATGATGTACTTTAATGATGTTCTAATTAAAAGTAAAACTTTTCATTTGAAATCGTTACAAAGTTCACTTTTAAAAGTGTAAGAGTCATGAAAATGTTCTCTCTTTAAGTACACATAAGCCTTTTATTTCATTAATATATCATCTGTAGTTTTTAATATACTTTTATGACTTGAAGTACACTACAAGTGCACATGCAAAACAATTAAGCTCACTTTTTCACAAGGGAGAGTAATGACATATAGACAGATGGTCACTTTCAGTATACAGTAGTTTGTACGAGTTGAAAAAACAGTCTACTTACAGTAAATGTACTTATATAATCGAATGATTTGACATTTCTTGAATGAAGCTGCAGGCTTATACTGACAAACAGACCAAACCAGGACAATAAACTGCTCCAACTTGCAGTGGTCACATTGATCTTTGTGTGTGGCATCAGTTGTTTCATTTTTATGTTTTGTGATGACAGAGAGGACGGTTCTGCAGCAGAGGAGATGATTTTACCCATATATAGCATCCCAAAATGAAAGCTGAAAAAAATATGCCCTACACAAAGAGAGCAGGAGAGACCGTCTGATAAGAAACAGTTTTTAAATCAGTTGGTGAGAGCAACATTGCAGCAGTCTCTTTAAAACACAGAAGACTCAGGATAGAAGTCACTTGCATGTGAATCCATCTTCAATGTTTTCTTTATCTTTAAGTTCAACTTAAGTTATAGCCATTCGTTGACAACCAGCCCCGTTTCTGTCATTGGTGCTTACAATGAATTGCATGACGATGGATTTTAACAAATATAAACAGTCTTTAGTAGTAAATCCAAAATGGAACACGCAGGAGAACACAATGAAAACAAAGAACCTATAAATACATATGAAATATAAAAACAATTTCATCAGATGACTTGAATAGCTCTATTTGGAAAGAATGAATCATTCTAGAATGTGGGTGATTTTGGGGGGTGAATCTAGACTGGGTAAACCCAGCCCGATCTGCCGGTAATTTGATTTCGCCCTGCAGCTCAGGCTTAGCCTAGAAATCTAGACGCACCCTAGCGGCAGCAAATCTAGGGTAGGGTAGGGCCAGGGTAGTCTAGCAACTCTCCGTTGGCTTGCGAGCTGAAAAAAACTAACTCTGGTCAGGCCAGCCACATCGTATATAGAGTCAGTGGGAGGGCTTAACATAATGACGGCAGAGTTGTGACGCGTGCAACTTGAAAACAAAGAAGCTGGTAAACAGCGGTCTTCCGAATTGGCTTTGGCCGCGACTCTGGAAGACTTAGAGTTAAGCTTTTCTTTGAAAAAAGAACGACACTGAAGTCATTCTTAAAAAAGGAAGATGTGTTCTGAGTTTTGCCGACCTGATATGGCAAAAGTTTAATCTATCAACTAGCTCCGCTTCACCTTCTTTGTTGCTCTGGTTGGTTGTAGCACTATCCTATTGTGTGCAGAGGGACTTTGAAAGACAACGTTTATCCCGCCCCTTGGATTGAGCCCTGCCAATGGTGTGTTCCCAGACCCAACATCTCAAGTGATGTGGGACTGGCTTGTCAGGCTAGCTCAGTCTGGAAACCTGTACATATTTCTATCCTGCTTCTGTTATAAATTTATACAAATAAGCAATGGATCATTGGTCTGATTGGTTGAAGGACTATCCAATTGCGTACAGAGTCATTTGAACTATGCCCGTTGATCACGCCTCTTGTGCAGTAGAAAATACAGAGCAGACTCCCCAGACCAATGTTCAATCTTAAAAGATTGAGCTTGGTCTGGTGATAGCCAGACAAGGGTGAATCTGCAAATATAAACAAATTACAAGCATAGATAAATACAAACCCGATTCCAAAAAAGTTGGGACACTGTAGAAATTGTGAATAAAAAAGGAATGCAACAATTTACAAATCTCATAAACTTATATTTTATTCACAATAGAATATAGATAACATATCAAATGTTGAAAGTGAGACATTTTGAAATGTCATGCCAAATATTGGCTCATTTTGGATTTCATGAGAGCTACACATTCCAAAAAAGTTGGGACAGGTAGCAATAAGAGGCCGGAAAAGTTAATGCACATATAAGGAACAGCTGGAGGACCAATCTGCAACTTATTAGGTCAATTGGCAACATGATTGGGTATAAAAAGAGCCTCTCAGAGTGGCAGTGTCTCTCAGAAGTCAAGATGGGCAGAGGATCACCAATTCCCCCAATGCTGCAGCCAAAAATAGTGGAGCAATATCAGAAAGGAGTTTCTCAGAGAAAAATTGCAAAGAGTTTGAAGTTATCATCATCTACAGTACATAATATCATCCAAAGATTCAGAGAATCTGGAACAATCTCTGTGCATAAGGGTCAAGGCCGGAAAACCATACTGGATGCCCGTGATCTTCAGCCCTTAGACGGCACTGCATCACATACAGGAATGCTACTGTAATGGAAATCACAACATGGGCTCAGGTATATTTCCAGAAAACATTGTCGGTGAACACAATCCACCGTGCTATTCGCCGTTGCCGGCTAAAACTCTATAGGTCAAAAAAGAAGCCATATCTAAACATGATCCAGAAGCGCAGGCGTTTTCTCTGGGCCAAGGCTCATTTAAAATGGACTGTGGCAAAGTGGAAAACTGTTCTGTGGTCAGACCAATCAAAATTTTAAGTTCTTTTTGGAAAACTGGGACGCCATGTCATCCGGACTAAAGAGGACAAGGACAACCCAAGTTGTTATCAGCGCTCAGTTCAGAAGCCTGCATCTCTGATGGGATGGGGTTGCATGAGTGCGTGTGGCATGGGCAGCTTACACATCTGGAAAGGCACTGAAATACTGAAAGGTATATCAAAGTTCTAGAACAACATATGCTCCCATCCAGACGTCGTCTCTTTCAGGACCTTGTGTTTTCCAACATGACAATGCCAGGCCACATACTGCATCAATTACAACATCATGGCAGCGTAGAAGAAGGATCCGGGTACTGAAATGGCCAGCCTGCAGTCCAGATCTTTCACCCATAGAAAACATTTGGCGCATCATAAAGAGGAAGATGCAACAAAGAAGACCTAAGACAGTTGAGCAACTAGAAGCCTGTATTAGACAAGAATGGGACAACATTCCTATTCCTAAACTTGAGCAACTTGTCTCTTCAGTCCCCAGACGTTTGCAGACTGTTATAAAAAGAAGAGGGGATGCCACACAGTGGGAAACATGGCCTTGTCCCAACTTTTTTGAGATGTGTTGATGCCATGAAATTTAAAATCAACTTATTTTTCCCTTAAAATGATACATTTTCTCAGTTTAAACATTTTATATGTCATCTATGTTGTATTCTGAATAAAATATTGAAATTGGAAACTTACACATCCTTGCATTCTGTTTTTATTCACAATTTGTACAGTGTCCCAACTTTTTTGGAATCAGATTTGTACAATAAAGCAAAGATACAAATGAAATAAACAGTGCTTTATGTTTTCCAGGCTGAAGTGCCTGGATTAAATATGATACTCATCCATTTTCTTTCTCAGTTATTTGTTTTAGTAAGCCATAAGTGACTGGGTTTATGAAGATACTCATAGAGACGGGCATTTTTGACAATTTTGTGTGTATGTGTCCGTTCAAGCACAAATAGATGCAGAAGAGAACAGAATTCAGTGTTTGTGTGTTTTCTAGGCTGTGCGTCGTCTTGTTCTCAAATAGTTTAAAATCGCTTGAATATTTAAACTGACAGGACCTAAAACACGTGCAAGTGATAAACCTGCGCTCTCTGCTGGCTAAACTTTGCAATTAATCTCACGTTTTGAACTGTGGTGCCTGGTCCGTACACCTCATACAATCCCTATAATTGACATCACACATCCTACGATGTAACTATATCACAGATTCACACAACACGATATTGATGCTAAAACGATATATTGTGCAACCCTAAAACCAATTAGGAAAACCAAAACTAAACAAACCTCACAGTTTCCTGCTGGTGAAGCTTGTAATTTCAATTATCAGCATGCCATAGTGCACTGACAATCTCTTAAATTCTTCCTTTTTTTTTTCTTCCCAAAAACAAAGACAAATACAGTCCATAACACAATTTAAAAATTGTGTGTGTCCCTTTAAATGCAAATGAGCTAGAGGTTATGTAAATTTTAGGGTTAGTGATGTCACTAACCCGGGAAGAAGCTTGTTTTAGTCCCTACCAGTCTTTTGTTGTAGTTCTTAAAAAGCGAACCCTTTAAAAGAAAATATCTCCCTTTGCTTTGAACGTCGTAACTTTGCAGATGTTGTTTATGCTCAAACAGAATCGAAATTACTGAGGGTGCTGTAGATGTCACGGATGAACAGGAGACAGGAACTTTAGTAAAACTCAGGAAACTTTCACGTATAACTAAAGATGAAAACTGACAAACACTGAGGGAGAACTGAAGGCTAAATACACAGGGCAAATGAGAGAATTAACAAAACACAGGTGATTGAAATAAACAATTAGACAGACTGGGGAAAACTAGGTCACAGAGACTGAACTTGAAACACAATGAAAACCGAGCATGTAACATTAGCTCCACCTCCCGGAAGGTGCATCCTCGCACCATAAACAGTCCAACTGAGGGGTGGGAGGGGGCTCTGGAGGAGGGTGTGAAGAAAAAAAAAAAAAAAAAACCCAGTCCAAGGGAAAGAAAAAAAAAAACTGTCCATGGAGGAGAAGCCAGGTGTAATACCAGAGACCAGCCAGGAGGAGGCCCCAGGGCAGAGTCGATGGTGGGAGGAGCCATGGAGGAGTTGACGGTGGTAGACGGCACCCTGGGGACGACCAACAGAGATGCAGCCACTGAAGGAGACCCAGTTGGAGCCCACATGATGCTGAAGGTCCTGGAGACCGAGGTGGAACCACAGCGACGAGCACCCGAGGTGGGACCGGGAAACCAGAGGGCAGAGGCTGAACCGGTGGGATCGAGGACAATAGCGGAGCTGAAGGGGAAGGCGGAGCCAGACGAAGCCAAAGGTGCAGGCAGAGCCAGAGGAACGAGGGAGCCCGGAGAGGCCGTATGACCGATGGTTTCCGGTGGAGCTGAGGGAGGGAGGAGCCAAGGTGGCGCCGGAGTGTCGACAGACTGAGGTGGAGCAGGGGGCACGGAGGCGGAGACAGGGAACCCTAAGTGCGAGACAGAGCTGGTGGTCTGAAGACACTAGGCATTTTTGGATGGCTTGTGGGAGATGCAGAGTGGCTGAAGGTCAACAGCGATGGTGGGGCTGAGGAACTGGCTGAATGAGGAGGCGGGAGAGGGAGGCTGGGCGGGAATTCTGAAGATGCGGGAGAAACAGGGGTCACTGGAGAAACGTCTCCAAAAAAGTCTATTAAGTTTACCTCAAACCGAGTTTTTAGTTCCTCAAAATAATTGCCAGTGACTTCAGTTAATTTTACCACAGCGGTGGTGTTGTGGGCGGGGCTTTCCTGCCAGCTCTCGAGCTCCACAATCACTCCCTCAGTGACGTACGATGTTGCCGGCTCACGCACCTGGTCAGACTCTGTAGGTGGTCCGGGCTCTGAGGCGATGAAACACTCCGTCCTTATCCTTGGTACGGGCTCGTCTCTCGCGGGTGGCCGGTCTCCACGGTCTGCGGTTGGCTCATGCAACATCTCTGCCGATGATCAATGGGGAGTCGTTGTGTACCAGCACCCACTCCACGAATGCAGCGAAATCCTCCTTTGGACCGTTCACTGGAACACGTGCCTTCGTCCTGGGCTGGGATGGCAAAAGACACAGAGCGAGCGGTCTGGGTAGTGCCTCAGCCATGCAAGGTCTAGGAAGTCCCGTGTATGCACTTTCAGCGAACGGTCTTCCTGCTCCAGGCATAGTAGCTGCACAGCAGGGAGGTTCATGATGGACAGAGGAAAAAAAAGGGGGAAAACACCACAAAAAAAACTGTATGGGTCAGTTCTTCTGTCACATTACATGTAGGATATAAGCTCACAGAGATGAGGCTGAACAGGAGACAGGAACTTTAATAATAAAACTCAGGAAACACTTTCACGTATAACTAAAGACGAGAACCGACAAACACTGATGGAGAACTGAAGGCTAAATACACAGGGCAAATGAGATAATTAACAAGACACAGGTGATTGAAATAACTAATTAGACTGGGGAAAACTAGGTCACAGAGACTGAACCTGAAACACAATGAAAACAACAGACATACCATACATGTAACACTAGTAAAGTGTATGTGTATATGTAGACTGTACTTGTTCATGTGTAATGACAAATAAACTTCAACTTCAACTTCAACTTAGGCTAAGCAACGGCTCCACCATACAGTGAGAAATTTAGGATTATTTACAAGTTCCAGTTATACCAATAATTGGAATTTCAAAAATATTTTGTTACAAATGTTTGTCTATTAATCTATTCGTCTGCCTTTACATTGCTTTAATGCATTACTAGTATTCTTCCTGAGATCCTGTTATGAAAGATTATGAAAGGCCAAACATAATAATTAATGATAAACATGGCCATAAATGCCATTCCCATTCTATGTAATGCATCTATACATAAATATATCTAATTTGCATAGTAAGGTGTTTTGGGGACAATATGTAATGTAAAAAGACGTGTAATAATGGGAGTAATAAAAAGGAATATTTTCATAAGAAAATATCCAGACTTAAAACAGTGTATGTTGTCAGAGAAATTCACTAAAATATAATGTCCTCTACAGAGGCAAAACCTCTATTCTGGGTCTCAGGAGGATATTTCTGTCTCGTGCAGAGTGAATCCAGCATTTATATTTAGATGTCGCTTCCGAAATTTTGCAGCATGCAGTTGGCCATCGGTCCTCTTAGCAGAATAAAAATCAATAGTTTTATTCAATGGATTTTATAGACTAAAGTTTCAAGAGCCTGCATTAACTCAGCACTGAATAAAAACTGCCGTTTTGAGCGGTGAGATTCTGATTGTATTCACGAGATCAACAACTATATCTGTGATCGGCTACATTACTCACCGCTGCAAAAACATGTTGTAAATTGATGCTTTTGGCACTGTCCAGAGCGCAAACACAAATGTGCAAATCTGCCCAATCTGTTTCACCAGTATATTATTACAGTATCAATTGAGGGTGCTTTTGCTTGCGTTTGAGGGTGCTTAGCACCCCTGTAGAACTGGGTCTGATTATACACTAACTAAAGTTAAAAAAGCGAATTCATAATCAACCACCCCTTTAAATAAATTTAAAAACATTTTTGGAAATATTTTACATTGCATGTGTAATATCCACAAAGCTGCCTATATTTACTTTTTCATAACTATGTGGTAGGAACATGCTAGGAACTGACGCCTTTGGTCATTCATGCAATTTTGCATTTTGACCTAGGCATGCAGACCTGAGTTGCATTTCCCAAATGCATCGTTAGCCAACTATGGTCGTATGTTCTGTTCTTACCAACATATTTGAACAAGTTTGCCTTTCCCGAAACCATAGTTCCAATGAACATCTGCAAACAGTGTTGCAAACTTATGTGGTTGGAACTACAGCTCTAGAGCTGGTTGAAAGCATAGTTTCTTGTTAAAATGACATGGACTTAAATAGATTGCACTTAGGCACAATAAGCAAGCTAACATTCAGGACATTCTATGTCATGGGTACACAATCCTGTTCCTGGAGATCTACCTACCTGCAGATTTCAGATCCAACCCTGATCCAACACACCTGTCTGTAATTATCAAGTGTCTTAATTAGCTGGTTCAATTGCATTTGATAAGAGTTGGAGCTGAACTTTACAGGTAGATAGATCTTCAGGAGCATGATTAGGCACCCCTGTTCTATATCTTTCATCCCATTTAAATACATTTTAATCTATATATTTTAGTGTGTCAACAATCAGCTGCATTTTTGAGGAGTGCACATTATTTAAGTGCGTAAAGTAACCCCGGAGTATGATGTATAAGGGAACCCGCTATGAATCAAACGTCAAATAAAGTAAAACAACAAAGAACAAAAACTGTGAAGTAGTCCTCAGTTAGTTACTGCAGCATGTCAGAAAAAATACGTTGTGAAGAAAGCTCAATTATAAATAATTGAAATAGAAATAGTTCAATTCAAGATGGTGCTGCTGTGTTTGGCCTGCCACTTGCTCCTCTGTTTTTTCATGTTTGTTTTCGCTACCGTCTCGCTGTTTACTGTCTATGATTGCATCACACTGCTGGAATTGCATTTTACAACTAATCGCCTCCTAAATGCCCAGTCCTTTAAATATCCACCGCCATTGTTGAAATTAATTCCGCCTTTCCTGAGACGCCCTGTCTGTCTGCTACCAGGCAGTAAGTGCCACAGAAGGCGCGGTCGGAGAGGCGGGTTACATGTCAGGCTGAGGACTCACCCGGATTCTCTGTCGCCGAGGTGTGGAGATCAATCAGGATTTGACAATGTTAGAAGATTGCGGGAATGCTACCGGTGGCTTCGGCCGGTTAGCTCCAATGCTGGAGGGTATTTGTGAAGTATTTGTGCTAACACTACCCTGTACTATTTTATGTGCAGTAAAATACCGGCCGCCTAAATTAAACAAGGTTTTCTTAATTGAGTTCTCAGAGTTCTCAGAGTTTCTGGCAAAGTTTGATAACATTCTAATCTGTGGTGATTTTAACATTCATGTTTGCTGCCCCTCTGATAAACTTGCTAATGATTTTAAGGCACTTTTAGATTCATTAGATCTAGTTCGGTCCCACTCATAGGTTAGGTCATACTCTTGACCTTATTATCTCTCATGGGGTGATGGTGTCAACTTGTGAGGTCATGGATTTTCCCATCTCTGACCACTCTCTAATACAGTTTGACATTTATGCTGTTTCACCAGTACCAACTTCTCCTGCTCCTCATTGTTATCGCATTATTACCTCATCTACTGTTGATGATTTTGTTGCTTCCTTCTCTGTTTCTGATCTCACTTCTACTGAATTAGCATCGCCTTTTTGTCCGGACCTTTTCCTCTCCTCCTTCCATACCATCTGCTCCCAGATTATGGACTCTGTTGCACCCTACAAGGTAAAGTTGACCAATGGTCCTAGCGCAATGATACAACTTGGGCCCTCAGGCGCCGGTGTAGACAGGCAGAGCGAAAATGGAAGAAGGATAGGCTGCAGGTGTCACTGGAGATGTTTAGACACAGTCTGGCCACCTATCAGAGAGCATTGAAGGAGGCTAAAGGACAGTACCTCTCCTATCTCATCAACAGCAATAGCCACCACCCTGGGATTTTATTCAGTACTATTAATTCTGTCATAAATGTGGTGTCTGTTGCCTTGAATGATGTTTCTGAAAATACATGCAATGCATTCAAACAATATTTTTTGGACAAGGTTTTGGCTGTTAGGCAAACCATTACACAAGCTTCTACTGTTGCCATAAATTGGTTCTCCTCATACCTCACTAACAGAACTTTCTCAGTAATGCTTAATGACTTTTCCTCCTCGGTTGCCCCTATGTCATCTGGTGTGCCTCAAGGTTCCATTCTCTGTCCTATTTTGTTCTCACTCTATATGCTGCCACTTGGTTAACTCATTTCCAATCACAACGTTCAATTCCATTTCTATGCAGAAGACCTCCAGATCTATCTCCCTGTGATTCTGAGTAATCGTTCTGCATTGGACCCCCTCCATAATTGCCTTCAGGACGTCAAACAGTGGCTTTCCCAGAAATTCCTTCATTTGAATGAAGAAAAGACTGAGTATATCCTGTTCAGCCCGGATTCATCTAGTAGTTCTTTTAATTTTGGTCCTCTAACACCTCAGTTTGCTCCCACTGTGCGTAACCTGGGTGTTATTTTAGACAAAAGTTTGCAGTACAGTAAACAGATTGGTGCAGTAGTGAAGGCAAGCTTTTACCAGCTAAGACTACTCAGTAAAGTCAAATCATTCTTGTCCCGAGCTGACCTTGAAAAAGCAATTCATGCCTTCATCAGCTCGAGGATAGACTACTGCAATGCCCTCTACATTGGACTAAATCTATCACTCCTCAGTTGCCTTCAACTGGTACAAAATGCGGCAGCACGTCTTCTCTCTAACACCTCCAAACGTTCACACATCACCCCAGTCCTCCGCTTGCTTCACTGGCTCCCGGTGCGGCTTAGGGTGGAGTATAAGGTCCTGCTGTTCGTGTTCAAGGCAATCTATGGTCTGGCCCCGGCCTACCTTACCGAATTAGTAACGGTCTACCAGCCAGCCAGAACTCTCCACTCTTCTGAATATACCTCTCTGGTTACTCCCAAGTTCAAGTATATAAAGTTTGGAGGCCGGTCATTTGCTGTCCAGTGACCAAAGCTGTGGAACGCACTTCCAGCACACTTACGAAGCATCACTGTGCTGAGTGTTTTTAAATCACAGTTGAAAACACATTTATTCATACAAGCTTTTAATACATAGCATCTGACTTGACTGCTATTTTATGTACAGTTATGTTGTTACTTTCTTTTGTCTATTGATGTTTTTACTGGAAAGCGCCTTGGGCTCCTTTTGGTTGTTGTAAGGTGCTATATAAATAAAATTTGATTGATTGATTGATTGATTGATTGATTGAAAGCTGCTGACTGAACAAACTCTTAGTAAAGTGCACACCAAATACTGCACACTTTAAAGGAAAAGTTGTGACTAGTTAATTATTTTTTACAATGATGCATCGCACTATGGTGGTTAAGCGGTGAGTTACGTTGTTGTATGGGAAACACATCGCTGGATGTGTTGTCTGTTGCATCCAGTGGTGGAATAAAGTATGCATATAAGCTTTCTGTCTTCCTTCATTTGATTCAGATGAGGATGAGAGGTTGCTCTGTCTAGTTGGGACATTGAGGGTCCTTCTAGGCTTGGTCTGAATGTTTTTTTGGAGGATATTTGCCTAATAGGAGACTGGGTGTCTAATTTTCCTTTTGTGAGGGTCTGTAGTCTGAATGTTTCATCCAGATCTTATCTATGAAGTTGAAGTTGAAGTTTATTTGTCATTACACATGTACAAGTACAGTATAACGAAATGAAGTTTGGAGCAAGCCTCCGGGCCTCAGCCGATTATTCAGGCGCCGGATGAAGCCAGATGATTATGATTATGCCATTAAAATCTCATGGTGATTCTCACACAAAACTCAAATATTTCATTCACCTTTTTATAAATGTAAAAATCCATGATTTTTGAGTGCAAATCGCTATTGAGACAAGAGAGTGCGGTGTAAACCACCTTGTTTAGATTATTTAATTTCCAATGTATTTATTACTCTGTTATTGCAATAGTTATGTTCAGTTGGTTTCTGTTTTCATGGACTTTTAGGTTGTTATTTTCAGTTGTGTGTGTTCCTTTGTTCAGTTTTTAGTGTGTGTTCCCTTTGAGTTATGTGTGTGAAAACTACTGCCTGTTTGGATCGCTACCTGTTTAGATTATTATTAGTAAAATTTGTGTTGGAACTTTATTCACTTGTGTCTTCATCTGTCTGCCTGTACACATGGGCAACAGTTATAAATTAAGCTACAGTGAAAGTACCATTCTGAAAAAGTAGTTAGTTACTCTTTGATAGAGTAGCATAACTGCATTAAAATTACTTGATTTTTTTTTTTAAACAATGTTACTAACAGATTGCAAATAACTCAATAATTGTGCATGAGGAATGTTTTAAGTAAATTGTTTGTAAGCGATACAATTATGATTTCAAAGAGTATTGTTTTATTTAGTAAACTACCCAAAGATACACACATTACACAAAATAACAAAATTCAGATTCCGTCAGATTTTACCTGAGACTTTCACATGCCTTGTGAAATACTGAACTGGACTTAAAGAAATTAACAGAGAGTAATGAAAACAAATACTAATAATGATTATAATTATCGTCAGAAATGTGATATACAGTAGTGCAGGCTAGTGATTCAATTTAAAATGCTGATTAGTATTGCTCACTTGTATGTGTGTCCTTAAATCTGTGAGAGAAAATATTTGATGTATTCTCAAAGTATTATATATAACCCTGGCTCATACTGCAGTTTTGTCACACTGTTGTGTTTTCTTGCTGCCAAGGGAAATCTAAACAAAATGGTTGTGGTTATACACTATGTGTGTGTGGTTGAGCTTGAAGTGCCTTCTGATGCTGAATGTTTTTACTCAAGCAAACTTGCTCACAAATACCTTTTTTGGTTTATCTGATAGATTCGTGTTAAAGTAAATGTTTTCATTAGCATTGTTGACTGTTGAAATGACAGTTTGCAGAACTAAAAGTAAACTTTTGTACATGTGTGGTTGTGTATAGGTGAATTAATTTCTTGTGTCTTTACAGAGGTGAAGTCTTCGCGGCCAGAAACTGACTTTCCAAGACGCAGGGTCCTGCAGTATGGAATTGAGAATCAAACAATTGACACCCCCAGAGCAGGTGGGAATCAAACATTTGACAGTATTTGCATTTCATAACATTTTTAATCTTAAATTTATATTTAGGATTTTATAGTACACCATTCATTGAGTGTTTTCATGGTAATGTATACAAACTACTTAGAGTAAATATTTGCCACTGCTTGAAAGATATACAACATTTACATAGTAAATCTATTTGTCCATGTGTGTATCTCTAGGCTACTATGGTTGCATGGAGCATATTCTCTAAATTCTGCTTGTGAAAAAGAAGTATGCTTCATTGTATTGAAGGTGCACTAGTCCTAACCCTATAGTAAATACAAGTTGTTAATTTATATTACTCAGTACTTAAATGCATAATTATACTGTAACAAGGACACCTTAAAATAAAGTGTAACCCTGCTTTTAATACTCTTAAGTACACTTTTAAAAAGTGCACTTTGTAATAATGTCAAATTAAAAGTTTAACTTTAAAGTATTTAAGTCATTAAGTGTTAATCATCTTTTCTTGTGCTTTAAAGAAGTACACTTATTTTGATGAGCTGACTAACATACCAAAGCACATTTAAAGTACTTTTGACTTTAATTTTAACTTTAGTGTGTTATTCAATATTACATTTAAAGTTAATATATTTAAAAATGATATTTTATCATTACAGATGTCCAAGTACAAATTAATTTAGAAATACATGGCATACAGGTAGAAACAGAAATTACATTAAATTATATTTTAGTTTAAAATAAATGCTTTTCAAGACATTCTGTAATTCAGTACATTAAGTAATTATGACATGCCATATAAATGCCATGTACTTAAGTCCTACTTAAGTCAGTCAAAAACACTCTAACATTCAGCTAACTGCATTTAATATGTGACCCTGGACCACAAAACCAGTCATAAGGGTCTTTTTTTTTTTTTTTCAATTGAGATTTATACATCTGAAGATACAACTATTTGAAAATCTGGAATCTGAGGGTGAAAAAAAAAAAAAAAAAAAAATCAAAATACTGAGAAAATCACCTTAAAAGTTATCCAAATTAAGTCCTTAGCAATGCATATTACTACTAATAATACATTTTTGATATATTTACGGTAATATTACGGAAATTTACAAAATATCTTCATGGAGCATGATCTTTACTTAAAATCCTAAACCTTAGCCTTTTTGGCATAAAAGAAAAATCTATTTTTGACCCATACTATCTATTGTTGGCTATTGCCACAAATAGCATCTTTAAGGAAAGAGGTGTACAAAAATAGTTAAACAGGAGTGGAACAGAAAACATACACTGTCCAGAGATATTAAGAGGCTACAGCAAGCATAAACATGTCAGGAACAGACACTCTGCTGTCTGGTCTGAAAAAAAAGTTCATGTCATTGATCTCAGACATATACCTTTGTTGTTGTTATTGTTATTATAATTCTGTTGCCATTTGTATATGCAAAGTACTGAGAACTGAGATCACCGCATGGTATGTCTGCTCTAATCTATGTGCGCACAGCAAGCAGTTTAAACAATGCCATACACCATGGACTTGATGCTTGAAGAAGTTAGTTGCCAGAATTGGCACTAGCAAAAGAGTGTTTGATGAATCAAAATGTGCAAGACCCATGCCTGTTGGACACATGGTGACAGTCAGTGCTTCTGAATTCTCTGGACCATATATATATATATATATATATATATATATATAAACCCGATTCCAAAAAAGTTGGGACACTGTACAAATTGTGAATAAAAAAGGAATACAATAATTTACAAATCTCATAAACTCATTGTAGCAATGTTCACGTGTATAAGGAAGAAGACAAGGGATCGGCTTTCTGGGACTCGTAGGTTCTCTTTTATTTTACTCACAACTGTGTATATTGCATCAAACATAAACAATAAACGTAAACTCTTTGTACTCCGTCGGTTTCTCTTCAGCAGTTCCTCTCTGCATTTGCTCCCTCGAGTCCCAGTTTCCCTCGAAGGGGACCTGCATAAGCGGTAGAGGGCGCAATGGCGGTTTTGAAAAAGCCGGTGGATTCACCAACTGACATTCTTCTGGTGACAACACCATCTGCGCACGTTCTCGTGAATGCCCAGCCAAAAGAACCGGACCATCAAACGATTCAGTGTGGCCGCTTGACCCAAATGACCAGCCATAGGATTGGAGTGAGCCGCCTGGAAAAGCATTTCCCGACGGCTTTTTGGAATCAACAACTGGGTCGTATCTTGTTTTGACTGAGTGTCCTGGGTCACTCGATACAACCTGTCTTTTAATATGGCAAAATAAGGATAAGAGAGTGGTTGTTCAGGATGGAGAACCTGTCCGTCGATCGATCGGACCTGCGCAAACGCATTTTTGAGCGACTCTTCTTGGGACTGTTCCAGAGGAAAATCATCGCGGTCAGTTAGGATTAGCCTCTCTACCCCACTCTGTTCCTCTGGAACAGTGCCCGATGGTCCCGGCTCAGACTCCCCAACCTGAACCACCGCTCTCTCTCCCCGCCCTCTTTTGTCCCAAGATACATCCGCACACAAATACCTCAATAATTTACCAAATGCGGGCCAATTTGTACCCAAAATAAGCGGATGTCGAAGGTGCGGACTAACTGCCACCTTCACTTTATGTTTTTGTCCCCGGAATTGAATTATGACTGTCACCAGCGGATAACTCACCACATCCCCGTGCACACACCATACCTTAACCAGGCGGCCTTTATCCAACGCCAATGATTGTATCAGGCTTTGGTGGATAGAGGTTTGGTTACACCCTGAATCCACCAATGCCAGATAGGTACCCCCCTGAATACTCACTGGTATTTGGTACATTCCGGCTTGATCGGGGGCAGCCTGTGGTGTGTTGGGGACCCGGATCAGTGTTCCCACCTCCATCACTGGACACCGATCTATAAAGTGGCCCGGGTCTCCGCACCGCCAACAGGCCGGCCCAGACTTTCCCCCTGCCCCAGTGGCAGGAAGGGAATCAAGGGATTGGCGTGGAGAGAAAGGGGAAATGGGACCGGAGGCTGGATAGAACCCGGAAGTCTCCCGTCCTCGGGAGGGCATCCGCGATCCAGAGGCTCCGCCCTGGAGTTCGTCGAACCTCCCTCAGGCCGGGCCTCGCGACTGGAACCCTCCTCTCGTCCGGGGCGCTGGGACCAGCCGATAGGACGAAGGAGGGAGAGGGAGAGAAGCTGCCGGTAGGGGTTCGCCGACCCCTGGGCACGCCACCAGTTGATCTTCCGCCAGCTCGATGGCTTTGTCCAGCGACGCCGGCCTGTGGCACTGGACCCATTGCGCGGTCTTCCTGGGCAACCGCGCAATAAACTGCTCCAGCGCCACTCTGTCGACGATCTGGTCGACTGTCGACTGGTCAGCCATCAGCCGATAACAAGGGAATGAGGCGCACCGGCCAGTCCAGTCGCTGCCACCCACATGCCTCCGCGGACCACTCAAACAAATCCAAGAACGCTTCTGGATCGTCCTGCGGCCCCATCTTTGTGAGCTGCATGTGGATGGTTTTGGCCGGGATAGATGTTTCCCCGGCCGGAACCCCCTGGTCAATGCAGCTCCGGACAAGCTCGCGGTCCTGCTGCTGGGCCAGGAAGAGCGCCTGGAAACGCCGCTCCTGCTCTTCCCGGATCTCCAGCATCGATTGATGTTGCTCCCGATGCAGGCCCGCGAGCGCCTGTATGACGTCCGCAAATGGCGTTGCTGGCGGTGTTTGCATGGCGGCAGCTCGGTCTTCTTCCTATCCCGGGTTTTCGGCACCACTGTAGCAATGTTCACGTGTATAAGGAAGAAGACAAGGGATCGGCTTTCTGGGACTCGTAGGTTCTCTTTTATTTTACTCACAACTGTGTATATTGCATCAAACAAAACCAAACACAATAATGGCGGCAGCCCCTCACTTGCCGACTGCCGCCTACATACAAAACAACACACAACATAAATTCCAGGCCTGGTCCTCTCTCATCTTGCCATGTCGTCGCTCCTCCTTTTATACTCCCGTCACTCCTCCATGAGGCGAGGCCGGTGTGGCGCACAGCTGACGCTCATTAACATTCGCCACCGGCCCGCTCTCACGGTCCCCCGCCTCGCCACACTCATAAACATAAATATTTTATTCACAATAGAATATAGATAACATATCAAATGTTGAAAGTGAGACATTTTGAAATGTCATGCCAAATATTGGCTCATTTTGGATTTCATGAGAGCTACACATTCCAAAAAAGTTGGGACAGGTAGCAATAAGAGGCCAGAAAAGTTAAATGTACATATAAGGAACAGCTGGAGGACCAATTTGCAACTTATTAGGTCAATTGGCAACATGATTGGGTATAAAAAGAGCCTCTCAGAGTGGCAGTGTCTCTCAGAAGTCAAGATGGGCAGAGGACCACCAATTCCTCCAATGCTGCGGACAAAAATACTGGAGCAATATCAGAAAGGAGTTTCTCAGAGAAAAATGCAAAGAGTTTTGAAGTTTGAAGTTGTCATCATCTATAGTGCATAATATCATCCAAAGATTCAGAGAATCTGGAACAATCTCTGTGCGTAAGGATCAAGGCCAGAAAAGCATACTGGATGCCTGTGATCTTCGGGCCCTTAGACGGCACTGCATCACATACAGGAATGCTACTGTAATGAAAATCACAACATGGGCTCAGGAATACTTCCAGAAAACATTGTCAGTGAACACAATCCACCATGCCATTCGCCATGGCCGGCTAAAATGTTCCCTGCTGGCTCTCGCGCTGTTTTGTTTTGTCTAGTGTTTCGTCTCTTCTCTTCTCTGACTGCTGCTTTGCTGGACTCTTGAAAATACTGAAATGGAATTGATTAACTGGTCAATCAGCGCAATCGACAAGATTTTCTCACTAAGGAAGGGTGCCCCGGGAGAACCCACCTGCCCGGACGGGACCTTTGCCGCAGGGTACGTGAGGGACGCATGGAACAACTGGCAAGTCCTGTGCCTGGAGGCTCTGTCCGTGGAGGATGCGGAAGATTTATACATGATTGGATTATTGATGGCGGGGTTCCTATTCTTTGGCTTTGGGATTGCCCTGACCTATCGGAAGATTGGTAAGACAGCTGCAAGCAAATTCACCCAGCCGCTGTCTGTGGAAATTAAAGAATGCTTCGGGTTGTGTGTGACCGTCTGAAGGAATTAGATCAGAAAGTGATAGGAATTGAGGAACTGAACCGTAACAAACGCAGTCCGGACTGCGGATACGCAGGGTAGAGTGGGCTCTATCGGGGTCAGATCGGTGAACTTTTACGGACTGTAACCAGTCTGGCCATGAGGCTGGACGTAATGTCTAGGGAAACTGCACAGACCGGACGCGAATGCTGAGGACCAGATCTGATTGATTGATTATGATCCGGACAAATTACCAAGATCATCAAATGGATTAAAAATAATAAATTGTATTTGCCTGACCTAATCAACTAGCCCAACGAACCTCACACTTGGTCCCTATCTCTCGGTTGGGATTTCAGCCTGACAGCTTTGTCTGCCTCCCCTGTGCACTGCCTTATCTCCCTTCAAGGACAAACCATAGAACTGAACTCGAAAACATCTGAAGTTATGGCTAACATTCTCACACAACACAATCTCAGACTCACTCGCACCATACACAACCTACCCGATCCCACCCCTCCAACCGTCTGCCTGTTTATCTATCTCCTCTCCCACTCCATACAAAAAATCCCATCACGTGACCACGTGTACTGTGTTATGTTTATGTTTATGTTTTGTTGTGTTTGCTATGTAATGCTTGCTAAATTGCATTCTTGTATTTCTGGAGAGCGTAGGGCGGCGCCTGAATAATCGGCTGCGGCCCGGAGGCTTGCTCCAAACTTCATTTCGTTATACTGTACTTGTACATGTGTAATGACGAATAAACTTCAACTTCAACTTCAACTTCAACTAAAACGCTATAGGTCAAAAAAGAAGCCATATCTAAACATGATCCAGAAGCGCAGGCGTTTTCTCTGGGCCAAGGCTCATTTAAAATGGACTGTGGCAAAGTGGAAAACTGTTCTGTGGTCAGACAAACCAAAATTTGAAGTTCTTTTTGGAAAACTGGGACGCCATGTCATCCGGACTAAAGAGGACAAGGATATTATCAGCGCTCAGTTCAGAAGCCTGCATCTCTGATGGTATGGGGTTGCATGAGTGCGTGTGGCATGGGCAGCTTACACATCTGGAAAGGCACCATCAATGCTGAAAGGTATATCCAAGTTCTAGAACAACATATGCTCCCATCCAGACGTTGTCTCTTTCAGGGAAGACCTTACATTTTCCATCATGACAATGCCAGACCACATACTGCATCAATTACAACATCATGGCTGCGTAGTAGAAGGATCCGGGTACTGAAATGGCCAGCCTGCAGTCCAGATCTTTCACCTATAGAAAACATCTGGCGCATCATAAAGAGGAAGATCTAAGACAGTTGAGCAACTAGAAGCCTGTATTAGACAAGAATGGGACAACATTCCTATTCCTAAACTTGAGCAACTTGTCTCCTCAGTCCCCAGACGTTTGCAGACTGTTATAAAAAGAAGAGGGGATGCCACACAGTGGGAAACATGGCCTTGTCCCAACTTTTTTTAGATGTGTTGATGCCATGAAATTTAAAATCAATTTATTCTTCCCTTAAAATGATAAATTTTCTCAGTTTAATCATTTTCTAATTTTCTCTTTTGATATGTCACCTATGTTGTATTCTGAATAAAATATTGAAATTTGAAACTTCCACATCATTGCATTCTGTTTTTATTCACAATTTGTACAGTGTCCCAACTTTTTTGGAATCGGGTTTGTGTATATATACACTCACCTAAAGGATTATTAGGAACACCTGTTCAATTTCTCATTAATGCAATTATCTAATCAACCAATCACATGGCAGTTGCTTCAAAGCATTTAGGGGTGTGGTCCTGGTCAAGACAATCTCCTGAACTCCAAACTGAATGTCAGAATGGGAAAGAAAGGTGATTTAAGCAATTTTGAGCGTGGCATGGTTGTTGGTGCCAGACGGGCCGGTCTGAGTATTTCACAATCTGCTCAGTTACTGGGATTTTCACGCACAACCATTTCTAGGGTTTACAAAGAATGGTGTGAAAACGGAAAAACATCAAGTATGCAGCAGTCCTGTGGGTGAAAATGCCTTGTTGATGCTAGAGGTCAGAGGAGAATGGGCCGACTGATTCAAGCTGATAGAAGAGCAACTTTGACTGAAATAACCACTCGTTACAACCGAGGTATGCAGCAAAGCATTTGTGAAGCCACAACATGCACAACCTTGAGGCGGATGGGCTACAACAGCAGAATACCCCACCGGGTACCACTCATCTCCACTACAAATAGGAAAAAGAGGCTACAATTTGCACAAGCTCACCAAAATTGGACAGTTGAAGACTGGAAAAAAGTTGCCTGGTCTGTTGAGTCTCGATTTCTGTTGAGACATCCAGATGGAAGAGTCAGAATTTGGCGTAAACAGAATGAGAACATTGATCCATCATGCCTTGTTACCACTGTGCAGGCTGGTGGTGGTGGTGTAATGGTGTGGGGGATGTTTTCTTGGCACACTTTAGGCCCCTTAGTGCCAATTGGGCATCGTTTAAATGCCACGGCCTACCTGAGCATTGTTTCTGACCATGTCCATCCCTTTATGACCACCATGTACCCATTCTCTGATGGCTACTTCCAGCAGGATAATGCACCATGTCACAAAGCTCGAATCATTTCAAATTGGTTTCTCAGTGACAATGAGTTCACTGTACTAAAATGGCCCCCACAGTCACCAGATCTCAACCCAACAGAGCATCTTTGGGATGTGGTGGAATAGGAGGTTCGTACCCTGGATGTGCATCCCACAAATCTCTATCAACTGCAAGATGCTATCCTATCAATATGGGCCAACATTTCTAAAGAATGCTTTCAGCACCTTGTTGAATCAATGCCACGTAGAATTAAGGCAGTTCTGAAGGCGAAAGGGGGTCAAACACAGTATTAGTATGGTGTTCCTAATAATCCTTTAGGTGAGTGTGTGTGTGTGTGTGTGTATATATATATATATATATATATATATATATATATATATATATATATATATATATATATATATATATATATATAATTATTATTATTATAATATATGTTTTTGTTTTTTTAAATATCTTATTTTTAAATAACACTGCCAGTTAGTGGCTCAAGTTGAAAAAAAAAAAGAAATAGTATGCACCCATTGTACAGTTGTGTTGCATTGAGGAAAAGAAGTACACTTTAACATAGTTTTAAAAGAGTACTTACTACGGAAAAACATCTGACACTCAATTGCATGAATTGCATTTAAAGTTTGTATTTATATTAAATACAAATAAAATGATAGTTCACCAAAAAATTTTTTAATTCTGTCACAATTTACTCACCACAAGTTGTTCCAAACCTGTATGAATTTCTTTCTTCTGCTGAACACAAAAGAAGATATTTTGAAGAATGTTGACCGTAGCCATTGACATATTAGGAATATACTGACAGGGTGGCTTTAGGGAAATGGCGGGCAATATGCATTTAAAGTGGGTAAATATAAAAGGACTATGTTAAAGTCATATGCCATATGCCATATTTACTGCAGCCAGCCACTATGACCGTGAAACACAATAGTTTAGATAAATTGCATGCCATAGCATGTCATAGAATGAAGTTATCATTTGCAGTTAAAAATTTTGTAAGTCCAAAAGTATTTACCTTAAGGTATTTTTATATTTTTATTAACCTAATTATTAAACTAATTATATAAAAATGTGTTGTCAGTTCTATGCCTTTATTTTGTCATTCCTTATCCCGTAATCCAGGCAAAAGCTCACAGCAATGAAATGGGTTAAAACATATTAATTTGAGACTGTTTACCAGTTACTTGAGCCAGAACATTCAACAATAAAAATAAATAAATAAAGAAATTATGAACTGTGACAGAAAGTTTATAATACTGTCAAAATATAAAGCCAAATGTTATACCTAAAAGTAAGTCATTATATCTGGCAACATTGTTTTTAGCAACAGTAGTTTTTAAAATAGGCTTACAGTATGTTGGCCTGTACAGTACATGGTTATACTATGACAATTGATTTTATTTATTTCAACGAGCTGGCACTATTCTGCCTTTTTTTAAACTTACACATACTGCATTAATTGAAAAATAAAATGTGTTTTTCCCTAATATTTGTATTATTTTATATATAGATAAATGGTGTAAATTTTGTTATTATTTTAGGGTGCTTTCACACCTGTGCGTTTGCCTAGTGCATTTTCTCCCTTGGTTCAGTTAATTTTGGCATATGTGAACACGGCAATCGCGCTCGAATCTGCACAAAACAATCGCTATGAGATCACCAGAATGAGGTGGTCTCGGCCCCGATTGCAAACAAACTCTGGGACGGTTTGCTTGTGATGTGAAAGTAAACCAAACCAACGAACCAAATGGTATAACTTGTCAATCATCTTGATGGATGATGCAGAGGAAACTCCAATAAGAGGACAGTTGTACTCACATGTGACTTGCATAAACACATTTTGGTACACTTTGAAAGGCTGCCTTGTGAAAGAGAACCAAACCAAGAAGAAACTGCAACATTGTAACAAAAAAAATAAGTCTCTGTTTCGGAACAAAACAAACAATCTATAGGTGTGAAAACGCCCTTAATCCCTCACCAAGGAAAGATTGTTAGTGAATTGTATAAATCTCACAGGAGTTAAAAATAGTTGTTAAATAGTTAAGCAGTAGTTAAAAATTCAGAGCCTGATTTAAAAAACAAAACAAAACAAAAACTACATTACAATCAAATTAGCCAACTTAGCCAACAGGAAGTTGGTCAGAGCTAATGACTTTAAATTAGAACATTGTCCAGCTCAATGAGAACAATATATGTACTGAGTTTGGTGACTGTTGGTAAAACTAAACCCCCGCTTTAGTCAAAAGTTAGTGCTACAGAGCCCCTCCACCAAGCCCATTTCTTAGCTTTTGCCCATGTCTAACAGTCAGCAACTCTGATGTGTGTGTCGAGTTTCATGAAATTTGTGATATGATAAGAGCCTCAAAAACACCTGAAAAGATTAGTAAAATTTGATGCATTGCCAAGATATTAAGAATCCCTTCACAGTTTTACATTTGCTCTGTCTTGACATTATTCTGACCATATTTGAAGCATAAACATAAGATTGTGATTTCAAAGCATTTTTCTAAATTTACATCCTGCTGCCAGTTGGTGGCGCTATGACTTTGACTCACAATTGTCACATCCGTGTGATCTGAAGTTTAATCAAAATTAGTCAATGTATGCAGAAGTTATAATACACTTCCTGTTTCCCTTTTTCACCATAAATTTGCACATCATTTGAGATATCAAAAATCTGTTCACAATTTAGCATCCTCAGTGTCTTGACTTCATGTTGACCGAGTTTGGTGGTGGTCAGATGAATCACCTAGGGGGAGTATATCAAATTCCAGAGCATGCGTTTTTCAAATAACTCAAAATAGCTGACTTCCTGTTGGGATGGCATATGGCATAAAAGTTGTTTGGCTTGATCTATAAGTGCATGAAGTTTGGCTACTGTAGGTGAAAAGGGGGGCTTACAGAGCATCTCTAATACAACCATATAAAAGGGTGTCAACTCCCTGTCAACCTTAATAGCCAATGATTTCAACCTTTCCATTAATAAAGAAGAAGAAGAAGAAGAATCCTAAGCAAAACAATAGCCCTTTCAGGACTTGGACCCTAAAAATGATAATCAAGTACTTTACATGTGTTTTAGTATGTTAAGCCCCGTTTCCACCAAAATTACCCGGAACAATTTGTCCCAGGAACTTTTTTCCCAGGAACTCTTTTTTTTCCCCCAGACCTGCTGCTGTCTGCGTTTCCATCATGGTCTAAAGTACCGTGAAGATTAGTCCAGTGACGTAGGACTGCATGCAACTGTCCAAAGCCCACTGGATTTCGTCCTCCGCAAATAAACTTAATAAAGCCTGAACCTCGTCTTCAGTCCATCGATCATATTTTTTTTAAGTCCAGAAGTATTTATCTTAAGGTATTTTTATATTTTTATTAACCTAATTATTAAACTAATTATATAAAAATGTGTTGTCAGTTCTATGCCTTTATTTTTTCATTCCTTATCCTGTAATGCAGGCAAAAGCTCACAGCAATGAAATGGGTTAAAAATTATCAAATAAACTTAATGAAGCCTGAACCTTGTCGTCAGTCCATCGGTCATATTTTTCAACATTGTTGATTTGAATAGCAAATGACTCTTACTGCACGCACCACAACAGACATTTAGGTTGAAATAAAGTGCTGCGTGAACTCAACCAATCAGCATGTTCAGCACCCAAGTCCCACCTCCGAAAATTCCTGAACTTTAAAAAAGTACTACCTAACGAGCAGGGCCGTTTTGAGGGGGAAATCTTTACCCGGAACTTTATTTAGACCCTGGTTCCTGCTGTCGAAACACACCGAGTACCACCCCAAAGTCCCCAGTTCCTGGGGAAAATTCCCGCGTTGGAAACACGGCTTTAGTCAACACTTCAAAATAAGTGTACTTCTTTAAAGCACAACAAAAATTATTAAAATAGTGAAATCTCACATGTCACAGAAGGCGTGTCCTCTCGCTATAAACAGTCCAATGGTGGAGGGAGGGTGGGGGCTCTGGAGGTGGACATGGGCTGGCAACAAACAAGAGCCTGGAAGAGCCCATGGCGGAGCCGACGGAGAGAGGAATGAAACTTGGGGGTTTTCCTGATGAAACTTGGGGATCAACCGACAGAGGTGGAGACCCAGGCGAAGCTGAGAGGGCGATGGTCCAGGGTGACACCGCAGGCCTGGAAGTTCTAGGCAGAGCTGCAGGTTCATGGGGCCGAGGTGGAGATGGGGCCCTGGCAGACGAGGGCGGCACTGGAGGGAGTGAGGACCAAGGCGTAGCTGAAGGGAGGGATGAGCCCATTAGAGATGAAAGGGTGGAGGATCAAGGCACAGCCGAGGGTCCTAAAGTATGTGGCATAGGCAGAGCAATGACTGACCAAGGCGTGCCGGGGGGGATGAAGGAGGAGTGTGAAGGCTGAAGGACTACGGTGGGGTCAAGGGAGTGCAGAGCCGATGGGCTGACAGGCCGAGGTGGAGTTATGGGCAAGGAGGACCAAGGTGCCAGTGGAGCAGGCATATCCAGGGGAGTGGACAGAGTCAGCGAAGAGGACGCAAATAGTGGGGTACAAAGGACATTGAGCAAGATTATGTCATAAACATAATTCCATGGATCTGGCTGAGGAGAAGAGAGTTTTGGGGTGGGGACTTGGGAGGGAACTGGCTTTCTTATTCCACAAATCAATGAGCCAGAGCTCTTTTTCTGGCTCTGGGATGGACTGTGTCGCAATCGCTGAATCCTGGATGAAGCTTGCGATCGGTTCTGGACTTTAGATGGAAATGATGGCCAACTCTGGCTTTGGGGCAGATATGGTGGCTGGCTCTATAGAGTGAGTGGGCTCTAGCTCAGGATCCATGGCAGGTGCAGGCTCGGGCTTTTGTTCCATGGTGGGCATGGGCTTCATTGCTAGATTTTCGGTGGGTGCGGGGTTGATTAGGCCCACTCCACATAGCCAGCAAACATCCCTCGAGGACCTTCTCTGGACAGGCATGATTTGGATAGGTCCGATAGTATGTTTGGCACACCAGGTCTAAAAATTCCCTCAAATGGTTCTCGAGGGTACGGTCCTCTTGATCGAGGAGTAGGAAACGAACACAGCACATTGTTCATTTATATTAACGTTGAATATTAAGAGAAAATTTACATTAGTTGCAAGAGACAGAAGATTTAAGAATAAAGGTGGTTGCACCTTGTAGGAGAAGTGCAGCTGTTAAAAATCCTGCAAAGCCACTCATAGTTTTCCATTAAATTACATTATAGTTGTTAATGTACATAATGACATCACCCTTGACAGGAAGAGATATAATTTTTTTATATGTATATTTCTGTGTATTGAATAAAGCCTATGCATCATATAGAGAGGTATAGCTAATAATAGCCTATAGATCGCCCTTTCTCTCTCAGTTTGTGCTGTTTTTACAACAACTTATCAACGGCACTTTTTTTCCCCCCTCAAGTTAACTTTTTGCCTGACTGTGATTAGATTCACTGTTTTGGACTGCCTTGAACTTGAACTTGACTTTGAAAACGTGTCCAGTGTGCATTTTATTTGAAGTAAGATTAAGGTTTACCATGGGGTTTTCAGGTTTCCTGAACATCTTTTAAGAAAGTCATTGTGTAAGTTAATGTTAGATAGTTAGATATTTTGCTCCAACAGACAGTTAATCAGATAATAAAAATAAGAGTTCCAAATTTAGTCTAGCATACATTATGTTTGCATCTGTGCTAGCATTTTATTTTTATTTTTTTTTATTTATTTTTTTTAAGAAATATACTCTTAAGCTTTGAAGTACATTACATGTGCCCATGCAATACATTTAAGCACACTTTATCTCACAAGTGCAGTCTTCAAATCAGGGGTGACAGGGATAAAGTGGACCATGAGATTATCAAACTATATCTTTAGAGAATCTGATTTCCCCAGTGAATAGGCCAAATCAAAGTGTGTTAGCACAAATGCCATGAGCTATTGTCTCCAAGACTACATTTGGTTACTTCACGTCATTTTAAGGGTCTGATTAGGTTAAAATAGCTCTCTAAGGTAACAATTGTACAATTTCACTTTTTACAGTGCACAGTAAGAGACACTGCAATGTGTGAGCTCTATGCATGACCCAGTTCTTTTGGTTTTTAACCCTGTGTAAGCAAGCAGCTCGATGTGACGCAACAAAAAACATTACACTAAAATCAACAAAATGTCAATGATGTTGCTTGCTTACTGCATTGACAGGAAGACATGAAGTCTAAGACAGGTCAACATTTACTCCATCAGTTCAGTTTAGTTTATCTATTTATCTTTGATTTATCTATCAAAGGATATGAATGGAGATTAAGTGTGAGGTGACACTTGGACATATTTCAAACTTACCCTTACAAGCAAAAAAACTCATATTCATGCAGAATGTTCTCCATATCTTTATGGAAAAACAACTGCATTTAACTGTATTGAATATGAACTTGTAATTAAACCTTTCACATGTAAATTTAAAATATTCTGGCTGATCCCCCACCGTGAGTTTTTCAAGGCGACCGTAATTTTGAACATATCAATTTGTTTCCATGGTCATTGCTTGTCACGTGACACACCTCACATCTCAGCCACAATAGTGCTATATGACTGATAATCAGCTTTTATTAAATTTTTATTTAAATACATTTTTTATTAAAAATATTCACAAATTCACAAAAATTCTGATATTCCGATTGTCAAATATGAGCAAGTCGATGTGTTTTGTTGGCTAAAGTTCACCCAAATGCTCGTGAATTTTCACTAGGGCATCCCAAAAACAGCAGTTATAACACCATTTGGTTATGCCCTTTGGACTCAAAAACGCAGCACACATCTTTCAGTGCATGATGGACTTAATCCTACGAGACCTGAACTTTTTATTTGTGCACCTGGACGACATATTATTTGCCAGTGCATCCAGGAAAGAGCACCTGGCTCATCAGCGGTTGCTATTAGTTTGCCTCAGCCAACATGCCTTGATAATTAATCTCGCCAAACGTCAATTTGGCCTGGCTGCTATCAACTTTCTTGGTCACCTGATCACAAGCGAGGGGGCGGTTCCCTTAACAGACAAAGTCAACACCATTACAATGTTCCTTGTTCCACACTCAACCAAAGCACTGCAAGAGTTTTAAGGGATGGTGAATGTCTATAACCGTTTCATTCCTCAGGCAGCTGAGCTCAGGTTTCATTCCTCGGGTCGACAAGCAACCATGCGGTCTCATCCGATTCCAGAGCAACGTTTCAATATGTTTCAATACAGAATCAATACTTTCAAACCCATTCCAACCTCTCAGCATGGACTGACGGTTGCTTGGATGCCCAAAGACCTCTCTACAGTTGTACCAGTCTGAAGAATGACAGATGGATTGAGTAGCTACCCTGGGTCCTGGTGGGTCTGAGAACGGCTCCCAAGGAGGATCTACAAACTTCCTCAGCAGAGTTGGTGTACGGTCAGACTCTGCGTGTCCTGGGAGATTTCAGTCCAGTCAGCACAAAGCTCTGGAGTCTATATTCTGAATGTCTTAGACAGAATCAATACTTTCAAACCTGTTCCTACTGCTCAGCATGGACTGATGGTTGCTTGGATGCCCAAAGACCTCTCTACAGTTGTACCAGTCTGAAGAATGACAGATGGATTGAGTGGCTACCCTGGGTCCTGCTGGGTCTGAGAACGGCTCCCAAGGAGGATCTACAAACTTCCTCAGCAGAGTTGGTGTACGGTCAGACTCTGCGTGTCCTGGGAGATTTCAGTCCAGTCAGCACAAAGCTCTGGAGTCTATATTCTGAATGTCTTAGACAGAATCAATACTTTCAAACCTGTTCCTACTGCTCAGCGTGGACTGATGGTTGCTTGGATGCCCAAAGACCTCTCTACAGCTGTACCAGAGCGACATTTTGACCATGTTAACGTCAACCTGGTGGGTCAACTGCCGCTCTCCTGGGGTTTACTCACCTTCAGACTATGGTGGATCGAACCCCCAGGTTGCCAGAAGCAGTACCATTGGCCTCAATGACAGCGGCGGATGTAACATGGGCCTTCATAGACACTTGAGTTGCACATTTCAGCACGCAGTCAGGCATATTTTCAGACCGTGTCCTTAAATTCACAACATCTGAGTTGTGGACAGAGGTGGCTTGAATCCTAGGAGTGCAGCTTCACCATACTACGTCCTTTCACCCGAAGGCCAATGGCCTTTGTGAACGCTTTCATCCCTCTATCAAAGTCCAGTCTGATGGATGACAGATGGATTGAATGGCTACCCTGGGTCCTGCTGGGCCTGAGAACAGCTCCCAAGGAGGATCTACAAACTTCCTCAGCAGAGTTGGTGTACCGTCAGACTCTGCGTGTCCCAGGAGATTTCATTCCAGTCAGCACAAAGCTCTGAAGTCTATATTCTGGATGTCTTAGACAGAATCAATACTTTCAAACCTGTTCCTACTTCTCAGCATGGACTGACATGGTTGCTTGGATGCCCAAAGACCTCTCTAGAGCTGAGTTTGTATTCATCCGTCATGACGCTCACCGAAATTCTTTGTAGCTCCCGTACGATGGCCTGTTTCGAGTTCTGGAGGCTGGAGTCAAAACTTTCATGGTCCACATTGGGGGCTGTCCAGAATGAGTCACTGTCGATCGACTTAAACCAGCTCATGAAGAGCTAGGTCAGCTGATTTTTCTGGCACTGGTTACTAGGAGGGGTTGTCCAGCCACATACAATGGGAAAGAGCCCAGGGAGAAATCTTAGACTGTTAAGGAGGTTCTACCTGCTGCAGACTCACGTCACTGCATGGGTTCAGGGAGACCAGTTTGAGCTCCAAGCAAGCTGATGTTGCCGTGGTTGGTGAATTCTGGGGGGACCTGTGTAGGGGCAGATACGAGCAACCCATACATCACTGATCCATAATTCACAACTCACCGCAACACACACATATGCATATTTGAAGCGTCTTATTTAAGAAGCTGGAGTGGATTCATGAGAGTTGGAGAGTTTTGTTGCTGCGTAAGAAGTTGATAATAAAAAAAAATGACATTGTTTTGGTCTCACTCTGCAATCCTGCAAGATTTTTGATAGCTCAAAAAGCTACAATATTTTATTATATGGTATGATTAATATAAGTTTCAAATAAGATGTTTCATTATAAATATGGTGACTATCTCTAAGGTGGACACCCAACTTGATATATGATATTTACATCTGAATCTAACCATGTCAAAAAATGGAAAAGTCAGCCTGCTGTTTATTATCATGTTAATTATTGTGCCTTTTGCCAAAACAGCCTTGTAAATACCATACCTTTACATATTCTTCAGTTATTGAAAAACTCTTGATTTAATTCCCTGAACAAAACTGAAAGTCATTAACTAGAACTTTGTCTCAAAATTTTGTCAATCATTTTATACAGCTCATTTGCTACATAAATCTATAACATTTAAAAAACATTAAATATTAGATCAAATTAATCAACTTTGCGTTGCTGTCCGTGATCATGTCAAGGATCAGCCAAATTTCTATGTGCATCATCAAAAGCGGTTGTTACAAAAAGAGCTGAGCTGAATATTAGTGCCATCTAGTGGTTTAAAAGAGAATAAAGTCAAATGCACCTTTTACCCCGGTGCGCCTCTAGCCCCGTTGTACCCTACTAATACATTATTAAAATTACATGTTATATCTGTTAACGTGTCCCTATTATGCTTTTTCGAATATTACCTTTCATGCAGTGTGTATTATAGCTCTTGGTGAATGTAAATTATCTGCAAAGTTGTGCATTCGAAAGTGCATGATAAATAAAGTAATTGTCTCCCAAAAGAAAGAATCAACTCTGATCCATCTAAACGAGTCATCAGGATAATTTTGGGAATGGACGTTTCATTAGACCAGCGGTAGACCAATCACAACAGACCATCTGTCCATCTGTCCAATCAGAGCAGAGTAGGCTCGTGGAAAATAGGGATTTAGAGAGACTGAATCTTCAGACGAGTTTGAGAATCATAAAAAAAAGTGCAATGTATATTATGAGAAAATGACATGCCTTTGATGCATGTAAACCTGTTGTAGTTAATATTTTTAATACATTAACTAATGGCACCTAATTGTATAGGGTAACACTTTGTAATGTATTAACTAACATGAACTAACCACGAGCAATATATTTGTTACTGTATTTGTTAATCTTTGTTAACGTTAGTTAATAAAAATACAGCTGTTCATTGTTTGTTCGTTACTTCACAGTGCATTATCTAATGTTAACAAATACAACTTTTGATTTGAATGTGTTAGTAAATGCTGCAATTAACATTAACAAGGATTAATAAATGCCGTAGAAGTGCGGTTCATTATTAGTTAACTAATGAAACCTTATTGTAAAGTGTTACCTTGTACAGTGTTACCATTAATATATTTTAAATGTACTAATTTGCAACTTTATTGCAAATGTGTAATTACAAATATATTTAAATAAATGCCATACAAGTTTCAAAAGAAATTACATTAAAGCATATTTTAGTTTACCATAAATGCTTGTCAGTACAAAGACAATAAAAGTAATTATGAAATTACATACAGTATAAAGATGTACTTAAGTCTTACTTATTAAGTTTAGGTTTGTGTTGCTCCTGTTATTTTCCATTGCTCCAGATTTTTTTAATTATTATTCATAATACTGCTGCAGACAGATCCACATCTCTCTCTCTCTCTCACTCGCTCTCTCTCTCGCTCTCGCTCTCTCTCTCTCTCTCTCTCTCTCTCTCTCTCTCTCTCTCTCTCTCTCTCTCTCTCTCTCTCTCTCTCTCTCTCTCTTTACCTGAAACAATTAAGTGTCTGAACATATTACATTCTGTTCACATACTGATATTCTTTTAAACTATCTGTAATAAGTACTATTTTTTATTAAAGTAAACTTCTGTTTCACAAGGGATACACATTTCAGAAAATGGGGACTGTCCTTGAAAAACCGAGTATCTGATCACCCTAACATTCTTAGCTTGTACCTCTTACATACACACAAAACACACTCAGATTCATTCGTTTTACCTCGCTCATCCAAATAAAGGCTCATTCATTAACTAGTTTTATCTTTTGTAAGTGCTCATACACAGCTCTTACAACTCTTAGTTGTCTTTATTGCTGTCGAAATTGTCTATTTGAGCTGGGGGGTTTTCACGAACTGGTCAAAAACGATTCACAAATCAGGCTAAATGGCTCTTGAGTCGAAATGAGACAAGATGCATTGAGTGAGTTGATCCAAGAGCACTTACACTGCTGACAGTATTCACTAAGGGTTTGTAGATCAAAGGGTGGAAAACGTGATTACTAATAAATCCAACAGGCAACACTTTACAATAACGTTTCATTTATTAACATTACTCAACTACATTAGTTAACATGAACTAAGAATAAACACAATTTCTACTACAACCTTTACTACATTTTTAAGATCAAAAGTTAACTATGTGAACTAACATGAACATTTTTATTCACTAACATTAACAATGGTTTATAAATGCTTAAATATATTGCTCATTGTTAGTTTATATTAGTTAATTCACTTTACATCTAATGTAAAGTAGTACCATCATTTTTTTATGTGTTATGTTAACTTAAAAACAATGCATAAAGTGTGAGCCTTAAAGTTTAAATATTGACTACTGTGCTGTTAAAAGTACATATTTGTGACAGTTTTGTTTTAATAAATGGTGTTTTAAAGGGGCCATGAACTGCATTGTTTTATGTTTCCAGTGGTGCACTTATAATGTTAATAGGATTTTTACATCAAATTTTGAAATAAAAGGATTTTTTCTACCCTGATTTTAGCCCTTAAACGCTCTGCTTGAAGGAGCATGTCTGCTGTGAGATTTCAGTGTAAACGCCCACTGCTGTGATTGGATAACATCTTTACATATGAAATAGCTAAGTATTACATGTTTAACTCTCTCATCTATGGCATTATATTCAAATTGCGTCATGAAAGGTTGCAGTGATGAGCATTGTAGCCAATCACAGACATGTTGAGCGCATAAATTCAGTGATTTCGTCATTACAACTCGATTTCTGCACACTAACAAATGCTTTCATCATAACTAACAGTGCAAACACAATGTAAACAAGAGATTTGTAGATTATAACGAGAATCCATAACTGTTTGATTGACTCTAGCGATTGTAAAGGGAGCGTTTTTGATCGCTTTCTATATATAATTTAATCACAGTTTAAATAACAGATCGTTTTCATCCTACTAAGAGAAACAATGTGAAGTTGACTGTTTAGTCACTGGTTTGATTTACTGACACACAGACAAAGAACATCTGACTGTACATGAACCATTACATATCAGAAATCACTGGTCACAGATCAGGCATTAGAATTAACAGTTATATTGTGGCATTACTGTCGAGTCTATACCATAAAAGTTTGCTAAATCTGCGCCTAAAATTGCGACTGATTTACCAAAGAATATGCAGTGAAATGTACTGAATACAAATAAATAATGCTCAACTGAGACATTCACATTTTTGAAAATAAATAATAGCCACACTCTTAGCATTAGGATCCTTTGGTAGGTAATGTTATTTGTAGTCCATCCTGTATTGCTCTTCTCTCCTCGTCATCTCACTAACACGCCAGTGGGCGGGCCAAAGTTGCAATGATGAAGTAGGCATTGATCTTCTGCAGAGGTGGTTTTTCCCCTATCTATTATAGATAGGCACATTCCACAACAAGTATTTCACTGGACTTGGTTACAATAAAAGCTTAAAAGTTTTTGGACTAACAAGGAACTTTTCAGTTTTGAAACTTACAGGATATTCTTATAGTATGATAAGCTCAAGGAAAATTATATTTCTCAGTTCATGACCCTTTTAATATTAAAATACAAGTATGTTAGTATTGTTGTTGAAGACTGAGTGATATTTAATTTGCCCTTTAATCTGTATACTACAATAACTGAATCATTGCTACTGTAAATTAAAAGGGATGGGTAAATGATGGAAGCATTTTGTGAGTATGAGACTATAATAGGTAAATCATCAAGTCAAAAAGTACTTGCAGAAATGCCCTGAGTTAATGACTGCTCTCATTGTCTGAAGATGTGTTGTACATAAAATTGGAGGAGATGCTTCTGGTGAAACCTCAAATAGAGAGAGCTGAGCAATGTTATGTTTAATAGGTGCAATTTCCTTAACTGTTCTTCAATAATTAGAAGGGATTATGTAATAAGTCTGCGATCGATTTCATTTTTCCCCCTTCTGTCTCTCTCTCTCTCTCATCCTCGCCATTGTTTTTGTTCCTTTAAAAAGACGAGACGGCAGACCCCGTCCTTTGAGGTTTGTGTTGCTTGGCAACTGAATGCAAAATTTTGGGAGTGCGTGTGTTTGTGGAGAGCCGCGAGAGAGCGAGAGCTTAGATGAAAAAGACAGAGGCAGCGACAGAGAGAGAGAGAGAGAGAGAGGGAAAGGTGGGAGGAAATAAATAATGAGAAGGAAAGGGAAGGTGCTATTTTTAGGCATGTCAGTAATCATTGCACATGATGTTCTTTGCGTAAGCCAGATATTTTGTGTACATTTCACAGGAGTAGGTTGGCTAGAAAATCCCTTACAAAGGCAACCCCAATTGGTGCAGTCAAATAAAAAACAAATCATGCTGCATCATTTTTGAAGATGTTGTAATCAGAGACCTTGAGTGTTACCTCTTCTGACATGCTGCATAAAGGTCACATGACATGAGCAGAAGTAACTGGTTGGCACATTGTGAATGCCTTTGACTGGATATGATTTGCCAATTATTTAGAGAAATTGACCCTATATGAGAGAAACAGCAAATACACGTTTATTACTGTCATTTTACTTTTTATTTGGAGCCAATCGAATGTATAGATCTTCAGATATTTGTGATTATGTGTCGCTACTGTCTGGCATTTTTCAATCCAGTGATGAAACTAGAGTATTGATCAATATTTGACATATTTTATTGTCCTGCTATTTGAAAGCAGTATTCATTGTTATGCTATTTGTTATGCTAATGACTAATATTGTAATAAAACAAAAGGGATCACATGGAATTACTGATTTCATTTACTGATTGTGTACATGGCCGTTGGATCATGTACACAAACAAAAATGGTAATTAGGTAATATCGAGGGTATGCATTGACTTTAATATGAATTATTGGATTTAATAGGGGAAACTGCGAAAACAGGAGTAAAACAAACAATTATCTTATTAAACTAAAGGCAGTTGTTCGACAGTGTTCCTTACAACTTGCCAGTGTACCAGTGGACATTGACATGTGGCCAGCAATCGGGTTTCTTGACATTTATGTAACCGATTTCGATGCCAGGGAAATATATAAAGCAAAGACTGTGAATGTTTTATCTGCTAGACAGCACTTAACACTATATGCAATTTCGGTAGATCTAAATGATATAAGTGATCATTCACTTATATCATTGTTATATATTGTCATATCAGCCCTAAAATTTGTTGAATCACTTGGCATTATAGACATAACATTATGACTTTCTGTAAAGCAACTATAGGAAACGATGTGTAGTATGAAGCACTAGGGTTGGGCCGATAGATGATGCCATCTTTCATCACCGATGGTTGACAGACATTGAGCCATTCCTGTTTCTAGTTGAAGTGAGCAGAGCATCAAAACAGTGGTGCGGATCACACCAGAACCACTCAGGATTGTTTGTGGTAATGATATTTCAGCACTATATCCTCTAATACTTTTATCTAAAGCCAAACGCACTTCATTCAAGCCCTTTCAGCTCTATACGCGTTCTCTCTTTATCCAGTCGCTCCACATTAACGGAGCTTAACGCTCAAACATAACCCCACGATGTTATCGTCCATTGCAATGTTTCATTTCATCGTCTGATGTCAATTTGGTAGACATTGCCCAACCCTATGAAGGGTATAAATTTGGGTATAAATTTTATCGCCCAACCCTATAAATTTGACTTGACGCTTGGTCGTACTTCACGATGGGATAGAAGTGACGAGGACATTAATGGATATATGGTTGTTTCAATATATTTTGTAGGAACTTTTAAAGTTAGATAACTGTCAGCAGTTTCCATCAGGCAGACGATACAGTTTTATCTTATAAATTCTACATTCTGCCTTTATGTTGTCTGTTATTAAAATGCATCCAAATGCCACTTCGTTTGCATGTGTTACTCATCTTGTTTTCTGACCCAATATTAAGTATGATCTTTTCACCACACTGCTTGACCCATAGATAGTAAAAAAATATGGACGACGCACCTTCACTCTCATCCATTGTAGCCACCAATGTCAATATGGCGCTGACATCTTGTTTTATTGTCCGGTTTTTATAACATCAAATAACTAACTAAAACAAAACTTATTTTAAAAAGAACACTTGAACTTACATCAGAGTGATAAAAACGATCTAAAATTCCAGAAACTATTTTTGGAAAACATTTATTTGAAGTGTAATTTGATTGTTTAGTTTGTCTCATGTCCCATTTGATTACATGGAGAGGGCAGGGTTTATGACCTATACTGGGACTAGCCACCTGGAGGCGATTGAAACGTTTTGGCTTCACTTTTCAGGACTCAATGACTGAAAGTTATGTTATGCGTGTGACATCACACGTGGTCATAATCATATTAGTCTTGTATTAAAAAAAACAGCTCTGACTGTTCACTCATGGAGCCGACTCGTTCGAGAACGACGCATCACGCGCATTGACTTTCACCTACTGTGAGTCTGTGAGCATATCCGCTATTAGTAAAATTAGTAAAATGTACTGCTCTTTGCTGAATACATTTTGTAGTTTTAATTAACCTTTTTAAAGATTCAAGATTCAAGATTCAAGAGTTTTATTTGTCACATACACAGTTATATACAGAATATACAACCGGCAGTGAAATGTAAACAGGTCCGCTCCATGGACAGTGCAAATTCACAGTTAAAAACACAAGGAGGAAATTATATAGAAATAGAATTAAAAAAGTACTATCTATATATATATATATATATATGTCTATATCTGTAGAATTATAAATAATCAAGTCAAGAGAAAAAAAAAGGTAACAAATAAGGATAAAGTGGAATAAAATAATTGAAGTAGACTGTGCAGTGAGTAAACTGTAGACTTATAAATATGTGGTTAACAAATGTATAAAGAGTATAATGTGCAAACAGGTTTATAACAGGTTGTTACACAGTAACAACGAGAACAGAAAGTGCAGTGCAATGACAGTGTATCGATGTTTATCCTGAAGTGAAGTCACGTGACGTTAAGTTCAGGAGTCTGATGGCCTGGGGGAAGAAGCTTCTCCTGAGTCTCTCAGTTTTGGCCATCAGGCTTTCGGAAGCGCTACCAGATGGCAGCAGCGTGAAATGAGGGTTTGCAGGGTGATTAGAGTCCTTGATGATCTTGGTAGCTCTACCTTTGCAGCGTTTGGTGTAGACGTCCTGCAGAGACGGGAGAGCTGACCCTGAGATACGCTCGGATAAGCGCACGACTCTTTGCAGGGCTTTGCGGTCATGACTGGTGCTGTTCCCATACCATGCTGTGATGCACTGAGTTAATACACTTTCTATCGCCCCTAAATAGAAAGTTTTCAGGATAGCTGGTGAAACCCTGAATTTCCTCAGCTGGCGCAGGTGGTACAGTCTTTGCCTGGCTTTTTCACCTGTGTCTGAATGTGAGCAGTCCAGGTCAGGTCCTCGGAGATGTTTACTCCCAGGTACTTGAAGCTGCTCACTCTCTCTACTGGTGACCCGCTGATCATGAGGGGGGAGTATGTCCGTTGCTGTCTCTTCCTGAAGTCCACAATCATTTCTTTGGTCTTGCCAACATTCAGAGAGAGACAGTTGTCCTGGCACCATGATGTTAGATGCTCCACCTCGTCCAAGTATGCCGCCTCATTGTTGTTGGAAATGAGGCCCAGGACAACAGTATCATCAGCAAATTTGATGATAGAGGTGGAGCTGTGTGTGGACAAACAGTCATGCGTGTAGAGAGAGAGTAGAGCAGGGGGCTCAGGACACAGCCCTGTGGAGCTCCCACACTCAGGGTGATGGAGGTGGAGGTGGACTGGCCTATTCTCACCACCTGAGGCCTGCCAGTGAGGAAGTCTTCAATCCAGTGGCAGAGAGAAGGATTCAGGCCGAGATCCAGGAGTTTGGAGGTTAGCTTGGTGGGAACTATGGTGTTAAAGGCTGAGCTATAGTCAATAAATAGCAGTCTTACGTAGTTCCCACTTTTGCTGTCGATGTGAGTGAGGGAGGAGTGGAGGACATGAGAGATGGCATCTTCAGTCGATCTATTGGGACGATAGGCAAACTGAAGAGGGTCCAAAGTGCCAGGAATGAAGGCGCAAATGGTGTTTTTAATGAGTCTCTCAAAGACCTTCATGACTATAGACGTGAGAGCCACTGGACGATAGTCATTTAGGAGTCTGGACGATAGTCATTTAGGAGACTGTAACCGCGTTGCCGCGGTTACAGTCAAAGCGAGTGTAGAAAGAGTTTAACTCGTTCACGAGCAACGGATCAGCGCTTGCCTCTGCAGAGGATTTAGATCCAAAGGAGCAGATGGACCTCAGACCTTGCCACATGCGCCGCGAGTCGTTGAGTTGGAAATGAGACTCCACTCGGTCTTTATAACGGAGTTTTGCGGCTTTAACTGCACGCCGCAGAGCATAACAGGACGTTCTGTATTCAGTCATATTCCCTGAATGGAGACCGGCGTTGTAAGCAGCAGTGCGTGCGTTCACTGCTGCGCGGATTGAATTGTCCACCCACAGTTTCTGATTTGAGAAGGACGTTATTGTTATTGTTTGCGTGGCTTGCTCTGTAAGCGTGTCGATGAAGCAAAGCGCCACATCTGTGAACTCACTGACGTCAGCTGAACTCGCTCGGAACATGTCCCAGTCTACATCCTCCAGAGCTGCCTGTAGCGCGGTCTCTGAGTGGGGTGACCAACGCTTAACTTCCCGCCTCACCGGGGGTTCCTGGAGGAGCTTTTGTTTGTATTCGGGAGTGAGGAAAATGGCGGCATGATCCGATTTGCCAAACGCTGGAAGTGACCGCGCTTTATAGGCGTTCTTAAACGGGGTGTAGCAATGATCCAGTGTGTTTGCTCCTCGTGTGGGGCAGGAGACGTGCTGATGAAAGTTTGGCAGGACTTTCTTTAGGTTTGCTTTGTTAAAATCGCCCGCGACAATGAATGCCGCGTCGGGATGTTGGTTTATGATGCCGCTGGCAACATCATGAAGGCCAGATAAGGCCAGCGCTGTGTCTGCCTGCGGTGGGATGTAAACGGCGGTCGGGACAACCGCAGAAAACTCCCTCGGCAGATAGAATGGACGGCAAATGATTGTTAAATGTTCCAGATGAGGCGAGCAGGACCGCGAGAGAATGGTGATGTTCCTGGGATCGCACTATTTCTTGTTGATCATGAAACACACTCCACCGCCTTTGGATTCACCGGCCTCGGCTGTTCTGTCCATCCGAAAACAGAGAAGTTCTCCGACGGCGTCACAGCTGCGTCCGGGACCGCGGGCGTGAGCCATGTTTCGGACAAACAGTAGATATTACAGTCTCTCATGTCCCGTTGAAAACTTATCCTGGCTCTAAGATCGTCCATCTTATTATCCAAGGATTGAACATTTGCTAGAAGAATGCTCGGGAGAGGAGGTCTGAATGCCCTTTTCCTCAGTCTGTTACGGATACCAGCGCGTTTCCCACGGTGTTTCTTGATTCTTCGCTGTCGGCTCTGTCCATTGTTCAACTCGGCGTTCCGAAGGATCTCAGATGGCCACAGAGGATCGGCGAAGTGTCCTGAAACAGTCCAGTGTAGCGGTAACCAATGTCCAAAAGAGTTTTGCTGTCATAGTAGATCAATGCAGATGATAAGTTTGTAAAAACTGAGAGTAAAAGAAAGTAAAATAGTAAATAAAAGCACAGTCTTCGCGGAGCGACCTGAACGGCGACCAAACACAGCGGCGCCATTAATCGTTAAAACTGCACATTAAAGAATATTCCAGATTCAATCCACGTTAAGCTCAGTCTACTGCAATTTGTGGCATACTATTGTTTGCCAAAACAATTAATTAATTCCCATTTGTAGGCCTACCTCCTTTTCATATATATATATATATATATATATATATATATATATATATATATATATATATATATATATATATATATATATATATATAGAATCTGGCTTACAGTTAATCACTTACAATAGAAGCCAATTTATAAACATTCAAATATTCGCTTTCAATAGTACAGCCACAGGACATAAAGAAAAATAGGTTATTTGTTGTGGTAATCAATACTAAGCTTCAAATTCTGTCAACTGAACTGAACTTCTGTTGAGCCCAGAATATTTCTAATGCAAAATTAGGCATAAAAATGGTACACATAATTTTATAAGGCTGCTTCTCCTCTAATCTATTATGCCTAATAATAATACAGAGATTTGGAAAAACTTTTATTAAAGTTTTAAATGAAATACTTTTAAATTAAATTATCTTTACCCCTAATCTTTTCTTTTTTTTTTTTTTTTTTCTTGTAAAGATTTGATATGACATGATGACAGAATATTTATTTTTGGCTTTCTATTCCTTTAAACTCTGCCAGTTGCAAGCACTGCTTAAACCTTTGTAACAGCCTTTTTGACTTGAATAATTTAAATTATAATACCAACTGGAGGTACTTTAAAAGTTAGTGAAAATAATGATGTGCCATTTTCCGCAGCGATCTGAATTAGGCTTTATTTTTGGAACTTAGAACACCTAACTGAGGATTTCTCACTTGCACCCACATAGTGAAAAGACAAGCTTTGTCACCATGTGTATACCCATATTTGCATTAGTAAATTGTGGCCTGATGAAGCTACTTGATATCAGTTGCCCACTTAATATCACTTAATATCTTTCTCACTTCATTTCTTTTTCTATTCTTTACACCCCCTGACAAAATGCACAGGTCAGATTAAAAATAACTTTATTGATTTGACTGCCTTTACACTATTGGATGAGAACAAAAACTTGAACTGACTTGACACTGTTATCTTCTATAGAGCTGCTTTATAGTGGATTCAACTTTGTTTCATACTTGAATTGCTTCCAGTCACACAAGCAGGCAGCTTTCTGTCTGATTGTATGACTGGATGCAGTTCAAGTGTGATGCTGTCACTTTCTCTCATACATTCAAGCCACCAAAGCATTTTCTCTATCCAATTTTTCTTCTTACAAGTTGAGGTCTTTTACGCTATACTTCCTTGTTTTGATCAGAATAACTGTCACATAGAACTGGGTGAGCCATCCTTGGGCGGCTTTCAATCAGTTCAGCTGCACTGTAGCTAAACTTGGCTCCAGCTGGTAAGAAAAAGGAAAACACAAGGCTGAATTGGCTGCTTGTATCCAAGAGGCGGAGCAGAGAGTTGTTGCTGTGAGGTGAGAGGTCACAGTGACGTATTTGCACACTGACACAAGCCAGACACGTTTTTGCAAAATGATATTGCATTGCTTCTTGCACAATTCAGGGCACTTTTAAAGTGAAATTTCCGGTGAGTGGCGCTGAAGGGTTAACTCTCATACGTCCCCCCAATTTTTTTATTTCTTTTTTTTATAAAAAAAATATTGGATTCGAGGAGTTTATGTGGTAAAAAAGTAGTAAATCCTTCCCTCAGGGGTCAATTTGACCCCCATAGTAATAAATGGAATGTAAGGTTTTTATTTTTTATTTTGTCAAAAATATATAATACATCTGGCACAATCCAGAACAAACACACTCAAACAATTGAAGGCATGAGACTATAAAACATTCCCAATGCAGAACACACTCACATGCATACACACACACACATACACCTAGGAATTCCCATTAAAATGAATGAGAGGTCATATAATGTGGGCAATGTTTTTTTCCCCGTTTTTTCAAATAAAAATCAATCAGTCACAATGCAGACTGCACACAGATATGATGGGGTTAGGTGTGAACACATTTACAATGTAGAACAAATAAAAATTCCCTGCTGTCCACCTTACTAACTTATATAGTTATAAGTTATATACTAACTAACTTAGATATTATGACACTTCAGTATACGTAGAGAAACCTAAACAAATTGTTTATTAAAAATTACAACTAAAAATGCTAAAACTTTACCAAAAATTATTTTATAATGTCTAAATAGATATTTGAATGCATACTATAAAAATAACCAAAAATCTCCAAAATATTATCATATCATATATATATATATATATATATATATATATATATATATATATATATATATATATATATATATATATATATATATATATAATTTCAGGGCTTCTGGTCATTTTGACCCGTGAGGGAAGGATTTGTTACAAAGTGTGAGGGAAGAATTCCACACATGCTAGCATTACAAAACTTGTTTAACCATAGCAAAAGTAAATTTCTTAAGTTGTGTTTATTTAAAATTTGACAAATCTGATATTATTTTAATCTTATATCTGTTATTTACCAGTTGCAATAGTTCTTTAATGTTTTGCTAACTAGCAGAAGACACTAACCAGGTTTAAATCCCAGTTGCACAGATGGGGAACACTGTGTTAAAACATGCCCAGTTACCAATGCAATTAATTTTTATGAATTTCTATTGAGAAACCATGAGAAACAGGTGAACAAAGACTGAGATGAAGAAACTGAATATTCAGAAATCATTATTTTAAGAAATTTGCAGCATTCATACTGGCTTGTCTATTTTTCTCTTGTTCTGGGATGCTATGTGTAGGGAGGGGAGTGTTGTGTTCAGCTCTGTCTTTTTCTGAATGTCTGAATGTCACAGCGTATATAAGAGGTGTATCGAATCTAGTTGCAGCAGCTTAACTTTTTATTTTCAAAACTTATAAGAAACAGAACACTCAGGAACCAACTTAAACACTGAAGAACAGAACAAACTAGCTTAACACATAATGAACTGAAAGAAACACAGGGCGTATATAGACAGAACAATATAGACAGAACAAACAAAGGGAGAACCTAACTAAACACACCTAACTGATGATACTAATCAAAGCCAGGGTGACACCAGTAGTTCAGGGGATCATGGCGATGCTGGAAGTTCAGGGCTCCAGGGAGGCACCAGCAGTTCAGGAAACCATGGCGGCCCTGGCAGTTCAGGGGACCAGGGAGGTGCCGGCAGTTCAGGGGACCATGGTGGCCCTGGCAGTTCAGGGGACCAGTGAGGCGCCGGCAGTTCAGGGACCCAGGGAGGATCGGCCTTCGTGGCCTTGACCCGGATGTCTGACACGGCCACTATGGCCAGGGACATGTAGTACCCCGCTAAAATTTTCTTGGGAAGAGCTATGGAGTTGTGAACTGGAGTGGGCTCTTAGGCTGGGATTGTCACTGGACTCTGATTGGGCTGGGGTGATCACTGGACTGGGCTCAGGGGCTGGAGCAGATGAGTGTGTGGCCCAGACACACAATGCCAGAGCCATTATGGTCAGTGGTGCACTCTCTGGGCTTAGCTCTGGAATTTCACTCACTGGAACGGACTCGGGAATCTCACACACTGGAACAGCCTCAGGAATTTCTCTCACTGGAACGGACTTGGGAACTTCTCTCACTGGAACAGACTCAGACTAACTAAACACACCTGAATTGACAATTCTAATCAGTTACCATAGAAACAAGAACTAATAAACAAACTGAAAAGCTGAAGACATGAACAGAACAGATCAAAAACAAACTCAAAATGTGACACTGAATGTCTTCATCTATTTGCCAGCATTGTTTTGACTTATGCTGTCTAGACAGTCTACTAATACACTAATGAGAGATAGTTTACATGTAGTTGCAAAGTTACCTATAGTCAACAGAATGTTCAAAAGGGACCATCAAAATAAAGTGTTAACCAAATGTCTTGAACACAGATAAACCATATATTGTCACAATCCTATGTTTATTGTCTTCATGTTTCAAACGGTTCTGTATCTGTGTTTTATTCTGTTACAGCGATAGCTGGATTGCTTCTAAATCCATGTAAGGGATTTTCAACAACAATATGTTTTATGACCTTTATGAGCCTCACTTGTAGACTTTCTGTGCAAGGGTGCCCTCCGGCTACAGTATGAATGAAACAGACATTAAATGTGTGTACTGACTATTGCTCACAACATGCTGTTTTGGGTAAAAATAGGAAAAATAATGCTTCTTTCTAAAAAAAAAAAAAAAAAAAAAAAAAAAAAAAAAAGAGAAAAAGTTTGGAAAGTTTCTCCAGTGTAGATTTTTTTCTTATTGGATGCATATAATTTTCTGTCAAAAAATAAGAAATTACCATCACAGATTTGTATCATAATAATTTCATATTTTATTATAAAACTTTAGACCTTTCTAATGATGGATAGATGTTGTTTGGATTGTGATAATGATATTGGGCTATATAAACAAAACTGACATAATGTTAAGCAATTATGTTCCTGCAGTCTTCCTACAAAAATTGTTTTTTTGTCTGAAAACATTTCTTGTTATGGATTTCATTTTGTGTGCCCTGCATGGAACATTAGTATATTTGTTAGTCACATGTCTGTTTAAGTAATGAAACGCACTGCTTGTGGTCATTTTCAGATATGGTAACAGATGTTTTAAACTTGTGCTACAATTGTGTGGCCTGTGCTACAAAACTTTCAACCTCTGTAGCACCAGTGCTATGTGCCCTGAAACCCTATACACTGAACAACCAATAGTGTTAACAAAAGCAAACATGAGATAAAAACACACTTGCTGATGTAACTGACATTTGATCTTGCTTCTACAAGTCTTTGAACTCTTTATTGTGACTCATGTTTCACGGGTCTTGTACCCAAATTCTCCAATGCAGTGCTGTATCAGGTGAGCTACTGAGCAAGTTTACTACATCAGAAAAGCCAAACATATGGAGCTGGTTATGGGATGCAAACATTAAAATGTAGTTTACAAATCGTGCAATGACAGGTTGGCTTATATGTGAGGTTGAGGCTAAAGTGAAAATAGAAAACAAGATTGTAAGTTTCCATTACCCTAGCTTTTCCCTTTATACAGTTTGCTGTGAAATCATTCACTTGCTCTGCAATCTGATTTACACACTTTCCTCTATTTTTGTTGGAGTCAAACACAATCTTATATGTGCGTCTTTCTCACAGAACCCCAAGACTTCCCCCCCGGGAGAGGGAAATTAAGTATTTTTAGCAGTTGCACTTCTGTGTTGCTTGTCATCTCTTCGTCCCTCCTTTTTTTCCATATTTCCTGATTCAAGTCCATGGGAAAGATATATCCTCCACCCAGTTTCTCACTTTCGCTCTGTTGCCATTGGCTTCCTGCCGCTGCTCGTCAACAATTCACTGCCCTAGGGAAGACGTCTCCATAGTAACTGCCTTCACTGAGGCAACCCGTCAGGACGTTCATTGGAGGCAGGTTTTTTCAGCACGATTCAGCGATTTACATAGAGCCAAAACATGTCTTTTGACACTGAGCTGGAGAAGAGAAGGGAAAGATGACAAGAAAGAGAAATGAAAAAGAAATGAAGGACAGAAAGAGCGAGAAAGAAAGGAGTGTCAATCAATGAGAGAAAGCAAAACAAACCATTGTAAATGAAAAAGGAGGGGTGAAGAGGATTTGTCTGGCATGTAAAGGGCAAGAAAGAATATTATCCCTGTGTATGTGTTTGTTTTTATTAGTCCTTTTTCTAAGGAAGTCTGTGAAGCAGCATCCCAGTGGAAAATGTTATTGCAAAGAGGTTGCTCTTTGAGACACGATGGTACTTAAGTGAAACACAACTGAGAACTCCAACTTATTTCTCCTAAAATATCTCTTAAAAATATGTCAATTGACATGCTTTCAACAATATAATGCTATAAAATGAACGTGGATAGTAGCAACATTATCTTATGAGTATTTACATGTATTTATACATAAGATGTGTCTACCACGGCATGCGTGCATTTACTTTTGTTTGCATAGACACTAAAATGTTTATGTATTAACAGCATCTAAAACTAATTTATGTATGAACAATCTTTATTTAATCTGTGAGTACTTAATTCATGGAATTAGTTAATTGTACTGTATTTATGATCAACGAGATTTCGGGTGATGTGTGCTTTTGAATGAGATTTACACCACTTCACAAAGTAGATCAAGATGGTATGTTATAAGTCAAATTATTGTCGCTGTACACTTTTTGGCAGTTTAATTAGTTGTTTAGATTGTTTAAAAAAAAAAAAGTGGTTTTGTTTAAGTTGTGTGTATGTGTGTGACCTATAAGTGTGAAGAAGGGAGGTTTCAATAGCATGGGCTGCTATAAATAGAATTGGGTCCTGTCATCATTAAAGTTCATATTCCTCTGTCAGACTGCATATTTTGCCTGAACATGCAACTAATCCACCACACATTCAACTTAATTGGTTTTGAAAATCCAACAAGCACAACTGTTTCGGTCACACTTTAGATTAGGGTCCAATTCTCACTATCAACTGACTATTAACTATGAATTTTGCCTCTGTAAACTCCTAATTACTTATTAATAGTTAGTAAGGTAGTTGTTACGTTTAGGTATTGGGTAGGATTAATGAAACGGAATATGTTCATGCAGAATAAGGCATTAATATATGCTTTATAAGTACTAATAAACAGTCAATATCCAAGTAATATGCATGCTAATAAGCAACTAGTTAGTAGTGAGAACTGGCCCCTAAAATAAAGTGTTGTCACAGTTTCTAATGATTCCATGTCCATACCATGTGGTATCTTCCCATTAGCAATTCATGAGTTCCCTGAGGACATCTTCACAAAAGAACAGCGGAAGAGAGGTGCCATACTACTACATGTGCTATGTGTGAGTGAGATGCATCTATCTATCTATCTATCTATCTATCTATCTATCTATCTATCTATCTATCTATCTATCTATCTATCTATCTATCTATCTATCTATCTATCTATCTATCTATCTATCTATCTATCTATCTATCTATCTATCTGTCTGTCTGTCTGTCCCTCTGTCTGTCTGTCTGTCTGTCTCTTTGTCTGTCTATCTATCTAATCTTCTCTCTTCTTGTTGCAGGCCATCTATATGTTCTACGCACTAGCTCTTGTTTGTGATGACTATTTTGTTCCCTCCCTGGAGAAGATCTCAGAGGTGAGTCAAGCCATCTGTCAGACATTTCAGCTGGAATAAGAATGACAACTCGTTACTTTTGCCATTCCTCAGAAAACGAAGTGATGACAGCCCGGACAATCACAAGTGTAACAAGTGTTTCCCTGCTCCCATGGGTCAGCACTGATGCTATGTATCATGAACTCTGGTTTAAGTGTTTAATTAACACATCAAGATTGGAAGGTGTGTTTCCTTTTGGGAAATTCCCTTTTTTCTTGTTCCTTTAGGAAATTCCTTTTGTTCAAAATTTGTCAGGATTTAAGAATTGCGTCCTTTAACACAGCAGAGATTCATGTTACTGTGAACCCTTGTGAATAAGTACACACACACAATTTAGCATACTTTTAAAAAGAGTACTTATTACAGAAAAAAATATATAGTACATAACAGTAAAGAATAAGTTCAAACTGAAGGAAATGTTTTTGGACACTTTACTGCATGCTAATTGTAATTCAATTCAATTAAACCTGGTTGTGCTCTGGCTTGACCTTGCCAATGCCATGGTTAAATATATCATAAGCTTGTTGAGACTGCCTTGGATGGACACCATGGTGGCATATGCAAAAAACAAATAAAAAACATTAATGGGTTATATAAGTATAACGAAGAGACATTTATGCAACATATCAGAAAAATACCATGCCAAACGTATTGCTTCGCTAATGACTTTTATATCTCATTGTTTTCATCAAAGTTGCCTGATAAACACATAATCTCTGTAAATAGCGAATCGTGGCCACGATAATCCACTGGTCGGGCAGTCGGAGGGGCCAAGTAATAAAAAAATATCATTCCAATTACTTGCAGGTGGGTCGTTGGTGGATGAGATAAATCATTAATGGTAAAACGCAACAAAATCAAGGAAAAAGTATGCCTAGAGCCTAGAGAAAATTATCCCATAATTTACATAATTAACTTTATAAACCATAATCACTGGCTTCCAGTAACAGCTGTAAGCAAGTTGAGTTCTGGTGGACGAGTGACCTCTGACCTGACGTGACCACTGACCCAACGTTCATCAAGTGATCCAAGTGATCCAACACAAGAGTAGTATTAGTAATAGTCAAAAATGATCTATTGAGCATGTTACCTAATAAATTTAATAAACTAATGAGCGCTGCTTAAAATGCAACCTTGAGTGACATACATCTACCCAAAAAAAAATTTTACAACCAAAATGGAACTAGCATAAGGGATAATCCATGGCTAGGTGTGCATTAAACAATTTTAATGCACAACATGGAGGCAAAGAAACACCTGATGCAAAGCTGGAGACTGGAATGGTAAAAATGACGGTTATTTTCATCAGTTAGTTTGTCTACAGGTCAGATCTAGTATTCTGTCCACTTTAAATCAGACACAGAAAGAAGTTTGGTAAGAGTACATGTATTTGAATGAATTTGTTACCACCTCGTTGCTAAGAAATATAATGTAGTGTTGTAGTAGTGAAGCTATTTTAGTAATAAAAGTAACGGACAACAAGTTTCTTTGCTCCTGAATATTTCTGTGTGCACTGCACGATCACTTATCTCTGTGTGCAAGTGACTGTCTGTATGTGTGCACATGTGCTTTAATGAAGCCATATAATGAAGCAAATTACATCATAGCTTTATGAATGGAGGCCCTAATCTGCCCGGGCCCATATGCACATGCATACCCTGCATGCCCAGACTTTACATCACTGTAACCTGTAAGATCATCAGGCCTCATCCTGAACTATTAAGAGAACTCAGAGAGAACTTAAGGGAATATAGCATCAGGCTGACGTAGACTTGATTATAACTGGGTGTACCATCTCTATGATGGCAGAAACTGAGTGCAGAGGCCTTTTGTCTAGGTCTGGTATTCGGCAGCCACCCATCAGAGCTTTTATGGATGACCTCACTGTTACTACATCATCAGTGCCCCTTGGTAGGGGGATCTACCTGATCTCCTGGGCAAGGATGAGTTTTAAACCTGCCAAATGAAGGGCCATGGTGCTAAAGAGGGGTAAAGTGTTGGACAAGTTTAGTTTCTTTTTGGATGGCATTGTGATTCCATTGATCACTGAGAAACCAGTCAAGAGTCTAGGGAAGGTCTTTGTAGACTCAGGGATGCTGCGTCTATCCCAGCAACAGTTAAGGAGCTCAAAAACGGGCTCACCACAGTGTACAAGTTTGGCCTACCTGGCAGGTTTAAGGCTTGAATTTACCCACATGGTATTTTACCTCGAATCCTCTGGCTTCTGCTGGTATATGAAGAATCAACAGTGGAGATGTTGGAGAGGAAGGTCAATGCCGATCTCCGTAGATGGCTTGGTCTGCCATCTAGTAGTGCCACACTGTATAGGAGGAGCAACTAACTTCTGCTACTGATTAGCAGCCTCAATGAAGAGTTTAGGGTGGCTCTTACAGAGAGACAATGCTCTATCAGGACTCCAGGGACTCAAGAGGGGCATCAGCAGGCATAATGGTGCAGACAGACAGGAAGTAGAGAGCTCAAGAAAACATGGAAATAGCAGAGTCTTGGCTGAGACACAGGGCTTTGGTGGGCACAGTGGCGACAGTAAGGGCAGTGCTGGGAGCATCCCACAGCCACATTAGAACAAGGCCCAGGGTAATGATAGACCAAGGTAGGAGGAAAGCAACAGCAGGATTCTTGGACAAGGTGGGAGGGTGCTCTGCAGAGGAAGATCTCATAGTCTGAGGTCTGGCAGGGAGAACCCCAGCGGATGAAATTCTTAGTCCAAGTTTACCCAGCCCAACTAATCTCCACATCTGGTGCAAGAACGATTCTCCCATATGCCCGCTGTGCCCCGGAAGAGGCTCACTCGAGCACATCCTCAGTAGCCATCCAAAAGCCCTGGGGCTATTACTGCTGGTGACACAACCAGGTTTTGAAGATAGTTGCAGAGGACATTTTAAAAGCCATCGCCAGTAACAAGCAGATTTACAGCCAAAGGATCATTGTCTTTGTAAGGGCTGGCTCGCAGCTGCAGTACAGCTGGTGGTCTTCTCACATCAGCTTTAGATTGAAAGATGATCTAAAGAAGAGTTGATTCGGGGAGTCAACTCAAGTTCCCAGACCATGTGTTGACAACTTCATTGAGGTCAGATGTGGTATTAATATCAAATTCTACAAAGCAGGTGTTCCTCATAAAGTTGATAGTTCCCCGGGAAGACAATATGTAAGAGGCAAATGAGCGGAAAAGGTCTAAGTACAAGGAGCTGGTGGATCAGTGCCAAAGGAGGGGCTGGAAGGCATGCTGTGAGCCTATAAACGTGGGTTGTAGAGGGTTTGCTGGCCATTAACTGTGTAAAGTATGGGGCTGTAAAAAGTAGAGCAATTAAGTCTATGATGGAAACTGCAGAGAGGGCCTCTAGAAGTCTGGATTAAGAGGAGTGATTCATGGGCTAATGCTGCTGGGCCACAAGTCGAGGTCTGTTCAACCTTAGCTGGGTCGCCTGAGGGAGTGCAATATGATGTTGAAAGACCCGAAACATACAAGGAGCCCTGAGCTTCTTGTGTGTTTTAGATCTTTCACCATGTGTCACTTAACATCATTTAGGATGTGTCCCCGGTCTTTAGACCATATTTGTTAAATTCAGTTATCTTAAAGGTGCACTATGTAACTTTTTCATTACATTTATGCATTTTGGCAGACGCTTTTATCCAAAGTGACTTACATTGCATTCAAGGTACACATTTTTACATTTTGTCAGTTCTTGCTTTCCCTGGGAATCAAACCCATGACCTTGACGTTGCTAACGCCACACTCTTATTGTTTGAGCTACAGGAAAGCTATCATCTCATCCGCTAGAGGTTGCCTATTCAAAACAAAAGCGTAGTTCGATGATGCCAAGCTTGAGCACAGAATCTTGGGACATGTGGTCTTCACCTCACAGCCGGTGGAAAAGAATCTGGATAGGACTCCGGCAGAAATCATGTTCATGGATGCGATTATTAACGTTAGTGTAGTATGAAGCAGAGAAGGACCGAGTGTTGTGGAGCTGAGCAAGGCCGCTGGAGCGATTGTTAATAAGATGAATGCAACACACGCCTCGCGAGCAGCGGGACTTTTATTATGCCACAGTTGCCAGTGCCATTTCCACTTTTCCGGTCAAGAGTATGAGGTAACGCAGCTCTGTTTATCATATTAGATACATCTGAGTGTGTTGTAAATTATGTTATGACGTTACCCTCGGCGGCTGCTATGACACTGCAGTAGAGTAAAGCGAGGGTAACGCGGATATGACACCAATGACAGGCGACGCCCTCACACGTCCCGGTTCCTTGGTTAAAATGGCTTTTTCTCACGATTTACAAATAGTTGGAAACATTTGGGATATTGTAAGTACTCAATTGAACAAAATATATAACACTGGCCTAGTGGTTTTTGGATATTTTACTGAAAAAAAAAGTTTCATAGTGCACCTAAGTAAGACATATATACATATTTATATGTCATTTCGTAATTACTTAGGCTATATGTGACCGTGATCCAGTCATGAGATTTATACATCATCTGAATAAATAAGCTTTCCATTGATGTGTGGTTTGTTAGGATAGGATAATATTTGGCTGAGATACAACTATTTGAAAATCTGGAATCTGAGGGTGCAAAAAAATCTAAATATTGAGAAAATTGCGTTTAAAGTTGTCCAAATAAAGTCCTTAGCAATGCATATTACTACTAATAATAAATTTTTTATATTTACGGTTTATATAATTTACAAAATATCTTCATAGAACATGATCTTTACTTAATATCCTAATGATTTTTGGCATAAAAATCGATAATCTTCCTCTTTATGCTGCACCAAATGTTTTCTATGGGTGAAAGATCTGGACTGCAGGCTGGCCATTTCAGTACCCAGTATGTGGCATTGTCATGTTGGAAAATGCAAGGTCTTCCCTGAAAGAGACGACGTCTGGATGGGAGCATATGTTGTTCTAGAACTTGGATATATCTTTCAGCATTGATGGTGCCTTTCCAGATGTGTAAGCTGCCCATGCCACACGCACTCATGCAACCCCATCCCATCAGAGATGCAGGCTTCTGAACTGAGCGCTGAGAACAACTTGGGTTGTCCTTGTCCTCTTTAGTCCGGATGACATGGCGTCCCAGTTTTCCAAAAAGAACTTCAAATTTTGATTGGTCTGACCACAGAACAGTTTTCCACTTTGCCACAGTCCATTTTAAATGAGCCTTGGCCCAGAGAAAACGCCTGCGCTTCTGGATCATGTTTAGATATGGCTTCTTTTTTGACCTATAGAGTTTTAGCCGGCAACGGCGAATGGCACAGTGGATTGTGTTCACCGACAATGTTTTCTGGAAGTATTCCTGAGCCCATGTTGTGATTTCCATTACAGCAGCATTCCTGTATGTGATGCAGTGCCGTCTAAGGGCCCGAAGATCACGGGCATCCAGTATGGTTTTCCGGCCTTGACCCTTACGCACAGAGATTGTTCCAGATTCTCTGAATCTTTGGATGATCTTATGCACTGTAGATGATGATAACTTCAAACTCTTTGCAATTTTTCTCTGAGAAACTCCTTTCTGATATTGCTCCAGTATTTTTGGCGCAGCATTGGGGGAATTGGTGATCCTCTGCCCATCTTGACTTCTGAGAGACACTGCCGCTCTGAGAGGCTCTTTTTATACCCAATCATGTTGCCAATTGACCTAATAAGTTGCAAATTGGTCCTCCAGCTGTTCCTTATATGCACATTTAACTTTTCTGGCCTCTTATTGCTACCTGTCCCAACTTTTTTGGAATGTGTAGCTCTCATGAAATCCAAAATGAGCCAATATTTGGCATGACATTTCAGAATGTCTCACTTTCAACATTTGATATGTTATCTATATTCTATTGTGAATAAAATATATGTTTATGAGATTTGTAAATTATTTCATTCCTTTTTTATTCACAATTTGTACAGTATCCCAACTTTTTTGGAATCGGGTTTGTAATTACACAAAGTTTGCAGTTATGAAGTTGCGATTTAGTATCTTTAAAATATCATGTGATATTGAATAACAATAAAGTAATATTATCTGCAGGTACAGATAATAGGTTTTTAAAACCTATATATACTTTTTGATGAACATTACAAGTGCACATTCAGTACAATTAAGCACACTTCCTTTTCACAAGGGAAGATTAGTTCATGGCATTTAATGTGGTATCCATGAGTGCAGATAAATATCTTGAAACATTGTGTTGGTCACTGTACAAGGAATTGTCACAGAGTTGTATTATTTGCACATTATTGCTAGTACCCATGATTAATATTCTACTGTATATAATGCTCTTCACTAGAATCTGCAGCTGAGTGAAGACGTGGCTGGAGCTACTTTTATGGCTGCAGGAAGTTCAGCTCCCGAATTATTTACTTCCTTAATTGGTCAGTTTGCTTTTGCACTACCTTTGATTAGCTACCTCCACTTGACTGGTTATGATTTCACATAAGATGTAAAATGTGCACATACTACATTATACTACATTTTATATATTACATTACAAAAGTCCTGTCCTCAAAACTGTGATGATTTTTAGACAAATAAATTGATTTTTAATTGATTTGATTTAATTGATTTGAAATTGATTTGAAATAAAGATGATTTTTAGATTTTTACACAAATGCAATAAAATGAGAAATGTAAATCATCATGTACTCACCTTCATTACAAACTTATTTAACACAAAAGGAGAAATTTTAAATATTCAAGTTGTTTTATTCCATACAATGAGTCCAATGAGTTCTTTTTTTATCATTTAAACCACACAGTAAAATGTGAAATGATCAATGTAATTTCTCTGTGTGTTGAAATTGTTACCATTGTTCATGTGCTTGTGCAGGTGTATTTATCACAGAGGGGGATGTCGGCGTAGGCACCATTGTAGGGTCGGCTGTCTTCAACATTCTGGTCATCATTGGAGTGTGTGGCATCTTTGCCCGTCAGGTAGACATACTGATCTACAAAACTGACCTCATCATTTATTACTCTCAGTTTAGAAGATTTCAACAGAAGCATAAAATTGTGTGAAGAAGGTACAAAGTATTAAAGAAAAGAAAAAAAAAAAGTTAGAGATATATTAGAGATATGAACTTGCAATTGCAAGTTATAAGCCTGGTTTCACAAACAGGGCTTAGATTAAGCCAGGATTGGGCCTTACTTAAATTAGGACATTTGAGTAGCTTTTATAAACGTGCCTTAGAAAAAAAACCTTACTGGTGTGCATCTTGAGACAAAACAATGGCACTGATAGGTTACTTTCAGTTAAATCAGCTCAAACATGTATTTTAGTCTGGGACTATTTAAGCCTTGTCTGTGAAACCTGGGGGTTAAGTCAGAATTGCGAAAACATTTATTTGTAATTGCGTGAAAAAAGTCAGAAAAAAAGTTCTGAAATTAAATGATTCAAATGTCAAATGAATATTATTTAGTAAATGGATTTACACTCTAGTCAATTATATAACAAACACAATAAATGTAACCATTCAAAATGTAACAAAGATGTTTTGTTATAGTTTAGCAAGGGCGCCACCATCTTGCAGTACTGCAACGTGTGACGTCATGATTGGTTGGCTCCATTGGATTAATGAAGATTATTATTATACATTATTACAATGATTTAATTTATGATTAACATTAAATAATACTGGGTATCAACTGTACATTATTATTACAGTAACTAATATCCTTTTTTAATATCTAGTTTTGATTCTTTGATTTTTCTGGTTTCACTAGTTGTAATTGTTACTAGTAATAAACTCGTAATATCTGTAGTAGTAGTTGACCAACAAAGGGCTCCACTGCTGGATTCCAGACTCCAGCAGTGAAGGAAATTAAAGTTGGTTAAAAACTTTATTGCATGGAATGAAAAAAAAAAAAAAAGATGATGGCAAGGAAGATAATGGTATTAGGGATAATGTTTGGGGATTACCTGATTGGTAAACATGGAGTCACAGTAAGAAATATTTATTTCGGGGTTGCATCAGCTTTGATCTCTCTATGTTGTGGAATGACAAACGGGTGTTTATAATAGTTGTTGTTCATATTAATTTCTGACAATAATTTGACAACATACTACTGTATTGATAAGCAATTATAACTATGTAAATCTTGAAGCAGTGTCTGAATGTATATCGGGAACTGAAGCAGTACTGTTCTGATGTCATAAAAATGAACCATCCGCTCGTTCCTGATGCTGGGAACCTTCTAAAGTGTGTACAGAGATGCAAACTTGCTTTTAAGCTTTTTTTTTGGTACAAAGACCACTTACAGTAGGCCTATATATCAAAGGAAAATTTAATTTCTCATGTCATGGCCCCTTTAATGATAAAAACACATGAGATGTTGATGTTGATCCAGGAACATGTTGCGCTTGGTGAATCAGGTTCTGCATAAGAGGCACTGTACAGAGTTAGTTTAGCCATTCTTTATTATAATCACATTACATATAAATGCATTGAACACTTGAAATAAGCATATTGCCACAGTTTCTTGTGTGTACATTTGTCCCCTAGGTGGTGATACTTACCTGGTGGCCTATGTTCAGAGATTCGCTGTACTACATCTTCTCAGTGTTGGCCTTAATTTTGGTGAGTGTATGAGTACATATGAGAGAGGACAAAAGAGAAGAGAAATAGTATAAAGCAATTTATATTGTTTTATTAAGGCAGGGTTTTGCAAATTAGGGTTCACGAGGGAACTGCAGGGGATTTGTGAGTTGATGAAAAGCTATTTAATTAATTAAACTGAATGTAACATTAAAATAACCAAATTGGGCTGCAAAATTCATTGAAATAAAACTTAAATAGCAATATACTGTATATTATTAAATCAAGATTATCAAATCAAAGAAGTTCCCTTTTGAGTGGAACGCAGTGCTGCGTTCATGACACTATAGGAACACTTCTGTCTAGGGTCCCAAGCTCGGGGTGTGTCGCTGTCACAAGACTACCATGACAGACGCTCCTTGGGGTACGGTCTTAAATGGCTGCCCAGCTCATTGCTGCAGGGAAGGAAACCACATGTTGGTCTGGCGGACAACACTGGAATAGTATCCTGAATAATCTGGATTCCAGATGATACCATTTTAATGGTAGATCAGGAGCAGGGGTTTCACTGTGACCCACCGCAAGTCATAAGGGTTACATGCAGTACCCTTTCATGAAGACCCCAGCATTGCCTAGGGTCCCACTCTTGGGGCAGGTATCTGTCACAGCATTATCACGACAGATGCCTCCTTTCATAGGCTGGGGTGAATGTCCAGTTAGCAGTTAGCAAAGATAATTGCCTGAGAGATGAGGGCTGTATTTCTAGCTATAGAAATACTTTCTCCCATATCTAAGGGACTGCTACTGTATGTGTTGGTCAGGTAATGAATGACACATCTGTAGTCTCCAGAATGGGCTGGTTCGCATCCCCTTTTCAGGTTGGCGCAGCAGATCCTGCTCTGGACCACAAACAGACTGCTCTCGAGGCAGTCTATATTCCAGGGCATTTGAACATGGGAGAATATATACTGTCAAGGCAGGGGCCCAGGATTGGAGACTCCACTCGGAGGTGGTGGAGTTGATTTGGCAGGTACGGCAGAGCGGAAGTGGACCTGTTTGCCTCAACAGAGTTGACCCACTCTTCACTCTGGTTTGCCCTCACATCTCCAGCTCCATTTGGGCTAAATGCCATGGTATAGACATGATAGAGGCTGCATTTGTACACCCTTTTTCCCAGTCACTCTGCTTCTGGGAGTCCTAGCGAGGCTTTGTCAAGATCAAGTTCACCTGTAATTTGTGGCTATGTTCTGACTGGTTTCTCAGACCCTATGTCTCTCCTGGAAGGCAATCCTTTGGAGATTTCTGACCAGGAGGCACCTTCTGTCCCAGGAGCAGGGGTTGATTCTCTACCCCAACCCTGAGATTTGGAAACTGTAGGACTGGCTCCTGTGTTCCAGCACATAGATTCCGATCTCTCATCTGAGGTTGTTTAGACCAATCTAAATGCTAGATCTCCCTGAGGTGGCATCTATTGCATCATGGTGTGCTGAGCACCACGTTGTTCCAGTCAGCTGCCTGGTTGGTTCAGTGCTGGAGTTATTGCAGGAGTGTCTTCTGGCAGGACAATCACCTGCTACTGCTAAAGTTTACTTGGCTGCCTTTGGCTTTTGATAGAGCCTCTTTGGAGAGGCATCCCCTGTGTCTCATTTTATAGATGGTGCCAGACAGCTGAGGCCTATCTGCAGACTGCAAGTTCCTTCCTGGCATCTTTCCATAGTCCTGGAAGCCTTTTCAGAGGCTCCGATTGAGCCCTTGGAGCCAGCCTCAGAGTTTCTGACTTTGCTTAAGAGAGTAGGAGACTTGCAGGCCCTTTCAGTTGCCCCCTCCTGCTTAGTTTTTGCCCCATAGGCTGGTCAAAGTTCTCCTGTTAATCCGTTCCTTAGACCAAAGGAATTGTGCATGTGCATACTTCACAACCATGTTGGTCAGGTATTTTTTTCAGTATGGTGAAGTGGGTATTAACATTCCCATAGCATCAGCATCATGACAGAGTGCTGAGTTCCACTTGAAAGGGGACATCTCAGGTTACACATGTAACTCAGTTCCCTGAGAGGTAATGAGATGCTTCGTTGCTTTGCTGTATTTCACTCAATGCCTGAAGTCAAGTCATTTATATAGCGCTTTTTATGATATAGATTGTTTCAAAGCAGCTTTACAGTGCTAATAGGAAATTAATAGAAGAGAGATTGAAAACATCCTGAAAACATCTTCTTTAAGACAATTAGAATCTGGTGACATGAATTTCATGCATCTATTTATGATCTTAGTGATGCGCTGAAGCTATGTCACCCGACTACGCTGTTGGCCAATCAAGATTGCCGTTTTCCAGATGTGCTTCAGACACCGGCTCATGCAGAAGCATACTCATAGCATCCACGTCATGAATTTTCCAGCATTTTACTAATATTTTGCCAAAATAAAAGCTTGAGGATTTGAAATGTTAGAAGTGTTTGAAAGTAAGGTATTTAAGATAAATATATTGTAACTTGTAGTGTTAGTTGGTTCTTGTAAAGAGCAAACCCAAGTTAGGATATTAGGATACTCTTAAAAGTAACTGTTTCCAAACTATTTCTTCCAATCACAATGTCATATATATAATTCATTATATATAATTTTAAAATAAAAACATATAAATCAAAATAAATCACTTACTAAAAAATTATTAGATATTTTATCTGTTTACTTGTGACCATTAACTAATATCGGAGAACTGTGAACATGCAAATGTGTCGTTAAATTATTGAAATATTAACTTAAGATCACTGGGGATACTTAAAGTAAATATTTTACATCTTAGGAGTTTGGATTAAAAAAGTTTGGGAACCTGTTAAAAATATAAGCAATCAATAATGACTGTCAGCACTAGTCTCTTGATTTAGCTACTTTGTTTAAATTAAAATTATACATGAAGAATTCATTATCCAGTCCCAGTTATTTTACCCCTTCATCTGTCTACCTTTCTCCAGGTTATCTATGATGAAAGAGTTGTATGGTAAGTTTTGCAACTGTATGTTTCTTCTACACCCATGTCCACATGTTCAAGCAGAGTAGTCTCATTTTGAAGCGTTATAAAGTTAATATATTTATACTTACACTGAACAAAATTATAAACAACACTTTTGTTTTTACCCCTGTTTTTCATGATTTGAACTCAAAGATCTAAGAATTTTTCTATGTACACAAAAGGCTCTCTCAAATATTGTTCGCAAATCTGTCTAAATCTGTGTTAGTGAGCACTTCTCCTTTGCCGAGATAATCCATCTACCTCACAGGTGTGGCATATCAAGATGCTGATTAGTCAGCATAAAATGGGGGCAAAAACACAAATGTTGTGTTTATAATTTTGTTCAGTGTATATGAGATCTTTATACATATTCGGTAACAATCTGTGTATCCATTTTTATAGGTGGGAATCCATGCTTCTGATCTCCATGTATGGAGTCTATATCCTTATCATGAAGTGAGTATAAGTCTAAAGCTAATTTTTAAGGAAAAACTAGCTGGTTAGGCTTGAGAGGAAGAAACCTTGGGAGGAACTAAGAAAGAGTAACATATAATCCCAGAATAAATACTGAAGTACTCATTGTCTTTGTCTGGTTCTAAATTAACTTATAAAATAATAGCCTAGACTGAAACGTCTTTTACACAGACCTCCTTCTTGCTTCAGTCATATCAATTTTCAAGCGTCTCTTCTCTTTATTGCTATGGGTTAAGAATTTCCATATTCAAGATAATGCATGACACATCTTCCCTCCGTATGAGAGAGGACCAAGTTTCATTTATTGTTTAGAAATGAGCCTGGATGAGTAACAGTGTTCTACAGAAAACAAAGCTTCTAGAGAGGTAAGGATATTCTAGATGACAACAGTCTTCATTAAGCACCTTTTAAGGCCATTAGGGGAAGCTTGAACTGTCGAAGACTGAGATAAATATGCCTGCTATGTTTTGTTGCAGAGGTGTTGATAATACAAGATATTACATATTTATCCCATACAGATACAACAATCCTGTTAAAAATATGAAGTATGTTTTGAAGGCTGGTGTGCTTGATGTCCCCATCAAGTGCCTTAAGAAAAACAGTGGCTCAAAAACCCTTTGAGAAATTTTTGAAGTTTATATTAGTTAACTCAGAAACTGCAAAATGTACAATAATGCATTTATTGATACATTTAAAAAAAAAAAAAAACTAGTTTGAATAATTAACAATGATTTTTAAGAATTTACATTTGAGTCACATTCTGCATAAAATGATCATTTTAGACAACAGCACAGCTTCATGACAGCTATATCAAATTGATATAGGCAATAATGAAAAATGCTTAAAATATCTGATGAAATTAAATGAGATGAACAAGAACTAATCGTTTTCACAAAAACAACATTCTAAATAATGCTCTTATACATTGTATATAATGTGTTTTTAGTACTGAATACTTACAAGAAATGTGTCTAACAGCTTTAGAGATAAAGCATGAATAAGAGCTGCTAAATAAATATAAAGCACAATTACAGACAGTGCTGCTTTAGATACTCAAAACTGTCCCACTAGAGGGTGCTAAAATTGTACTAGAATGCATAGGTATGCAAAAGCATATCAGGAGTGTGGATAAATACCACCGGTCAAAAGTTTGGAATAATTAAGAGTTTCCACGTGAGATACAATTACTGTCCAAATAGGGCTTTAGTGAGCATAAGACCCCAAACTTTTGAACAATAGTGCATATTGATAACACTTTATTTTAGGGTTCGAGTCTCGCTGTTAACTAGTTGCTTATTACTAGGATACTGCAGGACCATTCTACATCCCTTAATCCTACCCAACTAAATTTAAACGCTACAAAAACTATAAAAAGTCATAGTTAATAGTGAATATGTGTTCTCCATAAAGTATTACCTGTATATTTATATATTAAAATTTAAATGTATAAAATATGATAATTTGTTATCTAGTCTGTAAGAAACAGAAGTTGTTGGTTGATTTAGCCTTAAAGTCAGCATGAAAAGGAAGTTGCGATAACCTTTTCTTCCCTACTGTGACATATATCAGCGTGAAATGCTTCTCAAACAAGAAAATTGTAGGGCTGTATTGTAATTGGGACTTGATTTTGTCTATGGGAAATTGATTGGATGGTTGTGGTTTGCTATCGGTTGCTCTCATGCAGGGGCCGGCCCAAGCCTTTATGGGGCCCTAAGCAGAATTTTATTAGGGGGCCCCTCGGTGCCACCAATACGATTGACCATTGTCAATTCTTGATAATTTGCACACCCATTATCAGTTTTATTAGCTGTAGCTGTGTTGCTTACATCATGTCTGCCTGTCATGTTTAACCCTTATACGGTTTTTAATTGTGAGAGTAGCAAACCCACGAGAGTGCTCAGGTGTTAAGTTTGGCATCTGGTGTTAAGTGCACCGCCATGTCTGGCAGGTGTTAAGTGCACTTTAATATTCAAAGTCTTACAGTACTACAGTTCAGACTGGGATATGTACGATTTTTAAAAATGTTTTTAAAAGAAGTCTCTTATATGTTCACAATTTTTCCCCAGGATTCTTTGATGAATAGAAGGTTCAAAAGAACAGTAATTATCTGAAATAGAAAGCTGTTTTCAACTGTTTTCAACACTGATAATAATAATCATAAATGTTTCTTGAGCAGCAAATCATATTAGAGTGATTTCTGAAGGATCATGTGACACTGAAGACTGGAGTAATGATGCTGAAAATTCAGCTTTGATCACGGGAATAAATTACAATTTACTATATATTTTCACATAAAAAGCGATTTTAAAATTGCAATAATATTTCACAATATACATTTTTTACTGTATTTTTGATCAAATAAATGCAGCCTTGGTGAGCAGAAGAGACTTCTATTAAAAACAAGAAATGTTGATGGCTTTCTTTCAAATGTTAAACAGCGCTTTTGGCGAAAACACGCAGGAAGATCTTAGTGCTTCTTTTTGTTGACAACAACAGATTTATAAATGATTCATTACGAATTTGGGAAGATGTTTGCTGCATGTTGCGTTCCCAAATGATAATTTTAAGCGACTCAAACATATAGCACAACAGAGAAGCATTTACTGTGAACAAAAACTGAAAGCTATATGCTGTACTCCAAACCATATCACATTCTCAAATCCGTCCATTCATAAAAAGGTTACCAGGCAACTGACGAGTAGCACGTTTCAGCACTGATTTTTCTTGCACTTTTTATATAGTAATTGTTTACGGCCATTTCGCGATTTCAATAAAGTAGCATGCAGCAAGAAGTCATTTCATGTGCTCTTGGGGGCCTCCTTCAGCCGCTCAGTTCGCTTTTGCCTTGGGCCGGCTCTGGTCTCATGTGAATGACAGGTTGTCACACCCTTGCACCAGTAAACAAGCAATCTCATCAGAGAAGAGAAGAGATGTCACTGCAGGAGGGAGAAGTTATTTTGATCAAAGACTACAAGACATGAATAATGTGTAACAATGATGTGTACGGATAAATCATTTATAATACTGCAATATTCCATAAAAATTGTCAATTTTCAAAGAATTGTCCATTTTGATTTCACGGTGACTTTAATCTCATTCGCAGGTTTAACAGTCAGATTGGCAGCTTTGTCCAGAGATCATGTAGCAGTCCAGTCCAGTGTTGTGTCAGGAGAGAAATGTCCACAGATAAAGAGGGTGATGAAGTGGGAGTCAATTGTAACACCTCCATGGTGCTGCTGAAGAAAGGTACTTATGCATGCATGTTTTTATTTTCTATAGCAGGAAAGCAGCCCTTCCACTCCTGATGGGCCGTAATATGCATTGGTTTTCTCTGTGTTGTTCTCAGCTCCAGCAGGCTCAGGGCAGGAGTCTCCAGTAGTGATGGTGGATGAGCTGCTGAACTTGAAACCACACCAGCTCTCGTTCCCGGAGGCTGGGCTGCGTGTCATGATCACACCGCATTTCTCCCCACGTACCCGACTGACCATGGCTGGACGCATGCTCATCAGTGAGGTGAACTCACATTTTTTTTAATGTTACCTAATAATACAGAGAAATCCTTTCAAATTCCAGTTCATTTCCCAAATTTGTATAATTTATATTTAAATATTTTGTCATTTATTTGAATGGCAATTAATTTACTCTTCCTGTCATTCCATTTTCCAAATTCCAACTGATAAACTGAAAGAGGAGTAATATCTTAAATTCAGAATATTGCCCAAAAATGTAAATTCCTCACTTTTCCTCTTTACCATCTCTCTCCCGCTCATTTCAGAGACAGAGGCTCCTCAGGGAGAGCAGGACCCCAGTGAAGACATTTAGTTCTAGAGGGATAGTAAATGGAGGAAGTGCTGAAGCACAGCAGACACTTGAGGACACAGAAATGATGGATGGTAAGAAAGGAGTAAAGGTGGAGATGGAAAACAATCGGCCTGAAGAAGAGGATGAGGATGGGGATGAAAGGTTCAAGCCTCTCCATATTCCTGGTTAGTACATGAGAGCAGATCGAAATGCAATTTATTAGTATTAAAAACAGGCAGGTTTCGCTTAGTATACCATGCACTTGTTTATTCTTTTGGTAGGCCGTGAATCATCTCTAGGAGAATTTTTAGTTACCTTTATCTAATATGTATTTAACTGTATGTAACAAGTCAAGTAATTTATTTATATAGCGGTTTATGCAATATAGATTGTTTCAAAGCAACTTCACAATAAACAGGAAAATATTGTAATTAATGTTAATATTGTAAAATTATGAAACATTCAATTTCAACTGTAGAGCAGCTCTGCAGAATACAATAGTGTCAATATTCAGCTCAATTTAGTCCAACGTTGATACCGTTGGGCTCAATAACTGTGTTAATGTTATAAAATTTGTCAGTTTTGAAATTAATTACATTTCAGTTATAAGCAGCTCTTCAGAAGTCAATAGTGTCAATGTTGGTTCAATTCAGTTCAATAACTGTGTTAATGTTTTGTTTCATTATTCTGCTCAATTCAGTACAAATTTTGTTCTCATGCAATAGTGTCAGTGCAGTTAAACCAATAATATTACTGAATATTAAATTTTTAAACCTATTGTAATCGTTGCCGTTCTTATTCTTATTCCGCTCTGGGAGTCTATGGCAGCCCATAGAACTGTGTGGAGGAAAGTTATGAAATTTGGCACACAGATAGAGGACAGTCTGATATGTCACCATAGCAAATTTGGAGTCTCTAACTCAGTCGCTCTAGCACAGGGCTTGTCCTTATTAACCAACTGTCCAAAGTTGCACATATATGTTTATGCTAATAACTTTCGAACTGTAAGGGCTAGAAACAAAATCTTTTTCCTCTGATTCCTTGGCTCAAGTCGACAATACCCGATGATGTAATTTTCCACCATTTTGAATTTTTTGAACTCCTCCTAGGTTTCATGATAATTTAACCAGATCATCTTTAGACCATGCCGATAAACATTTATGGAATTTTAAGGTAATTTGTCTAACCATTCTCGAATAAAACGTGAACAAATTCGATGAAAAGTGCGGCAAAATGGACATGAGGCTATATCTACGCAGCACTTTAGCGAATTCTGATGAAACTTGGTCTGTTATGACAACCATGACCTGAAGTTACCTGCACAGTTTTGGCATAGTGCCACCTAGTGGTCAGGAAATGTGAAAAATGGCTCTTTTTGCTTATAATTTCTTGCTAAAAATCACAAAACTTGTCTCTTTAGATTCAGTGCAGCATGCCAAATCAAACGATACCCAATTTTCCCATATCGTCCATTTTGAATTTTGTCGTAAAATTATATATTTTACGAACGCTTATGTCTTCGGCACCATGCCCTGATGCTACTGGTTATTTTGTCTTTTTTCTTAAGATTGAGTTTATTTATTATTATTGTTAATTTTGTATATATTTTTTTTTATAAAAAATATACTGAGAATTAATCAAAATAATGCTTTGATAACTTTTTATGGTTTGTTTTCTCTGTGTATTGTGTGCATTAGCTGGCTACTCTGCACGTATAAAGTGGTGTGTATCGTGGCCGCTGGGTGTTTTGCTGTATTGTACAGTGCCTAACTGTGTTTTGCCACGTTGGCATCGCTGGTTCATGATCACCTTTTTTGCTTCAACTTTCTGGATTGCTATTTTTTCCTACCTCATGGTGTGGATGGTAAGAAAGAAAAAAAAAAGAAAAATAAATAAATAAATAAATATATATATATATATTTTAAAAGGACATTCTTTCTTAATATAAAAATCTTTACTTTCTTTTCATTCCATTGGTTGGTCATTCCATTATGATGATTATCATCTTATCGTTATGTGGTATGTTGTTAATGCCTTGCAGGTCACCATCATCAGCTACACACTAGATATTCCGGATTACATCATGGGAATCACTTTCCTGGCTGCTGGCACTAGTGTGCCCGACTGCATGGCAAGCCTCATTGTTGCCCGCCAAGGTGTGTAACCTTTGTATTCACATAAAACTGTTTGTATGCATGCTTGTATTTATCATGCTTGTATCTTTAATATAATTTTTGGTAACACTTTAGTGTTGTTAACTAACAGTGAACAATACTTCTACAGCATTTATTATATTTATTATAATTATCTCAGCATTTACTACTACATTTTTAAGTTGTAATAGTTGTATCTGTTAACATTAGTTAATGCACTGTGAACATGAACACATTGGTATTAACAAACATTAACAAAGGTTAATAAACTCAGAAAGAATATATTGGTCATTGTTAGTTCATGTTAATGCTTTAACTTTGTTAACAAATTGATAAAATACACTCACCTAAAAGATTATTAGGAACACCTGTTCAATTTCTCATTAAAGCAATTATCTAATCAACCAATCACATGGCAGTTGCTTCAATGCATTTAGGGGTGTGGTCCTGGTCAAGACAATCTCCTGAACTCCAAACTGAATGTCAGAATGGGAAAGCAATTTTGAGCGTGGCATGGTTGTTGGTGCCAGACGGACCGGTCTGAGTATTTCACAATCTGCTCAGTTACTGGGATTTTCACACACAACCATTTCTAGGGTTTACAAAGAATGGTGTGAAAAGGGAAAAACATCCGGTATGTGAGGTATGCAGCAAAGCATTTGTGAAGCCACAACACGCACAACCTTGAGGCGGATGGGCTACAACAGCAGAAGACCCCACCGGGTACCACTCATCTCCATTACAAATAGGAAAAAGAGGCTACAATTTGCACAAGCTCACCAAAATTGGACAGTTGAAGACTGGAAAAATGTTGCCTGGTCTGATGAGTCTCGATTTCTGTTGAGACATTCAGATGGTAGAGTCAGAATTTGGCGTAAACAGAATGAGAACATGGATCCATCATGCCTTGTTACCACTGTGCAGGCTGGTGGCAGTGGTGTAATGGTGTGGGGGATGTTTTCTTTACACACTTTAGGCCCCTTAGTGCCAATTGGGCATCGTTTAAATGCCACGGCCTACCTGAGCATTGTTTCTGACCATGTCCATGATCCATTCTCTGATGGTTACTTCCAGCAGGATAATGCACCATGTCACAAAGCTCGAATCATTTCAAATTGGTTTCTTGAACATGACAATGAGTTCACTGTACTAAAATGGCCCCCACAGTCACCAGATCTCAACCCAATAGAGCATCTTTGGGATGTGGTGGAATGGGAGCTTCGTGCCCTGGATGTGCATCCCACAAATCTCCATCAACTGCAAGATGCTATCCTATCAATATGGGCCAACATTTCTAAAGAATGCTTTCAGCACCTTGTTGAATCAATGCCACGTAGAATTAAGGCAGTTCTGAAGGCAAAAGGGGGTCAAACACAGTATTAGTATGGTGTTCCCAATAATCCCTACAGATAATCCCAACAGACCTAACCCAACAGAGAACTTCTGCATTTTTACATTTTCAAAAATCATCACTTAGTATGATTTATAAGATGTTTTCCTCATGGGGACCAAGTATCCTCAGACGGACTGTAACAAAGTGTCCATTGGAGGCAAGTTGAAGTGATGAACCCAAGTGCAGTTTTATTGATGAACATGAAGTGATACAAAATAAACAAACTGGAACTTGACTTGGAACAGTCTTCAGACTTGACATATGAACAAACACTCACCAACAGCAGGTTACATAAACAATACTCGACAAAGACACATGGCAAACATGAGGGCTTAAATACACAAGAACTAATGACTAGACAAGGGACACCTGTGAACAGTGATTAAACAATGAACCAATGACAACATGACACAACACATGAGGGCATGGGAATCACATGACAATGGAACACATGACAAAACCAGGAAACATGACTGAAATAAAAAGCAAAACCCCAAACACACCGTGACAAAGGATACTGCCATCTTTGTGGGAACATTTTGTCCCCATAACATAGTGTTTACCAGGACCACACACACACACACACACACACACAAAATTATTTTGAAAATGTATTACACTGATATTGTATTTTGTATCTCAGGTATGGGGGACATGGCAGTGTCGAACTCCATTGGCAGCAATATCTTTGACATCCTGCTGGGACTGGGCTTCCCCTGGGCTCTGAGAACTCTAGTAGTAGACCATGGATCAACAGTGAGCATTTTACTTCTTCTATAATCAAGCTGTTTGTCCAATGCAAATGTGTTCCTATTGATGCTTTCATCTGATTGTTCTGTCTTTTTTCAGGTATTCATCAATAATAAGGGCCTGGTCTATTCTGTCATCCTGCTGCTCGCATCAGTCTTCCTCACTGTGAGTAACCCAGTACTAAAACATACAAGCCCTACACCAGAGATTCTCAACCATATTTGGTCTGCAGATTAATTACATAAGTGGAAAAAAACAAAAATATTTTGATAACACTTTAGTTAAGGGTCCAATTCTCACTGTTAACTAGTTGCTTATTAGCATGCATATTTCTAGGATACTGGCTGTTTATCAGTACTTATAAAGCACATATTAATGCCTTATTCTGCATGACCTTATTCTACATTCCTTAATCCTACCCAATACCTAAACTTAACAACTGCCTTACTAACTATTAATAAGCAGTAATTAGGAGGCACATTGAGGCAAAAAGTCAGTTAATAGTTTGTTAATAATGAGAACACTTTATTTAAGAGTGTCCTTGTTACATATGTAGTTACTATAGCAATAACTATAAATGATGCGTAATTACATGCAACTAACCCTAAATCAAACTCGGTAACACTTTTTTTTTACAGTGTCCTTGTTACATATGTTACATGTACTTACCATAGTAATAATAGTACATTTGGAATAATTACATGCAACTATCCAACTCAACCAAACCCTAATCCTACCCTAACCCTAAAGTACATGTAGTTACTAAATATTACTCATTACTTAAATATATAATTACACTGTAACAATGACACCTGAATAAAGTGTAACCCCAAACTCTAACCCTATAGAAAACCCCAAACTCTAACCCTATAGAAAGTACATGTAGTTCATTAATATTACTTAAATGCATAACTACATTGTAACAAGGACACTTTAGAAATAAAATTAACAAAAAATATGAAAACTATAGAAAACTACACTGTGGACATCTTCACAACCCAAGGTTGAGGACCATGTGTTTTTATATACACAAACTTTTATATACACAAAAATAACTAAATTAAATACATTTTCAACAATTAACTATATATGTACAATTACTGGCCCCAATGAGGTATTAAGATAAACTGTCAAACATTTTTAACATTTCAGACATCTATCCCGACAAATGTATCTTCATTCCATCTTAGTCCTGGATAAGTTGTATTGTAGCATGTTACTAGGCTGCTTACAACACTGAAGATAAAATCTGTAACAAGATAAAATGAAAATCTGTTTTGAAAGAATGGTGGCAGTGATTACAAATAATCTCCCATCATGTAGAGGATGGCATTAAAACTGTAGAATTGTTGACCTGCCATTTATAAACATTAGACTTAAAATTATAATATTAATTCAATTACTTATGAATTTGTAATGCATGTTTTAATAGACCATATGGGAGCAGACGTCACAGTTACGTCACTGCAGTTGTATGCACATTGTGGTGGCAGAAAAACAGTAGTAACAATCAAGAAAATGGACAAAATCCACAGAATAAGAGAAAATGTCTTGTTGTTCCACTGGGTGTCAGAATAGGTATGCAACAAAGGTCTTCATTTTTACAGAATACTATCATCAAAAAAAATTGCCACCTCTGCCAATTGCCAATGACTTTTTACTGAAAATTTACCAGCCATAAATATTTTTACCGGCCATGAAACTGTTTTTGCAAAACCAGACAGTTAAAAACAGCTAAAACTACTAGCCTTACTGATATAAATTTAAAAATCATAAAGGCAAGTAAACAGTCAGCAATAAAACAAGAACAAATAATCAAATTACAAGCAATATCACAAATAAATACAATAGAACTAAGATACAAATTAAATGAACAGTGCTTTTCAGGTAGGTCTAACTAGTACTTTTAGGATGCTGTCACTTTAAGACCTAATGCATGGATCCAATATACTGATACTGTACACATGCTTTTTCTTTCTCAACTGTTTACGGTCACTTAAGACATAACTGTCTATGTTTTACTAGGATATTCATCAAGACTAGCATTTTTTACAGAAATTTTTGTGAATTTTTCCGTTGAAGTCCAAGAAGATGTGAAAGAGAGCTCAATTCAGTATTCGAGTGTTGTATGAGACGTGGCGCGTGATTCGGATCCCACACAGCATGTGGGATTTTTATTCATGTTTGACACTTGGTGAGTGTTCATTTTAGGCCCTGGATCTACATAATTTTCACATAGTTTACAGGGGCAGTAGGCACTAGGGACTTTTGGGTGGTACTTTGTGTGTTTTGACTGCAGGGATCAGGGTCTAAATTATTAAAGTTCCAGGTAAAAATTTCTTGAAATTTTGGGCTACCTGAAATGAAAGGTTTCAAGACAATTCATGTAGAAGTTTATCTATAATTTACTTCATTTGTTTTGTTGTATAAGTAACACAAAAAAGAACATTAAGGCCCACTATTTTACATTTCTGAAACAATTGTTTTTTTAATATGTTCCCATTTAAAAACAAAATTAGGTAATGAGAAAACATATCAGTGAAACACTTGGAAGACTGGCAAATTTGATCTGAAAAAGTCAACAACTGAGTCACCAGACAATGACCATGTTGTGCTGAGAGAATCAAATTGCGAATATTTTTCTGCCAAAATTGCCGCTGTGAATCCTTTCAGACTGAAATAAGGTCATATTTAATTGCTTTAAACAATTGCTCAGAAAGTCCCTGCTCGATAGCACTTTTTCAAAGTTCAGGAACTTTTGTGGGTGGGACTTGGGCACTGAACATGCTGTTTGGTTGAGTTCACGCAGCATTTTGACTGGATGACTTGAGGTTCAGGCTTTATTAAGCTTGTGGAGGACGAAATCCATGGTACTTTAGACCGTGATGGAAAAAGAGGTCCGGGGGAAAAAAATTTCCTGGGAGAATTAATTCTGTGGAATTTTGGTGGAAATGCGGCTATATATTTAACCTATAACATTTTTATTTCACTATTCAGACTTTTTTTTTTTCTCTCAATTGCAAAGTTATATCTCCCAATTCAGATTTTCTAACATATGTGAGTATATCAAGTCTTAGCAAAAAATTCAGAATATAAACTAAGATATACACTCACCTAAAGGATTATTATGAACACCATACTAATACTGTGTTTGACCCCCTTTCGCCTTCAGAACTGCCTTAATTCTACGTGGCATTGATTCAACAAGGTGCTGAAAGCATTCTTTAGAAATGTTGGCCCATATTGATAGGATAGCATCTTGCAGTTGATGGAGATTTGTGGGATGCACATCTAGGGCACGAAGCTCCCGTTCCACCACATCCCAAAGATGCTCTATTGGGTTGAGATCTGGTGACTGTGGGGGCCATTTTAGTATAGTGAACTCATTGTCATGTTCAAGAAACCAATTTGAAATGATTCGAGCTTTGTGACATGGTGCATTATCCTGCTGGAAGTAGCCATCAGAGAATGGGTCATGGACATGGTCAGAAACAATGCTCAGGTAGGCCGTGGCATTTAAACAATGCCCAATTGACACTAAGGGGCCTAAAGTGTGCCAGGAAACATCCCCCACACCATTACACCACCACCACCACCAGCCTGCACAGTGGTAACAAGGCATGATGGATCCATGTTCTCATTCTGTTTACGCCAAATTCTGACTCTATCATCTGAATGTCTCAACAGAAATCGAGACTCATAAGACCAGGCAACATTTTTCCAGTCTTCAACTGTCCAATTTTGGTGAGCTCGTGCAAATTGTAGCCTCTTTTTCCTATTTGTAGTGGAGATGAGTGGTACCCGGTGGGGTCTTCTGCTGTTGTAGCCCATCCGCCTCAAGGTTGTGCATGTTGTGGCTTCACAAATGCTTTGCTGCATACCACGGTTGTAACGAGTTGTTATTTCAGTCAAAGTTGCTCTTCTATCAGCTTGAATCAGTCGGCCCATTCTCCTCTGACCTCTAGTATCAACAAGGCATTTTCGCCCACAGGACTGCCGCATACTGGATGTTTTTCCCTTTTCACACCATTCTTTGTAAACCCTAGAATGGTTGTGTGTGAAAATCCCAGTAACTGAGCAGATTGTGAAATACTCAGACCGGCCCGTCTGGCACCAACAATCATGCCACGCTCAAAATTGCTTAAATCACCTTTCTTTCCCATTCTGACATTCAGTTTGGAGTTCAGGAGATTGTCTTGACCAGGACCACACCCCTAAATGCATTGAAGCAACTGCCATGTGATTGGTTGATTAGATAATTGCTTTAATGAGAAATTGAACAGGTGTTCCTAATAATCCTTTAGATGAGTGTAAGTCCGAATTGTGAGATATAGACTCAAAATTATCTTTTTTATTAATTTATTTCATGACTTCCATTGACTGCTACTGCAGAACTGTCATTTTCTGCCACCAGAACATCAAAAACACCCAAAATGATCTATAAGCCGGAAACTTACATCACCATCTACTGTGAGAAATAGGAAATGCATCCCATCTGTCCAGAAGCAGGGATCAAATTTTCACCGTTGGGAATGAAAAATTAACCAGAAATTAGGATGTTAAAAGCAGAGGCAGTAAAATCCCCCTAATCACACACCCACTACCCACATACTCAATGCTATTAGTGTCCATGTTACAGTAACTGTGTATGTGTCTTGTAGGTCCTGAGTGTGCATCTGAATGGTTGGAAGCTGGATCGGAAACTAGGTCTTGGTCTCTTGCTCCTATACTCCATTTTTTTGCTCTGCTCCATCCTCTTTGGTCAGCTCTAGAGGCTTCACATGAGTTTATATTCTGCAAATCTGACTTTTTTTTTTAGCATTGTTGTTTTGGGTTTTATAGTGCTTTTTACTGTAGATCAGGTACTAAATCTCAACTGATTTCATATCTGCATCCAATGTAGCACCAAAAGGAAATTTAGTGTTCTACAGAATGGTTTTCTAAGCAGTCAAACTAAAATGACAGTGCTCAGATCCCATCAGCCCTTTGTTCTGTCCATTAAGCACTGCTTCAAGCTGGAAGGTATACTGTATAATATAATGGTTTCTATCTTCAGTCTGACAGTAATACAATAAGTGACTGTTTAGCTGCTTATAGCTATTTGCTGTGTTAAACCCTCAGAAAAAGAAGTACACTTTAGAATACTTTTAAAAAGAGTATTTATTAGGGAAAACACTTTAAAGTCCCCCTGTGGTGAAAATCAAGGTTTTAATGTTGTTTATATGTCTATGTGGTGTTTTTAATATGCTTTAAGACACAATTCATAAGTCAACACCATTGCTGAGTATTTTCTCATTAAAACTGCAGTGAACCAAAGACAGTCTCACAAGCTTGTAACCAATCGAGTCAACGTGTAATTGTCAACGAGTGGATCTCTGAGCTGGTGAGTGAGTGGAGGCGGGGCTAATATTCATGCATATTCATAGAACTGTGTACACTGAATGAGCCAAAGGTGTAGAGTTACATTCACGCTATTTTAAGACATGACGTTTTTTTTTTTTTTTTTCAAGGAAAAACATTTACTATATATGTAATTTTGTTGATCAAAGATGAGTTTTAAGGGATACAGTTATTGACTACAGGGGACTTTAAAGAATATACGTCAGTGTAAACTAAATGTACTGTCTTCAGACACTAAACCAAAATGTATAATTTAAATTTATATTAAATGCGATCAGTTGAACTTTTGTCCCACTTCAGCTGGACTTAAGTATATCTTTATATGTAATTTCATAATTACTTCTATTGTCTTTGAAATATGGTTAGTGAACTGCCGAATATGACATTCATTTATAGTAACCTAAAATATATTTTAATGTCATTTCTGTTGAAACGTCTATGTCATGCATTTAAATATATTTGTAATTACACATTTGTAATGAGTTGCAATTTAGTACATTTTAAATATATTAACTTTAACTGTAATATCAAATAACACGGTTCCAATGATAATCAAGTACTTTGCTTGTGCATTAGTATGTTATTCATCATATCAAAATAAGTGTACTTCTTTAAAGCATGCAAAATATTATTAATACATTATTCATTTATAATAAAACAACATACTTTAAATTAAAATTTAATTTGACTATTACAAAGTACACTGTACTTAGTCAACTGTCATGACACAATTTTGAAAAGTGCATTTTGTAGTAAAGTACACTTAAGTGGCCTTTTAATTTAATTATATTTTTTCAGCAAGTAGCCTACAGTGTTTAAAAATATATAATTTAAGGTTTGAATTACATTACAAGTGCACATTCAATACAATTAAGCACACTTCTTTTCCACAAGGGTATCCCTGTTGCCGTGTTAATTTGTACAACAGTTCAGTTAGTCCTCAAATATGATTGGCTGAGCTACTCTGGGATGTTTCACACAGTTTGTATTAGTCTGCTTGTCTGTGTTCAGAGCTTTCCAGCCTATATATACAGTCTCTCTCACTATTGAGGTAATGTAAAACTCATAGTGGAGCTGGACCCGAGTGATTAGAAAATGCTAGAAACGGGTGTTTTTCAGCCTTACTGATGCTCCAGGCCACCTTTCAGTCTGTTACTTGACACTGGCTTCTTCTGGAACTACATTTGAGGTTGCATGTGTGCATACACCTCGCAGAATATAAAAAATGTCAATTTAAAGATAAAAAGGGTATCATAGAGTACACAAGACACACCCCCCTGACACAAATGAGTCAGTTCAAAAGGTTACACACCCTTGAATCCTAATACTGTGTGCAGTTACCTAAATAATCCATGTTTATTTTTTATTTTTATTCAGCTATTATTATTGTCTTGTGGACTATATGCAAGAAAAAGTAAACATCTGTGGTGTCTGTATTCATAGAAGCTTATTTAGAGCAATATTAAATACAAAATGCAGTTTTTATTATTCCTCATGTATTATTGTTTTTTAAATAATCGCAGGGTTGTTCATTTAGAACAACATACTGTACCACATGACAGCATTAAACGAGTTGTTTTTAGGTATACCGTTGCAAGAAAAAGTATGTGAACCGCTTGCAGAATCTGTGAAGATGTGAATCATTTTAACTAAATAAGAGAGATCATACAAAATGCATGTTATTTTTAGTACATATATTTTGCATAATTTTTTTTACATGTAGTCCACAAGACAAAAAAATAGCTGAATTTATTAAAATTACCCTGTTCAAAAGTTTATGAACCATTGATTCTCAATACTGTGTGTTGTTCCCTGGATGATCCACGGCTGTTTTGAGTCTGTGTTTATCCTGAGCAGTTAATCTGCCCAACGTTCTTCAGAAAAATCCTCCAGGTCCTGCACATTCTTCAGTTTTCCAGCATCTTTTGCATATCTGAACCCTCTCCAGCAGTGACTGTATGATTTTCAGATCCATCTTTTCATACTGAGAACAACTGAGAGGCTCAAACACAACTATTAAAAAAGATTCAAACATTCACTGATGCTCCAGAAGAAAACACGACGCATTAAGAGGTGAAAACTGTAAATCAAGGTAAATTGTACTTAATTTGTCTTCTGGGAAATATGTAATCATCTTCTGTTGCTTCTGAATGGCAGTACTGAATTTATATATATATATATATATATATATATTTAAACTAAATAAGAAAAATGTGGACATCGTCCTCCTGTTCAAAAGTTTTCACCCCCCGGCTCTTCATGCATTGTTTCTCCTTCTGGAGCATCAGTGAATGTTTGAGTCCCTCAGTTGTCCTCTGTATGATTTTGAGATCCATCTTTGCACACTGTCACTGCTGGAGAGGGTTCAGATATGCAAAAGATGCTGGGAAATTGAAGAATGTGCAGGACCTGGAGGATTTTTCTGAAGAACGTTGGACAGTTGCTCAGGATAAACACGGACTCAAAACAGCCGTGGATCATCCAGGGAACAACACACAGTATTGAGAATCAGTGGTTCATAAACCTTTCAATGGGTCATTTTAATAAATCCAGCTATTTTTTTGTCTTGTGGTATATATGTAAAAAAAAAAAAAAATTATGTAAAATAACTTATTCAGGACAGGACTAAATAAAAAATAACGCATTTTGTATGATCTCTCTTATTTCACATTTTCACAGATTCTGCAAGCGGTTCACATACTTTTTCTTGCAACTGTATATAAAGCTCAAGCATGTATGTATCTAAGCTATATACAGTGTTTAGTATGTAACTTCTGAAATAATTTACAAAAAAAAAAAAATTAACTAATGAAATAATTACCAATTAAATGACTACATTTTTATTAATAACTGCCTTTTAGATTACACGTTTGAAGTATTATGATTTAATTATTTTTGTAGTGCTTTTGCTCTTATTTATTTTAGGAATACTATTGCATTGTTCTGACAAAAAAACAAAAAAAAAACATATTCCTTACACTACTGCACACCTTTATCATCAACACAAACGGCCTTAATTGTTTCTTTAGTTATTGCATGTTTTAATGAAAATCACTCATTTGTGAATTAAAGGGATAAGTTCGCCCGAAAATGACAATTCTGTCATCATTGTTCCAAACATGTATGACTACTTTCTTCGGTGGAACATAAAAGAAAATGTTTTGAGTAATTCCTTTTTTGGTCCCACTTTATATTAGGTGGCCCTAACTACTATGTAAATATAAGTACAATGTACCTATTGTGTTCATATTGTATTGCAAAACACGTTTGCTGATATTGAGGTGGGATACGGGTAAAGTTAAGGACAGGTGTGCTGTTTTGGGTAAGTTTAAGGGTAAAGTTAGGGACGGGTGTGGGTAAGTTTAAGGGTAAAGTTAGGGACAGGTGTGGTGTGGGTAAGTTTAAGGGTAAAGTTAGGGACAGGTGTGGGTCAGTTTAAGGGTAAAGTTAGGGACAGGTGTGGTGGTGTGTGTCAGTTTAAGGGTAAAGTTAGGGACAGGTGTGGTGGTGTGGGTAAGTTTAAGGGTAAAGTTAGGGACAGGTGTGGTGGTGTGGGTAAGTTTAAGGGTAAAGTTAGGGACAGGTGTGGTGGTGTGGGTAAGTTTAAGGGTAAGGTTAGGGACAGGTGTGGTGGTGTGGTGTGGGTAAGTTTAAGGGTAAAGTTAGGGACAGGTGTGGTGGTGTGGGTAAGTTTAAGGGTAAAGTTAGGGACAGGTGTGGTGGTGTGGGTAAGTTTAAGGGTAAAGTTAGGGACAGGTGTGGTGGTGTGGGTAAGTTTAAGGGTAAAGTTAGGGACGGGTGTGGTGGTGTGGGTAAGTTTAAGGGTAAAGTTAGGGACGGGTGTGGTGGTGTGGGTAAGTTTAAGGGTAAAGTTAGGGACAGGTGTGGTGGTGTGTGTCAGTTTAAGGGTAAAGATAGGGACAGGTGTGGTGGTGTGGGTAAGTTTAAGGGTAGGGTTAGGGACAGGTGTGGTGGTGTGGGTCAGTTTAAGGGTAGGGTTAGGGACAGGTGTGGTGGTGTGGGTAAGTTTAAGGGTAGGGTTAGGGACAGGTGTGGTGGTGTGGGTAAGTTTAAGGGTAGGGTTAGGGACAGGTGTGGTGGTGTGGGTAAGTTTAAGGGTAAAGTTAGGGACAGGTGTGGTGGTGTGTGTCAGTTTAAGGGTAGGGTTAGGTGTAAGGGACGTGTCAACAGTGTAATTATAAATGTAACTACAGAAATTAATTACAGATGTAATTACATGCAGGTCTTTTTTTAAATGTAAGTACAATGTAAAAACACGTATGTACACAAAAAGTGCATTGTATGAAATTATTAATTTAAATCTTAGTACATAGTAGTTAAGGCCACCTAATATAAAGTGGGTCCCATTTTCCCCGCCCTTTCAACTGTTCCAATCCTCAAAATATCTTCTTTTGTAATATAATTTTCATTTTTGAGTGAACAATGTTAAGTATCATTTAAAACCACATTCATAACACAATAGTAAACTAGTTAAAATAACAGCAGACTATTAAGTTCACTAGTTACTTTTGCTGTTGATATAAACATATTTTGGAAATCAAGGACACATCACATACAGCTCACTATTAGTATATTACTATTTAATTAACTCATTTATTGCTGTTGACTGATAATATAATCAATATGTCAGCATGAAAAAGTAACTGTACTCTGGTTATGTGTTTGTTTCCTTTTTCAAAATGTCATGTATACTCTAATTACAAGTACTTGGTTTTGTAATGGGATTATGTAATAGCACTGATTATATAAAGACTGTTTATTTACTGTAGTTATTGACAAAGTAATCACGTTGTGGTAATTCTGTCTTTAATCAGTTTGCACTGACTGTAGCAATACTTCTGAATTCATAGACTGATGATTTGATATGTCTTTGATGATCACTGTAAGTGAGTGTGGGAATACTTGTAGAAACAATAGTTCTTTAAGCGATAAACAAAACAACACAGGTTTGCCTGTAGTAGTCATTTTACGTGATTGTATTTTTGATAGTAGCTTTTTGGAAGTTTTTTTAAAAGGTTTGTAACTGGTTGTTATAGAATATAATGTGTATTGAATTTTTTTAAATTGCCCCTTCAAAAAATTGTTCATTTTAATAGTTGTAAATGGAAAATAAAATGTTCATATTATATTGAAAGATATTTAGGTAATTTTTAAGGATATTTGTTATTTATATAGATTTAGGCTTGTTCGTTATTACATATGAGAGTACACAAAGTTTCACTGTCTATATTTACTACAATTTGCCTAGTTTTATAAAGTCAAGTTGAAGTGTTTATAATATTTCTATAGACATGAATACCTTCATGGATATGGTGTGAGTACTGTAGTGGTGTGTGTTAGGCTGGAGAAAAGTGTAACAATGTCTAGTCTATGTTCTGCTAAAAGATCACTAGACATTTTTTGAGTTGTCTTGTATTGATGTCCACATGTTTTAAAATGAAGAAGTATCCTGCTGTACATTTTCACTATTAATACCATTTCATATGTTGGCATATACAGTACTGTGCAAAAGTCTTAGGAACGTTGGTATTTTCACACGAAAAATGTTTTTAAGCCAGTTATTTATATCTTTTACTGTAGTGTGTCAGTAGGAAATATCAGTTTACATTTCCAAACATTCATTTGGCAATGAATTGTAATAATCCAGTGAGATTTCTTTATTTATTTTATGCACAAGAGGTCTGACAGCAGCCGGTATGATCTGATCTCACCATCATCGAGTCTGTCTGTGATTACATGAAGAAACAGAAAAAACTGAGACAGACTAAATCCAGAAAAACTAAGGCAACGTCTCCCAGACACTTGAGGAAACCTTCCTGCAAAACTACAGGACTGTGAACAGTTTAGGCACTCGTCAGAATGCTTTAAAGTGAGAATGCGGTCAAAAATAATAACATAAATAGCTTTTATTTATGAATTAACTTCTATTAACTAAATCAAATGGATATTTGGGGTGAGCACCCTTTGCTTTTGTCACCTCATCTATTCCTGTAGTTTTGCAGGAAGGTTTCCTCAAGTGTCTTGGAGACGTTGCCACAGTTCTTCTGGATTTAGTCCATCTCAGTTTTTTATGTTTCTTCATGTGATCACAGACAGACTCGATGAAGATCAGATCAGATCTCCATGTGGAGCATAGAGACTATTGTCAGACTCTTTATGCATACACAAATCTCACTGGATTATTAGAATTAATGCCAATTAATTTATAAATGTAAACTGATATTTCCTACTGACACACTACAGCAAAAGATATAAATAACTGGCTTAGACCCACTTTATGTGTGTAAAAATACTAGCGAGCCTAAGACTTTTGCACAGTACTCTGTGTATATATATATAGATATGCATTCTGTTACTTCTGTCCTGTGAGAGTCACCAAATTTTGTAAAGATCACATTTGCTCCTGGTTTTAGAGACTGAATGATCAGTGCAAAGACAAAACAGTGATGCCACTAAATAATAATAATGGAGGAGAGTGAAAATCCAATGCTTCATGGCTTTTGTTCTACAAAAAAGTCTGTTCTTGTGTGCAATAAAATGTGCAATAAGCAGTGGTTCTGTCAGTGTTTAGTATCATTGAGATACTACTATAGTTTTTATGTACAGTTTGAATTAGTGTTTATTTTTATATTTTCAGTTTTTTTATTTTATAGTTTAGATATATTATAAAGCGCTATTATATCAAAGCAATGTTTATTTTACTTGAATTTATTTATTTTATTTTCATCTCACACATCGTGGATTTGCATTCAGAAGGTTTTCTATTGCAATGGGAAGTTTATTGTGTATTTCTATAATAAAAATACATATGTAATCTTACTTTACAAAATGTGAAAGTAAAATGGTAAAAAAAAAAATTATAATATATGCAGCCATATTGTCTTTTTTAGTTCAATCAGTCTAATGTATAAATCAATTCAATGTATAATCAAACAAACAATATAATCCTTGTTCAGTAATAACCTGATTCATTAAAGATTACAAAAATATTGCACCACTGCCCGATAGGTGGCAATATGCTCTGAGAATCAGTAGCAGCTCCTGACCGTAAAATTAGGTAGGGCGGATTTTGGGTATCATAATCGCTGAACATACACAGAACACTTTTGGCAGAGGTTATGTTATTCAGCGAGGGTGGCGCTCTAATGTTGACAGGCTTTAACGGGTTACTTCACCCAAAATTTAAATTCTGTCATCATGTTGTTCCAAACCCAGACTTTCATTCATCTTCGGAACACAAATTAAGCTACACTATATTGCCAAAAGTATTGGTACACCCCTCCAAATCATTGAATTCAGGTGTTCCAATCAGTTCCACACTCAACTGTTAGTGGTATTATAACAAGTGGAAGCAATTGGGAACAACAGCAACTCAGCCATGAAATGGTAGGCCACGTATTATCACAGAAGCTGGGTCAGCGCATGCTGAGGTGCACAAAAGTCACCAACTTTCTGCAGAGTCAATAGCTACAGACCTCCAAACTTTGTGTGGCCTTCAGATTAGCTCAAGAACAGTGCGTAGAGAGCTTCATGGAATGGGTTTCCATGGCCAAGCAGCTGCATCCAAGCCTTACATCACCAAGTGCAATGTAAAGCGTCGGATGCAGTGGTGTAAAGCACGCCGCCACTGGACTCTAGAGCAGTGGAGACGTGTTCTCTGGAGTGACAAATCACACTTCTCTGTCTGGCAATCCGATGGACAAGTCTGGGTTTAGCGTTTGCCAGGAGAACGGTACTTGCCTGACTGCATTGTTCCAAGTGTAAAGTTTGGTGGAGGGGGGATTATGGTGTGGGGTTGTTTTTCAGGAGTTGGGCTTGGCCCCTTAGTTCCAGTGAAAGGAACTCTTAATGCTTCACCATACCAAGACATTTTGGACAATTTCATGCTCCCAACTTGGGGATGGCCAAACTGTTCCAACATGACTGCGCACCAGTGCACAAAGCAAGGTCCATAAAGACAGGGATGAGCGAGTTTGGTGTGGAGGAACTTGACTGGCCTGCACAGAGTCCTGACCTCAACCCGATAGAACACCTTTGGGATGAATTAGAGCGGAGACTGTGAGCCAGGCCTTCTCGTCCAACATCACTGCCTGACCTCACAAATGCGCTTCTAGAAGAATGGTCAAAAATTCCCATAAACACACTCCTAAACCTTGTGGAAAGCCTTCCCAGAAGAGTTGAAGCTGTTATAGCTGCAAAGGGTGGGGCCAACTCCATATGAAACCATACGGATTAAAAATGGGATGTCATTAAAGTTCACATGCATGTAAAGGCAGACGTCCCAAAACTTTTAGCAATATAGTGTATTTTTAATCAAATCTGAGCTATTTCTCTGTGTGATGTGAATGATGTGTGAGTTGATGAATGTTTATATGTGAATAAAAGCCTAAATTCAATCTGGTCATTATATAAAGTGATCGTCTTTTCCGAAAAATTGGACTAAACCACTCACTTAATATGGATTAGTTTTATGATCTCTTTATGAACTTTTTAAAGCGTCAAAGTGGTAATTGCATAGCTGTCAATGGAGGGAAAGAAATCACTCAGATTTTATTAAAAATATCTTGATTTGTGTCCCGAAGATGAATGAAAGTCTTGCAGGTTTGAAATGACATGAGGGTGAGTAAATGATGACAGCATTTTAATTTTGGGGTGAATTAACCTTTTAAGAATACATGACACAAACATAGAATGCTATCTTAGAAATAATTTGAAAGGCCTACACTACTCAACATAGGAAGAACAGACATGTTACTGACCTGATGCAGACTAATATACACACAGCTGAAGCGGATTGATGTCGTCTTGGTCTGGAGCGAGGTTTATGTAAAGTAACGTGAAAATAAGCGGGGCAGTATGAAATCTGCCCCAGTGGCTCTCAATTAAAGCATGCTGCAGTTCCATTTTTCACCACAGATTTACAGTACACTGGAAAATAGTGGGGTGCTGTAGAGCTGGGGAGGACCTGGGGAGCACCTGCTGCCCTGCTTAGTATGGTACCATTGCCTGCCGAAGCCTTGAGTTACATTTTAATATAACCTGCTCACTTTCCAACTTAAAATTAAAATCCAAAAATATTTGGCGCAGAATGCTGAACACATTTACAATTTATTATTGATGCAGTTTATATAGCGGTCTGTGTTTTGGATGAATAATTTGGTATTCAGGCCCTTACAGACGAGCCGAGGCTACCGAGAATGTAAATCGCCATTAAACAAAAGAAGTATGGCATGCTTTTTCTTAGCATTCGTTTCCATGGTGACTACTGGATTCAGCTGAGACTGAGAGTTCAGGGTATATGTGACGGTAAGTTAACCTTGCTTTCTGGAATACCCCCACTTCTTTACATTTGCATTCCAAACTGCTTGCAGCACTTCATTCACGATTGAGGTGGGTGGAGTTATGAGGTTTTATCAACAGGATCCAATGGAGTTGCTGTTTTTAACACTTTTCATTGGTTAAATATTTACAAAAACCCACAGACGTAAAGGGTGACCAATAGTAATGATTCAGTTTATGAAAAACAAAAATGACGAAATATAGAGATACGAAGTTTTGACGATATTTTAAATTGTATTTATTTAGCATTAGAGTGAAATAATACATAATTTAAAAAAAAGTGTAAATAGGTTCGCCCAATCAAACGAGTAAGCTTACATTATTACGTAAGCCATCGTTATTCTGAACCGCTAGGTGATGATAACAACACAGCCCTGAGAAATTGACAGCAGAATTAGACCGTCTATTTGACAGGACATGGAGCTAAGCAACAGCAACAACAGACATTTTATGAGGTTTAACAGGCAGACATCTGAGAGTCAGCTGGTTCAGATGATGATCAACACAGGTACATGAACACGGATCTGTGAACCATCAGTGTTGAGACGCTTCAACTGGACTCTTTCAAAACACTGTCAGAAGTGACTGAAAGCGCTGGATACTGGATGAGGGAGTTCACATTTACAAAAGCATAGTGGGATACACACTTTTTCAAAATACAGATGAAATAAATATTGTATTTATACCAGTCTGCAATGTGAATACTGGATTCTGACTGGAAGGTGCGCATTAAACCCTGTAATACACACACGTGGATTATCCCTTGAATTATATACAGGTGCTGGTCATATAATTAGAATATCATCAAAAAGTTGATTTATTTCACCAATTCCATTCAAAAAGTGAAACTTGTATATTATATTCATTCATTACACACAGACTGATATATGTAAAATGTTTATTTCTGTTAATTTTGATGATTAGAACTGAAAACTAAGGACAATCCCAAATTCAGTATCTCAGAAAATTAGAATATTACTTAAGATCAATACACAGAAAGGATTTTTAGAAATCTTGGCCAGCTGAAAAGTATGAACATGAGAAGTATGAGCATGTACAGCACTCAATACTTAGTTGGGGCTCCTTTTGCCTGAATTACTGCAGCAATGCGGCGTGGCATGGAGTCGATCAGTCTGTGGCACTGCTCAGGTGTTATGAGAGCCCAGGTTGCTCTGATAGTGGCCTTCAGCTCTTCTGTATTGTTGGGTCTGGCATATCGCATCTTCCTCTTCACAATGCCCCATAGATTTTCTATGGGGTTAAGGTCAGGCGAGTTTGCTGGCCAATTAAGCTGAAGCCCATGTCTTGCATACGTCTGTGAGTAGTGGTTCTTGAAGCACTGACTCCAGCTGCAGTCCACTCTTTGTGAATCTCCCCCACATTTTTGAATGGGTTTTGTTTCACAATCCTCTCCAGGGTGCAGTTATCCCTATTGCTTGTAAGTCATTTGAGTTACTTTTAATAACATTAAGATGGGGACTACTTAACCGTACTCTATAAATGTATGTTTCAAAGTAAAAAAAAAAAAAAAATGTTTTACAAGAAAACTGAATTTGTCAAAATGTCACGTTTAAGTCCATGTGTTACTTGCCATTTGTTTGTAGTTAATTGTGAAATTTAAAGGCATCTTCTGAGTGAAAATGTTTCTACATTTCTTTTACGGTGTCCTTGGATGTCAGGGTTTGGCCAGTTAGTGAGGGTCAGTTAGAGGGAAGCCTGTCCACATAATTGAACGAACAAAAAAAAAAAAAAAAAAAAAAAAAAAAACCTTGCCCAGCATAGAAATTATAAATATTTTATATTATTGCCAATGACAGTTTTTCTTATAAATGTGAGAAAAGGACAGTACATTTATCCCAGTCAGCGTTATTTTCATATCACTGAGATTTTTTTGTTTTGAATGAGCATTTATTTGATTTTCAATTTAATTTTAAAGTTTTAGTAATTTTATGTGCGTTTTGTCCTTTATTAGTCGTTTTATTTTAAATGTCTGTATAGCTATTCATTTTTCATTCATTTTTAGTTATTTCAATACAAAGGAAAATGTTTTAACATTTTAAGTTAACTTATTTTAGTAACAAAAATGGTTTTAGTTTGTTAACTATAATATCAGCGTTCCCACTCTTTCTGCGATCATTTTCAATTTTACTACAGCGATCATGCCCTAAAGTAACACATTGCTCTTGTAGTCTTTAAAAGGCATGACTTAACTATATTATCAGTTTTTAATATGAGCTCTTATTCACACATTATGACTATGGAAGCTTGTTTACACCACAGAATGAAAAATAAAGGTAATTGCAACTTTTAATCTTGCTAACCTGACTTTCTTGCAATCGCGAGTTATAAAGTCAGAATTGCCATGATTTAACTAAATAAAATCTGTTTAATATGAGCTCCTATTCACTCATTATGACAAATTGTCCGTTCTCGTTAGCAGTGTCAATATCAAGGAAATATCAACTACTCAAGTCTCACGTTTTTTTTCCTCAAATGTTCCATGGGTTTCCTTGACTGGAAAATTTGTCATCAGTTTTCCAGGATGAGCGGGAACCCTGAATAACCCTTTCCAGTCTACTGCCTTCCAAACCACCACTCAGAATAGTCACTAGCGAAAGAGTACATACAATTCTTCTATTTTTTCAGCCATTATAAATAAACGTCCTTAACTCCAATAAATCAATTAAAACAAAGAGAAAGGTTAAGATAGTGTTTTATTAATTCATTTATTTAGTCTTGATTTATTCGGAAGGTCGAGTCGATCTCATGCTGTGTCTCCATAAGAAGACAGGTGTTTGTTGGCTTCAGGCAGAATAAACAGTACAAATCAGATTCAAGTTACATGTACTGAACAGAAGAAATACATGACGATGCAGACTGAAGAGAGAAAGAGTCAGAATGAGAGTAGATACACAAAGAATTGAAATCCAGGTAACACTTTACAATAAGGTGTCATACGTGTTAACATATTTTGCAGTATCCTTGTTACGTTACATGTTAACAGTAAATTATGCATAAATTCAAGCAACTAACCCTAAACCTATAGTAAGAAAATGTTTATTGATAGTATAATTACACTGTAACAAGGACACTTTAAAGTGTAACCAAATGATTTTATAGCATTTAGCCTTTACTGATAGTAAATAACGACAACTGTTAATTGATCATGTTAGTTTAGGGTGCATTAAAGGGATAGTTCACCTAAAAATGTAAGTTCTGTCAACATTTACTCGCCCTCAAGATTCTCTCTCTTCTGCTGAACACTATGGAGGTCAATGGGGTCCATCAACTGTCTGGTTACCCATATTCTTCCAAATATGTTTGGAAGCAGAAGAAAGAAACTCGTACTGGTTTGGAACAACTTGAGGGGGAGTCAATTATGAGAATTTTCATTTTTGAGTGAACTATCACTTTAAAGTTTACAAAAATGTACTAGTAAATGTTTAAATGAACATTACCTAAGATTAATAAATGCTGTAGAATTACCGTTCATTGTGGTTTTATGTTAAATAATTTTAATTAATGAAACCTCATTGTAAAAGTTACCAAAATCCCTTTGACCTCAGTCCATTGAAGAAAAACACAAATGCATCTTGCGTGTTTTGCATCTGATCTTGAGAAAGATCTCAGTTTTTTTTCCTGCCTTAAAACACAAAAAGCCTCTGAGGCAAAGCACAAAAGCTTTGACAACAGCTTTATAGAAATATTTCTGCAGCAGCAACGTTTCGAATAACAGTGAGGCGAGAGTTGCATTCATTTATAAAAAGCGTATAGTTACTTATTGTAACCAACCACAGGACACCATACCACAGACAGAGAACCTTCTGACAAAATCCAGCGCTTTAGAAAAGGAGGGCAAAATGTTTTTGAGGCCAAATTTACGATACACAGCTTGAGTTTTTACACTCTCCGCCGACCCCAAAAAAAGCTTCTAAAAATAAACATCTCCAGTAATGGCCATTAAGCTCAACCAAACAATAAACAGAACACTAATAAAGAGATAAGCCAAAGCAAACTTAAGTGTGATTCTCAAGGAAGTTCACAACAGGTAGTAAAGCCATACCTGACGGAGGAAACTCTCCATTCTGGCATCATATAATCATATAAAGATCTAAGTGAATAGTTTATTAAAAAATGCTTACGATTTAAAAAAATAAAATAAAATGAAACCCTAAAAACTTCTAAAAATATGCACTACCGCTTTACAAGTTTTAATGTTTTTGAAAGCAGTCTCTTCTGCTCACCAAGGCTACATTTATTTGATCAAAAATACAGTAAAAAAGTGAAATAAAAAACTGGTTTTTATTTAAATATATTTCAAATGTATTCCCGTGATCAAAGCTGAATTTTCAGCATCATTACTCCAGTCGTCAGCGTCACATGAGCCTTCAGAAATCACTCTAATATGCTGATTAGTTTTCGTTTTGAGGACTACCATTCAAAAGTCTGTGGAAAGATTTTTTTTAAAGAAATTAATACTTCTTCAGTAATACTAAATTCAGCAAGGATGTAAAGACAATTTCTATTTCAAATGCTATTCATTTGAACTTTCTTCAAAGAATTCTGAAAAAACTTCAGTTTCCACATCAAAATATGAAGCAGCACTACGGTTTTCAACATTGATAAGAACCATTATTAATAATCAAGCACCAATAATAATAATGGAGCAGCAAATCAGCATATCAGAATGATTTCTGAAGGATCACGTGACAGTGAAGACTGGTGTAATGATGCTGAAAAGCCAGCTTTGCGTCACAGGACTAAATTACATTTTAAAACAATAAAAAAAGAAAAGTTCCTTTAAATTGTAATATTTCACAGTATTACTGTATGTTTGATCCAACAAACTCAGCCTTGTTTTTGAAAGAAGCCTCTTTTGCTCTCCATGAAAAATCTCAATGAATCCAAACTAGTGTAGATGGTCAGATAGATGAGAGTAAAGGTACGAAACAAGGAGAAAAGCGAGAGGGGGGAAAGGACAAAGTGATAAACAAGAAGGGACAACAGCATTCAGCATCTGAACTCTTCTCTATGACACCATGTGGTTCCCTGAGGGCAGGGATGAATGAGAAAGAGAGAGCAACAGACAGACACCGAGAGAGAGAGAGACAGAGAGAAGGTTTAGTATGTTGGCGGTGACATCTCACTGGGTTTCTTCTTCAGCATCTGGCTGTGCTGGTTTAGTTTGTTCTTCACCTGAAAGAAGAGTCTCTGTTATTACAGTGCCATTAACAGTTGAAGATAAACTCGACACCTTACAAGCCTGTGACAAAAAGCTGAAGTCACATGGCTGTCGCCGACACTCTTCACATGCATTTGTGAGACGCTGCAACTAGTCACAGATGCTACAGACAATTTTAAACAGGCTTGTGCCCGACTAGTTCTTGTTCATTGCCCTGTCACGATAACTACTTTTTGTTTCACGATATATCGTCCCAGAAATATTTGCGATAAACGATATTATTGTCATTTTAAGACTATTTTATGCCACTGAATATATAATCCTAATATAAAGGCATAATAATGCAAGTAGACCTACACACTTTCAAATGACAACCTTTTAATTCTTTAGATAATAGAAATTAAGGATAAAAAATATATTATCCTAAATAAAAAATTTTTTACAGGGGAACAGGGGATTGAGTCCATTTGGGCGTATTCTTCCAAACCGTCAGTAGTTGTCAGGAAAACAACTTTCGGAAAACACACAAGATGACAGCACAATCGAGTAAAATGTTGGTGACGTTCATTATCGTGTAAACATAATGGGCAATATATTGCATCACAAAAAATTATTGAGGTCATGTACATATATTGTGCGATATATCGATATATTGATTATTGCGACAGGCCTACTTGTTTACATTGTCCATGTTCCTCAAGCTATATGCTTTTATAATGATAATTACAAATAAAATAAGTAAAAAACTACAAATAATGTTTTCCTGGCACATGAGGGTGCCACATTTCTCACACAACAACCTGAGGGGTGAGTAAATGACAACAATGTTCATTTTTGGGTGAACTAACCCTTTAAAGTATGCTTATGAGAAACAACATGGGGCAATGGAGCCACTCCTTGTTTGTCTAATTTCAATTTTTACATTCCGTGTGTTTTGTATTGTTTTGGGGTTTGTTTTCCTCTCTCTTTTTTCCTCAGTTTCCTTAATTATTCTTTGAAACCTCATCAGACTAACACCACTGTCCACTATAGAGTCATCATGCTATATGCAATGAGTGACGTATGACGCAGAATGAGTGATGTTCGACCAATCCGCTGACCTGCCGGCATGTTAAAAGGCCCCAGTTGTTGAATGGCCAGTGAGCAGATCAGCACGAGCTCTCACTCACCTCTTGTGCTTTTAATCATTATGGGGTTTTTGTTTTGATTATTTCATTGATTTGGGCAACTCGTTATCATTGCGTTCGGTTTCTTTATCTCCCCATGTGTTTCTATTATCAGTTTGTTACACCTCTTTACACTTCCTGTGACAATAAATAACCTAAACTGTACTAATTTCGCTTGTTGGTTGTTTCTGTTGCTTGCACACTTCAATATTCACATCTCACACAAATGTTGCGTCATCATCCCTTTTACATCTTAAGCACGTAACAATTATTAAATCAATCAATGGAATATTTTCTAACCTTTATTTCTTTTCATAAATAAGAATAAATAAGAACTTATACATTTAATAATGTTTTAAACATCACCATGTTTCTTTTCTCATGAAACCATACTTGAGTTATTAAAAATTATAGAAACCATCAATTAAAAGACAATTATAAAAATAGATAAAGATATATTTAAGATCCTTTTTCTTAAATTCTAAAACTAAATTTGGATTAATTTGAGAAAAAAGATCAAGTGAATCAGCAGATTAAAACAATTTGATAATGCTAAATTTATGGATAGTAATTGCAGTCAATCAATGCAATCTTTAATTGTTTGTTTGTTATTAACTGTCAATTTCTTTTTCATGAGGAAAACCATACTTTAAATTTAAAAGATAATTAAAAATTATAAAACGATAAAAAAAAAAACTAAGGATATCAACACAATGTCCTCAGAGGAATAGTAACATTACAATCCAATAATAATCAGGGTGCATTTGATCTTATCGCCACACCTGTTTCAGGTCTGTTAACCTCAAAAAATATTTTACTGACAACACTAATTAAGAAAATGTTTTTTGCACTGCAAAGTACCTCAAGCACTGACTGCATTCAGAACAATTTTCCTATTATAACCAGTATCTAATCCAGAATTTTAATTGATCCTGCAGCTCACTGGGGCAAAGCAGCTTCCCCTTCTCTAAGGTGTGTATGTCTCACCGTCTCCCTGCATGTCTGAAGTCCACAGCGTCAGGTTGTCCCGTAACAGCTGCATGATGAGTGTAGAGTCCTTGTAACTGTCCTCACTCAGAGTGTCCAGCTCCGCTATCGCATCATCAAACGCTGCCTTCGCCAACCTGTTGGAGGAGCGAGTGGAGAGTCAGACTTTTTATAAGGCCTCTTAACAAGAGGACTGCAGGATGATGCATTTAATTGAATAAATGAATACAAATAAATAATAAATAAATAAACAAATCTAACTCTAAATTAGATGCTAAAATATCTAGATAAAACAACGATCTAGACTGAAATCATATTTCTTTTTCCCTTCAATAACTATTGTTTTTATTAAAGAACAAACCGTTGAATCATGAACTACATCATGGTTAAAACCTGCGTGCATCATGCATGACAAAGTTAATTTAAATTAACATTTCATTATTAATATATTTTTAATTTATTATAAAAAAGCTATTCAAGTAAACTTCACGAGTTTATAGTAGTGGCTGTTTATAATAAACAAACATAATTGACCCTTTGCTAAGCCACAGTCACTTAGCAACCGTAACTACACGCAGAAGGTCTGTCAAGCTTTCGAATGAGGGAAACATGCCGATTGATTCATTTATTGTTTGAATTGAGTTAGAACGGACAGATTTAGAAAAATTACACTTTGTTTCCTTTTAGAAGTAAGAAACATTGATATTTGCAATTATTGGATGAGAGGTGTGCTACAAATAATGTTTAGTGTAGGGAAAAACCTGGCAACCCTGACTTGAACTACGGGTGATTCATAGGGTCAAAAAGAGCCTGCTTTTATGTAGCGTTGTTTAAACCGTTAATTCGCTATTGTCGCGTTAATTTGCCCTAATTCAACAGGAGACATTTTCTTCACACACACATACAGCGAGTTGCAGTCGGACACGTATTCCTGCACCCTTTTGATTGACAGGATACCATCGGCCCTGATCATTGGAGTTTTTTTTTTTAAATATATATAATAATATCGGCCGATAGAGAAATTACCAATACCAACTGGCTGATGCCAATTATTGGTGCATCTCTAATTAGAAGAATAATACAACAGCAGCAATCACAGACAGTCGCATTTGGACAGGATTCGATTTCTCAGAGGACCGTTGATTTTGCTGAAAACAGTGGGTAATTTGCCCTTTACAGAGGTTGTGTGAGAAAAACACAGACTTTGGCAGATTCGGACGGGATTAAAATCACAAGGTAAGTCTGTGAAATGTGAATTTCTCTAACATCCCCCTGGAAAACTAGTCCTGTCCAAATAGGGCTTAAGATCCCCTTTAAAACGAGATGATGATGCATCTCAAGGGGTTTATCCTAAAGAATTTGTTACACAATCTGTCTGTGACTTCGCCAATTCCTGTGGAGGTTTTTTTTGTGACTAACAGACTACACTGTAAAAAAAAAAAAAAATTTACCTGGTTGCCTTAGAGTTTATTGAAATTAAAAATTTGAGTTAATTTGAGAATTTTACAATTTGAGAACACATTTTTGAGAAATGACATCACCCTTTATTCAAATAGTATTAAAAGATTTTGTAAGCATATTGCGCAATTGTTTTATTTGTTATAATGCAGTGAAACATGCCAAACTGTGCCATTTTCATGATTTATCAACTTTTTTTTATTGTTTATGTGGTTCAGATACAATAATATTTTGAGTTTCTATTTATTGAACCCATTTCCTTCATTGTATTAACTCAAATTTTTAATTTCAATGAACCCTAGAAGTTAACATCCAACAAGCATTACACACTTTAAGTGAGGAGAGAGAAAAAAACACAGACCTGCATGCACGGTCGGGGGAATTAAGGATCTCGTAGTAAAAGACAGAGAAATTGAGTGCTAGGCCGAGCCGGATGGGATGTGTGGGTGGGAGCTCAATCATGGCAATGTCACTGGCAGCTTTGTACGCTACCAAACTGTTCTCTGCTGCTTCCTTCCTGTCATTACCCGTGGCAAACTCTGCTAGGTACCTGTGGTAGTCACCTTTCCTGCAAATACATACAAAAACAAGAGTGGGGGAAGATTTATTAAAGAAACAAAGAAAACAAATCATTAATCTCAATAATTTGTATGATAATTATTTATCAGCACACAATTCATGATTGAGACAGGCAATGATACAAAACCAGCCGAATTAATAAAGCATAATATCAAAGGCTACAGTACGTTCAGGATGTTAAAATGCATGCTATGCAAATTATTATTTTATTAAATAAAAATAAATGCAGTAAACAAACATTACTTTTCAAACAAAGAAAACCATTCAGGAGGTGGTCAATTTCAAAATGTACTGTTTGACAGACTATTAGCAAGCAATTTAGTATGTTCAAGGTATAAATTTGATCATTACGAGTTTGTCCTGGGAATCAAGCCCATGACCTAGGTGAGTACAGTGCCATGCTCTACAGAAATGTGAAAAAGCTGATTTATGTGTCATGTACTCAACACTCTGACCCTCTCCCATCTAAGTGTTGTGTAGGAGACTAAAGCTCTAAATGCATGTACTTTGATTTGTCAAACCTACATCTTGTAGTAGAAAACTTTGGATTCTCCTGTGTTGGCTGCAGGAATGAGGTGTTTGTCCAGTACATCCAGTATGTCATTACAAATAGATTTCAGCTCATTCTCAACCTGCAAAGGGTTAGATGAGAAACAGCACATTAATTATGGCATCACATACATTTAGATTACATGACATAAAAAAAACAGCATAAAAGCCTTTCACAAGACAGTATGTAGCACCATGTCTACACTGGATGCGAGCAGTGCGGTGCAACAAAAGACAATAGAACCCATTATAATCAGTGATGCTGTCTACGCTGGAGCAACATGGCAAACCCTGACAGTAAACTGATGCCTCGTTCCATTTATATTTACTCCAAGCATTCACGACACTTCTCATAGGAAGGACAAATGGATTTTAAATGATTACTTTGTCGCATCCAGTGTAGACAGCTTCTAGCTGTTGCGGTGTCAATGGTTGTGTCCGGTGTAAACACAGTGTCAGTCGCTGAGCCATAGAGCACACAACTCAAGAAAAGGCATTTCAATGGATTTAGGTATTACTACGCTCTTAAAAATAAAGGTTATTTATTGGCATTGATTGTTCCATGAATCACCTTTAACATCCATGGAATCTTTCCAACGCACACAAAGTTATTTACTGTGTAAAAAAGGTTATTTAGAGCTTTAAAATGTTCCTTGCACTAAAAAAAAAAACTTTTTTGTTAAGAACCGATCACTGAAAGGTTCTTTGGGGAACCGAAATGGTTCTTCTATGGAGGCTTTTGCACCGGGTAGTTACAGAAACTCAGTTATAGGAACCAGAGCAGTTCCTTGAGAACTAAATTTCCCCCTAGAGCCATTTTCCTGGTTGCATTCACACTGAAGTGATGTAAGCTGGCCAGCAGCGACGTCATTTAGGCTAAACGAGGTGTCTACAGATATGAACAAGTTAAATTAAATTTTTTTTAATACCACCTTATGTGAAATTTAAGACCAAATGTGTGATGGAACGCATGTAATATTTAATGCATTTAATGCAAAAAGAAAACAAAATATTGAGACCCTGAGACCCAAGAATAGCATTTTGGATATTATGTTTAAATATTTATGTATAAAAAGCACATTCAGGGATATTCAGAGATACCATGTTGGAGGTTTCACCATGACCACTCCCACTTCTGTCTCTAAATATGACTGGCACTGACTGAATGATTTTGCAATTATTATTCAAATCGGACTAATTTTCAAATAGTTTGTTGTAAATCAGTATCTCAGGAAATTGTTAGGGGGTTTCAAAATCAGAAAATGACTTGCGTTACTAAACAGGACCTCGATTTCATACGTCCACTGTAGTGGACATCAGAGCAGCTTAAAAGCACTTAAAGCATGAAAATCAGGCATTTTGGAAGACGAGTGAACAGAAATAAATTGTATATTAATATTCCCACGAAATATTAGATATTCTAATGAAAATGTTGCCAATTACTACTCCCATTAGTACACTGCTTTTTTCCATTTATTTATGTCCATTTTACACACATACTGCATAATGTAAAATAGTATATCAAGTCATTTTGTTGTATCTTGTTCACTGATGTCCACTACAGTGTAATGTAACAAAAGCCCAATTTATCCCCACAAAGAATCGTATCACCAAGCTTAAAAATAACTTACTTCTGTGCTCATCTTTGTTTGGAACTATTTTCGTTGCTGAAACTGAACAAAGCAGTCAATATTGTGTCTAAAATGTAAGTAACTTTACTACTTGTTTGTGAATTTCTTTACGTTTGCCATTACGCTCATTTTATTTCTCCTTGAAAGTTTCTCACTCACCGTCAGGCAGCGCGAGTCTCAAGAACAACGCGACACTGACCGATACCAGAAATACACCATCCATTATCTATCACTGAATGTGACCAAATCAGAAGAATCATTCTCGTGATATGATGCTGCCATTTGTGCAAAATTGCAAGAAACCATTTAAACTAGTTAGGAGGCTGGTCAGCTAGCTAAAGTTCGACTGGATTCTGCCGCCGCACTTCTCTCTGATGACGACGCTGTAACGTAAATCTGCGGTTTGTCCAATGATAACAGTCACTGTGTCAGTCAGACTGGAGAAATTTTCCCGGTAATGTGACCAAAAATATTTAAGACCCATTGAATCTGAATTCAAGACATTTTAAGACTTAAGGACCCGCAGCCACCCTGCTAAAGACGAAAACAAAGGAAAAAAAACAATGCATTGCAATTCTCTCTCCAATGGTTCCGAATCGATTCTGAGCTTAGTTTTTAACCGCAGATGACGCTGTGTGGGTTTTAGAAACACCCGTATTCTGATTGCTTCTAATTCCTCACACACACAGACACACCACTCGAACCTTCCATAGAATAATCTTTCATGAAGTTCGGAAAGGTCTGAAGAAGGCAAAGTGTGAGAAACGTGCACTTTGCTTGCGGTTACGCTTGCAGTGTGCGGTCTCGTTTGCTGTGATTTCCCTTAAAAATGCTCTACGAAGGCATCATTTATGTCATTTGGAATGCAGTGGGCTTATATATTAAAAATATGAAACTCACTAACAGAAGGCTGCTTTCAATTCCAAATGCTCACGTGTGCTTTGTGAGTGCTCGTGCATGCGGCTGTAAGTGGTTTAATGTACTTGCATCTCAAAATGCTTTTATAGCGAATCAATGTAAACACAGTCAAGTATGTCTTAAGGGATTAAACAGACAGAACAAACCTCTTATATTTCAAAAGAGTTCTGTGCATTAGTGTGAATGCAGCTTAGTAGATATCTCGCTGTCTATGAGGTCATCAGTAATAATCAAATAGTAAAGCTGAGAAAGAGAAAACCACTCAGTTTGTTTATTGCTTGTAATATGTTTTTATTATGTACTACTTGCTTTTGTTTTGAAGCTATATTAGTTTATTAGGTACGTACTTCGGTAAAGCAGGGGACAGAAAGCTTTTTTTATTAAACAGTGGTTTAGTTCAATTGTATCTATGCTTAAATGAATTCAATTATAACCAAAAGTTTAAGGATGAAAAAAAAATCATCTATGCTAATGCTGTAAACTATAGGCAGCCCTTACTTGCACATTACTAATGCTACGTGACATTGTTTACAAGCTGTATTATTGACGTCTTTCTGCAGTTAAAACACTGATTGAGTGATTACACGACATATGATGCGTTTCAGTAAGGTGTAACGTATCCTCAATATACCTTCATGTTTATTCTTTGGCTAGGAAGAGATAATCGCGTTCACTCATATGCCACTTGAACTGACGCGCCTATACAGTGATCTAGGAGAATAGTAGCATTGTTTTGGAGTCGGATTGTGACTCCCACAATTGGAATCGGATAGGATCATGAGGTGCCTAAAGATTCCCACCCCTAGTGCCGGTGTTTCGTATGGCATGTGTTTGGCCAATCAACATACACTTATGTCAGTGGTATTTTCTATTGTTCTGGATTAGACCCTACTCAGAAGTAGGAGCTAATTTAGTTCCCCCAAAACGTGTTTCTATAACTAAAATCATTCCCAGTTCCTGTGATGCAAACACGGCAAAAACAGGTACTTCCGCCAATAATTATAGGAACTATGCAAATGCTCCTCCGGTGCGAAAGCTAAAACTACAACAACAACAAAAAAAAGAGAAAAATTTGTTATGTGAAATAAAACAATTTAAAAAATAAAATGTAGTCTCACAGTTTGTCTGTATTCTCGGATCATTTTGAGTTTGTCCTCTCCGCCCTTGCTCTCCTCTTTCTGCTCAATGCTGCTGATTATCCTCCAGGAGGCTCTCCGTGCACCAATCACATTCTTATATGCAACTGACAACAGGTTTCTCTCCTCTACTGTGAGCTCGATGTCCTTCCCTGCAACATTCTTCATCGTCTCCACCATTTCTGTAACAGAGAGAAGAGTGACCCTAATGACAAAGTGAACCCAACAAATATCTGGAGAACAAAGGCAAAACAATTCATAAATGTACTCCATAACAATGTACAAATGTCACAGACTGCGAAGAGAAATAAGGGAACTTGAGTGGTTGAGAAAAAAAAAGAAAAGAAAAAGACATTGTCTTTTTTTTGGTTCAACCTTTTCGGTTCCTTTATTACATTACCCAGTCTATGATTTGTATAATAGTAAATTTAGATATCACTATTGTTTGTAGCAGAATCAGCACAGACAAATTACATAAGTTTTAGCAAATAGTATGGAAGTGTTTGCTAAAATACAGCTCTGCATACATTTCAGAAAAGGGTGGTGGGCTGGGGGAGTTTGATTTCAATCTTAGAGTTAAATTGAAAAAATAAATAAAATAAAGCACAAATAAAATGTAATAGAATACAGAAACAAATGAAAATGAATTTTTTTGGGTAGGTCTAACAGTAGTATTCAGGAATACTACAGAAACTGAACTAAGTAATCCACTGTAAGAACGCTGGATAGTCTTTTAGTCCTGTATAAATTAAAGCTGCAGTCTGTAAGTTTTGGCTCTTAGTCGCCATCTCTGTTTGAAACCCAGAATTGCAGTTGCGGAATTATCATCTTTATGTGGGTTGTGCATCGACCCGGCTCCCCAGCGCGGATGAATCTAATGTTTTGAGGAGTATGTGTGGCTGTCATTCAGTCACCGCACCGCTTCCTCACATGTGATATTACTACTAGCCGGACTCCTTTATGTATACAGACGCGAAGTAATGACGCAAAGGCATGTTCGAATTTCCCACGGAAATCCACCAGAACCACTCAAATTAACACTGGCTGGTCATGTACTTGCTCAGTTTGATCATTTTTAACCAAAAAAAAAATTTAAAAAAATAAATAAGTAAAATGTTTTAATATAACGATTGCATTTGTCTGAAAGAAGAATGTCATACGTCACTTTGTAAAGAAAGACTGAACACAAAATACGCCTGCACATGACATCACTGTTTTCAAAAAGGCACATTTTTATAGTTTACACCGAGACGATAACGGTATCGTTTTTAAAAACTCGCACTTAAAACCCATTTTCAAAAGTTTGCGTTTAAGCCCCCAAAACAGTGTCGTTGTGTAAATGAACTGCTAAAACGCATAAGTTTTATGTTTTTAGTTAAAGCGGTGGTGTAAACAGCCCCGTAGGAATCACTTTCACAATGATTTTTGATGAGCGATGAAAACATTTATAGCCAATCAAAATCCATCCTGCTTTAAAGACCTTGAGCTAAACTGCAGCGCACACTTAATAAACAGAACGTTACTGCGCATTTGTGTGGACACTAATATAGTTATGGTTCTTGGTGTGAATGGGCCTTTATGTTGAAATGCTTTAAAAAAAAAAACAATTTGGTAACTGCAAGATTTTATACAGTCCAATAATTTTGTTTCATCTCATCAGTCATCTAAGTGGTCTCTCTATTGGTTTATTTAACAATTTGTCTGTCTATATCTATCTGGTCTGTAAAAACTTGCTTTTAAAATGTCTTATTTTTAACTATGAGTCTATGTCAAGCCAACAGCAAAAGTTGTCTAGAACTTTATCTATCTAGTTCTTTGTTATCCAACATATCAATCCAAAGGAACCACCATGAAACATCTGTACAAATACAGGAACAGGAAATTACACTGTTTATTACCCTATGTCATATTTAACGCACCCAAGAAAAATGACAGAAAAACACTGCCCTGAATTCAGCATGGGGTGTACGGTCAATATCAAGGGTCCACAAAAACACTGATACAGTAAAAATATGAATTTTAATAAAACCTCACACCATTTATCAACCCGATGTCACTTGTTAACGGACCTAAAATCTGAACCCAGTCTGTGTTTTTTTTGTTGTTGTTGATAATTTCCAGCAAAATGAAAATAATGTATTCTTTAGTGCAGGGGTTTTCAGACTGACACCCAGGGACCAACAGAGGCCGCAAGGGAGTGCTAGGGAGTCTGGGAGTGAAAGTCTAAAAGAAAAACAGTGTTCAAAATAAAGAAATAAATAAAAATAAACTAAATGAATGAATGAACAGAAAAAAATAACAAAACAGTGAAATAATGCATCTACATTACAGCACAGTAATACAAAGAGTAGGGGGGAAAACACATAAGTTTTCACAGTCTACATTTGGTCTTTATACGACATGTATAGCTGCCCTTTACATTTTAGGATGGGGTCCCACACACCAGGATAATCATATTTATGGATCCATAGCATCTAAAAATAAAAACCCTGCTTTAGTGCATTTTTAAATGCTTATTTTTTGAATCATATGCTCCCAGTCCCAGATAAAAGCTCCCAGCAGGGTAACCAATTCTACTAGCGTGAGTTTGTGAGCCCTAGCCATTACAAAATTAAACATTCACAGATTTTACAGAACAGTTCTTGGCAATGAGAGCACAGATCAACATTTACTTCAGTACATTAACAATAACAGTATAAGCTTAGCTTGGGTTGAGTTAGTTTAGACCAGGGCTTTCAATCTTTCACAGCATCAAAAATGTGAGACCCATCCTAAAATTTTCTATTAAGTTACTTTATTTTTTTTCTACTCACTATAGTAATGTACTGTTAAATATAGGATTTACTTATTTAATTTTACTATATTTATTTATATCCATTTGTATGTTTATTTAATCAGATTGAATAGATTAATAACGTGTTTTTATTCGTTTATTTAGATCTCATTGTTTTACAGGTTTTTCTCTAGACCCAGTCTGAGGCATTAACAATGCAGTAGGTTGGGTTGAGTTAGGCCTTTCCAAACGGATATTTCTTCCCATTTCTTTCACCTGGACGTGCGCATGCGAATGGCCAGCGCTTAGTTTTTTAGGGTTAAACCTTCAATTTCACCAGTAATAAGACAAACAAATCCTGCTCTGCTTCTTCTTCCTCTGCCGTAATTCAAATGCGTGACAACACAAATCGCCAAAATCCTCAACTCACCATCGTATCTCTCAGCTTGCTCTGCTAGTTTAGCCTGGTATACCAAGTGCTCTCGATCTGCCATGGTTACTTGGGGATCGGGAGGCGGTGGAAATGGTAAGCGACGTTGTTTGTTTGAGCAGATGGATGCGAAGGTTATAAAAAAGTGAACAAATACACGCTATTGGGTTACTTAGTGGAGCAACGGCGGCTTAGAATCCTCGTACACTGCCGGCGACCCTGCACTAAATATGGCGATAAAACTCTATCCGGGAAATGCGCAGCGAGTCCTGCGCACTTCCTTCGCGACGAACGTGGATACTCCTTTTTTTTTTTTTTTTTTTCAAAGAACATAACTGTTAATCAAAATACACATTTAAAATAGCGTTCGTAGATGTAAAAGAAAACAGTAAATCGAGGCACACAAATAAATTAGAAAAAAAAATGTGTACAAAGAGGGGTCTTTTTATTCATCTTCCAGTAAGCCAAAGTCTCCTATCATCATCCGAACAAATTTAGAAGAGTTAGGTTTTGTCTTCATACACTTGCTTTTAAATAATCAACATTAAATAAATGACAAATTCAAAAAAAATTCAATTTTTTTTTTTTTTGTCAGTCAGGGACTGGGCCTTTGTTTCCAACCAATTAGACATATCTTCCAAGAAAATAGTCATACCTAAAAAAAATTAAAAAAAACCCATGAACGTCTGTCACAAAACATTTTATCATTTAAAGCTTCACTAGTTGTAATTCCAGATATCCGTTAAGGATCATGGCAAGGCGCTGGACATAGTTTAGTTTTTATTTGTATAAAATGTAATAGGCTATCAACAATTGAGTTTTTACTAGCATAAGTAGAATTGTAATTCGAGATGTCGAATTAAATTATTATTAGTAAAATTGCCGATTCCAGATGTCATTGTAGTTGTTTTTTTTTTTTTTTTAATCTGTCATAATTCTAATTGATGCTATTATTATATCTTCATTATAAATGATATTTAGAATAGATTTTTGATATCTGAAACTAAGATATTATTAGTCAAAATGGCCTAACATTGTAGATACATTAAATTTGATTTATGACAAATGAATTTATGACAATTAAATGTCATTTGGTTTCTCAAAGTTCTAATTTTACAATAAATCCCAAATCAGTGTAATATAGGACACGCCCTGAGATGTTATGGCAAGCCAAATTATCTAACGCTTTAGTTTGACAATCCATAATTATATTTCAGATAGTTACAACTGTGTTTTGACGAGTCAAAGTGAGCATTAGAGATATGTGCAATTATAATTTTACTAGTAAGAAATATGGTTCAAGATTTTCATACAATGGAATACTGAAATGGTTTACTTTCTTATACATTGTTTAGATGATCATAGTTAAGCATGTAATAATTTATAAAATTTTGATAGAATTTTAGTTAGAATTTTAAAGTCTGGTGCAAAGGAGCAACAATAAAATCTATACATAAAAGGCATTTGAAAAGTAGCAACAAAAAAATGAAGGCATGTAAAAGGTTTCTACAAATGTTTTTATTTGATCTTTTAATAAGAAAAAGTTGAAATCTGATTGTTTTATTAATAATAATAATAAAGTTGAAACACCATAACATGTTTATCACGTAGATTAAAGGATAGTTCACCCAAAAATAAAAATCAGCCATTATTTATATACTAAACATCACATACATTTTAAAATCTTGCTAATTACCTATAAAGCACTAAATGGTTTAGCTCCCCAGTACTTGAGCGAACTCTTAACGCATTATACTCCATCACGTCTATTGCGGTCTCAAAACTCTGGCCAGTTAATAATACCTAGAATATCAAAATCAACTGCAGGCGGTCGATCCTTTTCCTGTTTAGCGCCTAAACTCTGGAACAGTCTTCCTAGCATTGTTCGGGAAGCAGACACACTCTGTCAGTTTAAATCTAGACTAAAAACACATCTCTTTACTATGGCATTAACACAACACAATATCGCATTTCTATAATTCACATCCGTTAAAGGAATGTTAGGCTGGATAAATTAGGTCAGCCAGAACCGGGAACACTTCCCATAACACCTGATGCATTTGTTACATCATAAGAATGGCATCTGCGTTAATATTAGTCTCTCTGTTTATCCCGAGGTTACCATAGTCGGCCGGATCCGGCCGTATCCAGATCAGATGGTGGATCTGCACCTAGACACGACTACAATGCAGCCCTGAATGTGAGCAGAGAACTGGAAAATTGCCTGTGAAGGCCTCATCGACACGACAGCCATCGGCACAGATCCTCAACAAAGACCACAAGAACCAAACAAGTCCTCTGCACAGACCTACATCCAGCTTCGTCTTCATACCAGCGTGATGAATCCGATCTTCAATCAAAAGGAACTGGATGAAATATTTGAATGAACTCTGAATTGTGATGCAGCCTGAATTATAAAGAAACTGTGCTGGTCCGTTGGCCAGTGGAGAATTGGCCCCCGACTGAGCAGAGTTTTTTCTCAGTTCCGTCATCTGATGGAGTTTGAGCGCCTTGCAACGGTCACCTCTGGCTTGCTTAGTTGGGGACACTTAATATTTAACAGTATTATCGGTATATTTGACTGCACTGACACTATTGGACGAGAACTGAGCTGGACGATGACATTACTGTTTTCTGCAGAGTTGCTTTATAGATGAAATTAACTAATTTAATAATTGATGATCTTTACAACAGAACTGAATCAACACTGAACTATGGAGCTACTTTCTTTTAGAGCTGCTGTACAGCCAAAATCAACTCTGCATCATTGAATCATTTTCCTGTTATCACTGTAAAGCTGCTGTGAAACAATCTGTATTGTATAAAGCGCTATATAAATAAAGGTGACATGACTATTTATATATTCACCCTGGTGTGTCACCCTGTTGTTGTTCTAATGCAACAGTGGGTAGCTTAAGGCAGCTTATGATACATCAGGGCCCAGCCCTTCAGAATGACTATTCTTATAATTCTGCTGCATTTTAAAATTAAGGGCATTTTCAGACCTGTAGATTGTTTGCTTTGTTCCGAAACTTATTACAATGTTGTTGTTTTTTCCTCTTGGTTCAGTTCGCTTTCACAAGGCAACATTTCAAAGTGTACCAAAATGTGCTTATGCAAGTCACATGTGAGAAAATCTGTCCTCTTATTGGAGTTTCCTCTGCATCGTCCATCAAGCTTATTGTGGCTTTATTTGTAGCGGTCGAGACACACACAAACACTTGTATAAATGAGTATGACTGGATCATTATTGCAGTGATTATTATGTTTCTAGCATGTTATATGTTATGAGAGGGAGCATGAAGAATTAATTGGCACCTCTGAGTCAAGACCTTAAATTCATTGACAATTCATTCACAAGATCTTGACCAAAAATTGATACACCTCTTGATGGAAAAACATCACAACATTTATTTCCATCAAGAAGTGTATACATTTTTGGTCAAGATCTTGTATTGGCAATGCAAGAGTCCAGCACTCTGTAAAGTCTCCTCCAGCACATCCCAAAGACTTTCAATGACTTTAAGGTTAGTTCACCCGAAAATTTAAATTAGCCCATGATTTACTCACCCTCAAGTCATATACACCTAGGATGACGTTCATCTGTCCTGGCTCTTCCAAGCTTTATAATGGCAGTGAATGGTTGTTTCTGTTTTAAAGTCCATAAAAGTGCATCTATCCATCATATAACTGCTCCACACGGCTCTGGGGGGTTGATAAAGGCCTTCTGAAGCAAAGTGGCGCGTTTGTGTAAGAAAAATATCCATATTTAAAACTTTATAAACTAAACTAACTAGCTTCCGGCGGACCGCCGTACACATCGGTTTAGGGCGAAAGAGTAACCCTTGAACCCTTGATGCATGCATATTGACGAACGCAGAAGTGCAGAGGATAGAGCAAAACAAAACACCGGTCATGAATTAGAGTCTAAAACGAGAATTTTTAAAGAGAAATGGTGGAGGATTTCGATATAAGAGGAGCGTGACTTTGTTGACCAGCACTATCCGCGAGAGGCATCAAAGCTTGCGATGCTCCTGTACATCGCGTCAGGGGTTACTCTTTTGTAAGTTGTACAAAAAGAGTACTCTTACTCTTTTTACGGTTGTCTGCCAGAAGCTAGTTATTTTACCTTATAAAGTTTAAATGCATCACTTCGCTTCAGAAGGCCTTATTAACCCCCTGGAGCCATGTGGATTACTTGTATAATGGTTGGATGCACTTTTATGGACTTTAAAACAGAAACAGCCATTCACTGCCATTATAAAGCTTGGAAGAGCCAGGACATTTTTTACTATAACTCCGACTGTATTTCTCTGAATGAAGAATGTCATACACACCTAGGATGACTTGAGGGTCAGTAAATCATGGGCTAATTTTCATTTTTAAAACTAACCCTTTAAGGTCTGCACTCAGAGGTGTCAATTCATGTGTGGAAATGATTCTTCATGCTCCCTCCCAACCGTTCTCTCAGTCTGAGTCTGATGAATCATGACATTGTCATCCTGGAATATGGCCATGATGTGTCTTCCTATAGTTGTTTATGAAATGAAAAGCTACACACTCCATCAATTAGGATTGGAAGAACTGTTGCTAAACACATAACATGCTAGAAACATAATAATCACTGCAATAATGATCCAATCATAGACTCTTAAGCATTTGCCAATTGAAATCCAAACAGCGACTTTTTTTTTAGTGTGTGTCTGTATAATATTTATATATTTATATATATTTATATATATATATATATATAGTGATTGTTTGGTGCGGATCCAAGCGCGATTGAAATTTTGCATGCACAGATTTGCCAGATTTGTTCCATAGTGCACCAATATTAGAACAAGAATTTAAACGAAAATGGATGCAAACGGAGAAAAAGGTTAGTGAAACCCTGACAGATTAAGAATGGTCTGTCATCTCTCCTTGGTATTTATTTACTTAACTCAATTTTACAATTTGCAAAAGCAAAACAAGCAAGAAAATGTATCTAGTTCAGAGGCGTGTTGTTTGGCATAAAGATGATCCTTGCACTTTCACTGGTCATCTGTGAAGAGGTACCAAGTTGCACCTATTGACAGAAGAATAAAAATCTATTTATTAATGATACTCAAAAGAATGTTTTTGCTGTATTTACAAAAGCAGCAGCACCAATTTATCAGTGTTCAATCAAACCTTACAAGACTTCAACACAAGATATATATTATAAATATTACCTCATTACTTGTTACCTGAATTAACATTATTGATACAAGTAATTAATCCAAAAAAACAGTATTTACCCAAGTAGTCCTCTACCAGACCAATGCTGCGGAGTCAAATTAAGATGTACTTCTTGTCCATTTCGAAATACTCCAACACGTAGGGATTTCTGTAGTATAGATTGGAGAATAAACCATCAACTAAATCATGTACTACACAAACAGGAATGCAGGGTATTAAAAAGAATATGTAAATGTGCTAGAGCCTTAAACTAAATGGAGAGTTTCAAGTTACACACCCCTTCACTATGTTGGACAACAGAAGCGATGTCACGCAGATTCCTGAAGTTTTGTGTATTTACGGACCCAAACTCCATAATCTCATCACCAACTCGCAAACCCTGCACACAGAAGAAAACAGAAATCAAACCAATGAACTGCAAGATGTTGTCCCAAAACACAGCCACTTTGTAAAGCGCTGTACATTGTTTTAAACTCTCCATCATCAGTTTTGCCCAGGATTTTAAAAACCAGGAAGGTGTATTAAGCAAAGAGGGTGCATTTTAATTTCAAGTTGACTTTGACCAATCAGGAGGTTAGAAATGGCTGATTGGGGGTAAAAACTCACAGCCTGAAAAGCAGGGGAACCCTGTGTTACAGCGTCTACCAGGGCAAATGGGGATGGCAGAGACACAGTCTGTTCAGTGGTTTCCATCTTTGTCTCATCCTTCCCATGTCCGACCCGTGCTGTAGCATGGAGTTTATGAAGAGCCTCCTCTATCTCCACCATGACAGCTTTGTGATCATTCTGTAAACCTTTAAAATTATTTGATTAAAAAAATGTTAAGCACTTGAGTTACAGATTACAAAATGATAGTAGTACCGGTAAATATTTGGAATAATTATTTTGAAAGAAGTCTCTTATGCTTATCAAGGCTGCATTTGTTTGATCAAAAAGACAGTAAAAACAGCAATATTGTGGGGTGAATATAAACTATATATAAAGGTATGTCAAATTTAAATGGAAATACAAAACATGCACCAGAGTATAAGGGGTTAATAAATGTTTTGATATGAATTACATCAATTCTTTACTGAATTTAAGCTAGCATGCTTTCACTTCCAAAGAAATACTGTGATATATATGTGAGTTTTTGTCTTGTTATTTACGCTTGGCTCATACAGTGCTTGAGTTTATAGAGTTATTAAATTGAGCAGAGGTAGGTTACGATATTTCGGTCTTATTTTCAGCATAAAGCATTTCCACTTACTTCGTTTTTTTTTTTTTTAATGGGCTTGTTTTTGTTCGCTGATTTGCCTGCAAGAGCTTGCAACACGAATGAGTAAAGGCTCGTACCGCTTTCCCTGTGATTTCTTGCACCGCACACACAGACGAGAGATACATCTCTTATGCACGTTAAAATACATAATTTAACATGCATCAGAGATGTATCTCTCGTTTGTCATTTCTCAGAGCTTTCTGTCCCTCCATAGACAGCTACGCAACTACCACTTTGATGCTGCAAAAAGTTCATAAAGAGATCATAAAAAAACAAAAAAAGTGGTTTAGTCTAAATTTTCTGAAGAGACTCGATCACTTTATAAGATGAACAGATTTAATTTAGGCTTTTATTCACATATAAACATTGATCAGCGAACAAACAGAAGCTCAACCGAACCTACTGCGAAAGAACAAACCTGATTGGTTCTTGCTGAAGCTCAAAAGTGCTGTGTAACACGAGAATAAACCTCATTGGTTCTTGCTGAAGCTCAAATGTGCTGCGTAACACAAGAATGAACCTCATTGGTTCTTGCTGAAGCTCAAACGTGCTGCGTAAAACACAAGAATGAACCTCATTGGTTCTTGCTGAAGCTCAAACGTGCTGCGTAACACAAGAATGAACCTCATTGGTTCTTGCTGAAGCTCAAACGTGCTGCGTAACACGAGAATGAACCTCATTGGTTCTTGCTGAAGCTCAAACGTGCTGCGTAACACGAGAATAAACCTCATTGGTTCTTGCTGAAGCTCAAACGTGCTGTGTAACACGAGAACGAACCTCATTGGTTCTTGCTGAAGCTCAAACGTGCTGCGTAACACAAGACTGAACCTCATTGGTTCTTGCTGAAGCTCAAACGTGCTGCGTAACACGAGAATAAACCTCATTGGTTCTTGCTGAAGCTCAAACGTGCTGCGTAACTCGAGAATGAACCTCATTGGTTCTTGCTGAAGCTCAAAAGTGCTGCGTAACCAGAACAAACCTGATTGGTTCTTGCTGAAGCTCAAACGTGCTGCGTAACACGAGAATGAACCTGATTGGTTCTCACAAGTTAAGTGAACACACTTGAGCTTCCGTTTACCACAAATGAAGTGTGAGTTAATGAATGTTTAAATGTGAATAAAAGCCTAAATTAAATCTGTTCAACGTATCAAGTGATCATGTCTCTTCAGAAAATTTGGAAGTTGCTTAGCTGTCAATGGAGTAGGGCTGGACCAGAATATTCGAATATTCGTCCGGTAGGTTGGTATTCGATTTTCAATTTTGGGATTCGAATATTCGTTTTTGTTTTTTTTGTTCTCGCAAACCTGGCATCCCCCTCAAAACTGCTCTCATTCACGCTTTAATAAATACAATACTCTTTTCTTTTTTTCTTTTTTTTTTTTTTACAATTATTTTATACCTTAGCAGTTTTTAATAGGATGGACAGTTGAATAGGAACCCAACCTCGTTATACTTAAATATATTTGCTACTTCTTAGCGTTCTCTGCAACGGAGTAGGCTTGTAGAGCGCACAACTGAACGAGTTTATTTGGAAGGAGCGCATGCCTGAGCTTGCATTTTGGGTTAAGCTGTGTTTGTTTAACATTGTGGAAAATAGAATAAAAATGTATTAGCCTTTTTACCCGTTAGGGATGCGACAGTGAGAAACATTTCCCTCACCGTCACATTACAGTGCTTGTGCACTGTGCGGCCGTAAATGAATGACAGCTTAAATTAGTTTCGGTTTAGAATTAGCGTCGATTCAGCTGCGGGTTTGCTTGAATGGTGGGTTTGTTAGCCTATTATTCTTAATAAAAAACACAACAACAAAACGGTACAATGACAAACTCCCTTAAATAGGTGCTTTTACATTTCACGCTGTTGAACTCAAATCTTCCGCGATCATCTTGTCATTCAGCTCCTCGCTCTCATGATGAATGAGATCTGACTCCTTCTGCTGATCTGTGCTGCCACTCTCGTTCGGCTCACGCTGCACGTTCGGTTTTTAACTGTAGTTAATCTGTTCTCTAACTGAACTAAATGATTTTTACTACTATAAAAACGATGGTGGGGGCGGTGCTGCAGTGGGCAAGTGATGTAACCAGTGTTATGCCTGAACACTGGTAACACCTATCGCAGCTAGCCTATTACCCGTTATTATCAATCTAAATGAATCTACTGCGAAATACAGGAGTTTGTTTCTGGGACGTAACAGACCTGTGTGTTTTGTATCACTAGTGCAGTGTCTGTACTCGAAACATATTTCTCGAGATTCCTGCCTTTATTAGAAAGAAGAATATGTTCAGCCCCTTCCCTCCGAAGCTTTGAATATTCTGTGTTGATTTACTACCGAAGCTTTGAAGCTCAAAAAAATTGTATTCGGACCAGCTCTACAATGGAGGGACAGAAAGCTCTCAGATTTCATCAAAAAGATCTTCATTTGTTTTTCCGGGTCAAGTCTTACGGGTTTGGATCGAAATGAGGGTGAACTATCCCTTTAATATACTAATACACATACAATTTCTTTCTCAACTGTTTACATTCACTTTAGACATAAATTATGGTGTTTTTGAGGATACTCGCAAAAGTAGACATTTTGACACATAAGTATGGGTATTTGACTGCCCAATAAATTGGCAAAAAAACCCTCAGTTCAGTACTTGTGCTGTATGAGCAGTATAGACATAACGGTATGAACATTTTATGTCATGATTATAGTGACCAAAATTATCACGATTATTATTCATTATTCGATGCAGTATCGAATCAATTTTACAAAGTCACGGGGCAGCGTTGATAAGAGTCTGTGTTCCTGAATGTTTCTGTGTGCACAGCGCAATCTCCGCTTTCTGAGTGTGAGTGACGTAGGTCTATGTGTGTGTGCTTTAATGAAAACAGCGCATTAATATAGAACGCTGATTAAACAAACTACCTGTGCATTAAACAGTTTTATACAACGGGGCTGTTGAATGCTTGAATCTGATTGGTTGACGAATGTTCTAAGGTGTGCAATTATTTTCAGGGAAACACACGACTAAAGTAGTTCCAGGTTGACGAATATCTACCGGTTTATTGTGTCTACTGGTAAACATGAAAAACGTACTCACAAGAGATACTGTGCCTTGCTGATCGGACTTTGTACAAATCCACATCCGCACGAGGAAAGCCTTCGACATCAACCAGAGGACCGTCGATGCCTACACCTTCCTGCTGAAGAAACCACGTGAAGAAATGATGTGTTAGTTAGCTGCATAATATTGAACGAAAACATGTCAGCAAGCAACATGGTGATAATAAGCTGGCAACGGAGGTCAAATCTATGGCTGAAACTCTGTCACAACACAGATATCCAACCGAGAGGGTAAACCCACAATCCAATCTTTTTTGTTACTTATTTTTATTATTTTAATATTATAATCAAAACTGATTGGTGAGAACAGGAAATTATATAATAGAGAGGACTTATAATATTTACATTACTAGCACATAATTACAAACCTTTTTGAAAAGTGTGAGACTGCATTTGTGTTAATGTACATACTCTGTATTCATCAATGTTGAAATTGATTCACGTAAAAAAACAAAAACAAAAAAAAAACAGCAAAGAAGCATCACGTGTGCATGTTTATTCATTTAATATCATCCTTTACATGAGTATTGCATTGCAATGTTGAACTCCATCATATTGCCGGGATGATAATCCTCCGGTCTAAAGTGAACACTACACACCACCGCGTGTTTCCAAGCAGATGCAGAAGTGAAGTCCTGCACAAAATAACTTTTTTTTTTTTTAGGAAACCTGTGGACTCGATGTCCTGACAGGCTGGATACAATAATTTACCATGACAATGATAAAATACACAGACTCGTACTGAATACCAACCTATTCTGCACTGAGCCAACAGAGCCCGGTGTTGTGCCAAATTCCGACCCCCGCCAAATTATTACCCCCCTAGTATTGGTAGGTTTAGGGTTAGTTGTGTGGGAGGGGTTAGGATTAGGGGTGGAGTTAGGATTAGGAAATCAGGTAGTGACTTCAACAAGGGGTGTAATAATTTGGCAGGGGGTCGAAATTCGGCACAACACCGGCACACGACTCCCTCTCGTGACGCAATATGATGAAGAAAAAAAAAAAAAAAAAAAAAAACACCTCGCTCTTATGTCTTTTTAAAACCTTTTAAATCCTGCATTACCTTTTCATAGGGTATTTTCATACAAGGTTAAATATTAATTTTGAAAAACATTTAACCTGCAATATGCCCTTTAAAGCAAATAGGCTAAGTATTTGAGAATCATTAATGCAGTAATGAACCACAAGCCCACAAAGCAATGAGAGCAATGTAATAAATAAAATAAAATAAAAAACAACTATTGATTTAAAGTTGCTCATTAAAATTTTACTATTGGGAATTTTACTTCCAGAAAACAACTGTTGAAATCTGTTATAGAGACAGGAAAGTCTCGAAATATGCACACACAAATTGCAAATGCATAATTAATCATTTTAAGAATTTAAAACATTTACGCGTATTGTACATGTGTGTAGTGTTTTTAATTTGGGAAACATTTTGTGAATGTGAATTACTTTTTGCGCGTGCATTATATTTAGTCCATATATTAACTTTGACTGTTCTGACTCCATTCAGGGCAGTTCATTGGTTTAAGACACTTTCAGCAGCGCTGACTATTGGATTTCATAATGTTGTGGTGCAATATTTAATAAAATCAAACCGTATAGCACACTAGATGTCATTTATATTAAAACCGCCTGTCACGTTACGTATCTGGGTACGTATAGCTTGTTTTCTTGATACATGAGACAAATAAACGTTCTCCAAACGCAGGGAAAGTTACGAGTCACGCAAGGAAAGATAACGTTACATTTCGAGCGCGATGCACATTGGCCACAGTCGCATTCGTCAAGTTAAAAACTCGTTCGTTTCGAGACAGTTGCGTGCATCGTAAAGCGTTCCTGTAAGACCTAAGTAAACAACTTCAACGTGTCTATTTAGGGTGAATGAGAAAACATATTTAAATCCTTATAAATATATGGTTCGAACCCACCGTTTGGAGCATGTCGTAGTATGCTTTGATTTGCTCTTCAATGTCATCCTTTCTTTTTATTAGCAGTCGTACATCCTCTTCGGTTACTCTTGGCTCAACAGCGTTGTTTACCTCTGTCATTTTCATGACAATTTCTGCCAAAGGAAAAAAAACAACAACTGGACGGTCGTTATCAAAATAATCTCTGAGTGCTCAACTAATACAGATTTTACTTATTTTATTTCAATAAATCTCACAAACTGAAACGATTGAACAGAAACGCACGCAGTAAATGTTGTGACTCGCGAAGCCTCTTCTTCTCCGGTGGATTCACTGCCGGGTTGCAAACGAACTAAAGCGCTGCATAACGCCATCTATGTGCTGGAGAGCTAGCGAAGCTATGACATTATTGTTCTTTTGGTGCCTTCAGTTCTTTATTTTGGCAGTCCTGGATTCCCCTTTCTTGCATTTTAGGTACAACACTTGTCTTTCTTTTTCATACTCTGTACAATATCTATGACATGTTTAACTGTCTCTTTAAATGACTGAACCCATTATGATGCTTTTTTTGTTTGTTTTATATACACTCACCTAAAGGATTATTATGAACACCATACTAATACTGTGTTTGACCCCCTTTCGCCTTCAGAACTGCCTTAATTCTATGTGGCATTGATTCAACAAGGTGCTGAAAGCATTCTTTAGAAATGTTGGCCCATATTGATAGGATAGCATCTTGCAGTTGATGGAGATTTGTGGGATGCACATCCAGGGCACGAAGCTCCCGTTCCACCACATCCCAAAGATGCTCTATTGGGTTGAGATCTGGTGACTGCGGGGGCCATTTTAGTACAGTGAACTCAGTGTCATGGTCAAGAAACCAATTTGAAATGATTCGAGCTTTGTGACATGGTGCATTATCCTGCTAGAAGTAGCCATCAGAGAATGGGTACATGGTGGTCATAAAGGGATGGACATGGTCAGAAACAATGCTCAGGTAGGCCGTGGCATTTAAACGATGCCCAATTGGCACTAAGGGGCCTAAAGTGTGCCAAGAAAACATCCCCCACACCATTACACCACCACCGCCAGCCTGCACAGTGGTAACAAGGCATGATGGATCCATGTTCTCATTCTGTTTATGCCAAATTCTGACTCTACCATCTGAATGTCTCAACAGAAATCGAGACTCATCAGACCAGGCAACATTTTTCCAGTCTTCAACTGTCCAATTTTGGTGAGCTCGTGCAAATTGTAGCCTCTTTTTCCTATTTGTAGTGGAGATGAGTGGTACCCGGTGGGGTCTTCTGCTGTTGTAGCCCATCCGCCTCAAGGTTGTGCGTGTTGTGGCTTCACAAACGCTTTGCTGCATACCTCGGTTGTAACGAGTGGTTATTTCAGTCAAAGTTGCTCTTCTATCAGCTTGAATCAGTCGGCCCATTCTCCTCTGACCTCTAGCATCAACTCAATTAATGAATTTTTTTTTTGCTAGATTATGCCAATTATTCCTTGATTATGGAGCCTGTACACAAGTTGCAGAATATCATATAGTCTGTTATATCCCGTTTACAGTGAACAAATTGACTTTTTATGCTAAATAGTCTATGCAGATAGAAGCTTGTTTCCACTCTGAATAAAAAAATAAAAAGGTAATTGCGACTAGCAACGGGAATTAAAAAGTCAGAATTGTGAGGGAAAAAAGTCAGAACTTTTTTTCTGGCAATTTAGATTTATTTCCTGGCAATTCTGACTTTTTTCAATTGTGAGTTTATATGCTGCAATTCTGAGAAAAAAGTAAAAATTGTGAGATAAAAAGTCGCAATTATCTTTTAAATAGTTTTATTCCAAGGCAGAAACAAGCTTCCATAGATGACTTGTAGACATTATTAACCGGTAGAAATGTATCGATTGGTAGAGATTTTGGACTTTCATCTCTATCGTGGTTACGCACGGTCATGAAAGCATATCATTCGGATGGGTTTTTTCAGTATTGTGGTTTAAAAAACAAGTGCTTTTAAACTGTTGAAACCATAGACCATAAAAAATATGGACGACGTGTCTTCACTACCTCCCACTGAAGAAAAGTGAAGCCGCCAATGTCTGAATATGGCGCTGACATCTTGCACTGATTTGGGACCGAGTCTGTGCAGTCGAAAGCAGGAAGTAGAGCCACGATATCAAAAGCCTGCCCACACTCTCGCAGATGCAGAACAATTCATTATGTCGGTGTGAAATAAACAGTTATAATCTCATTATATATCAATAATTATACATCAATCTCAGCTGTCAATCATGACGTCACAGCCAAACTTACTTAAAAAACGAACACTTGAAATGACATCAGCGTGATAAAAACTGCCTAAAATGACAGAAATCATCTTTGGGAAAAGATTATTTGAAGCGTAATTTGATCGTTTAGTTTGTCTCGCATCACATTAGAATATATGGAGGGGCGGGGGTTATGAGCTATACTGGGGCCAACCACCTGGGGGCGATCGAGATGTTTTGGCTTCACTTTTCAGGACGTGTGTCGCACACTTGGTTGAAACCATAGACTTTAAAAAAAAATATGGACATAGTGTCTGTGACGTCACCCATAGAATTCTGAAGAGCAGCTCTGAAGCGTAAAGTAGGGTCGAGCTGGCTGTTGCCATCTTGGCAGCATGTCACTCCCGGGTAATTGACAATGGGCAAAGAGGCGGGATGTGGGTGGAGCTGAGGTGACACTCAAAGTCACTCAAAGTAGCCACGCCCTTAATTATGCAGAACTTTAAGGCTTTATATAATGTAAACAATTGAGTTATAAAAAAATTCACCCCCTCACAGGCAAAATTAGATATATAGACCAAAACCACAATTTGTACCAGGCTGTAAAAAAAAAATTCTGCTGTAAAGTTGGGCATTTTAACATAGGGCTCAATGAGATTCTGCTCCCTTCCCTTGATCCCTTCAGTCGATCAATTGCAGTTTAAGTCACTTCCGTATTGGCTTCAAGAGAAACTGGGGGAGGTTGCCGCTCGGTTGAAACGCATAAGCTGTGAAAGAGAACTCATTTCTCTATATGGGCGTGTTGTCGAGATGGTTTTTCTGAGTGCTGTCGGAGATGTGCACACATGAAGCCGCTGCTGGTGTGTGCACGCTTTTTTGCCACCTAATTGGGATTGAACGGTTAATACACATGCTTATGTGTCAAAATGCCTGTTCTCGTTAATGCAGTCTTTTAAGTAAACAAACAGTTGAGAAAGAAAACATGTAGCAGTACATTGGATCCATGCATTCAGTCTTAAAGTGACAGCAGCCTAATAAACCTGCTGTCGTCTGTCATTAATGTTAATCAAACAAGAACAAAAGTGTTTATAATCCAGAGAGGATTATTCATAATAGTGTGAAAATAGAAATGTAGAGAATGCATTTTATCACCGAACACAATTATTACATAATTGACCATCTAAAACATGTTTGACCCTTATCTCAGGAGTCAGTGTGTCATCTCTGCTTGCTCAGCACTATACTTTAAATTGAATCATCATATACCCATTTCATCTCCATGTTGAACAGATGCTTACAGCAACCAGATTTTGTAAATCTATGTCATATTAAGAAAAATATGACTTTTCAAACCAATGCATTAAAGTACCTGGCTGAAGACTATTATTAGCTTATGTGTATTTTATTAAAGATAAAAGAGAAATCATTTTTAATAGTGTTGGTACACCTTCTGCTTTAAACATGTAAGGCTGGGAAAACCAGCAAATGCCGGACTGTCTGATTGAGAAACGAGGACTCCCTGAGAAAATAAATGAAATTAGCATCTGAACTCACTCTTATGCATTTAGCATCCCCATCCGAGACATCACGCTGAGTTAATCATCTAAGAATGACTTTAATTTACATGCTTTCTTTTCACTGCCTCTTCCCCAGCTCTCCTCCAGAATTCACCCAAAATATGGTTTAATGTGAACAAGTACTATACAGTATTATACATGTTTGATATTATTTGAAATGTCTCAGTGCGACTGGTACAAAGGTCTCATCCCCACAGAAGTAAAGCTAAAGGTAATAAAGGTTTTAAGAGTTTAGAGATATTTTGCTTATTGAGTGATGGGTGTGTCTCCGGCCAAATGTTCTCTACTTCCTGCCGTCAATACAGGTCTATAGGACTTGATTAATGTAAATTCCCATTGTTAACACGTTTCCATTTGAAAGCGTTTTTTTTTATCTTGGTCTGGGTATTTAAGGAGATGTTGCAGAAACTTCAGGGCGCCAACCTTTACATCAGTCAGCCCGTAACGCTGAGTGTCTACTAGATGCTCAGGTATCCATATTTTATTCTTTACCTTTGAATTGATTATGTAATTGTTACACTAATTTATTCTGACTTACTCTGGAATTATTAACTATCTCTAGTAGATTATGAACAGGTATAATTTCAACAAAGGGTTAAACAGAATAATCAAATGTGCAAAGATTAAGACCAAAAGATAAAGATAAATTGGAATTAAATCACTTTGCCCAGCTGAAAAGACCGAACGCACAAGAGACCTTCACCCAGCAATCGTAAGCCTCCATTGGGACAATTGGGCGGGCTTACAAACACATTATTCCTGAAAGCTTGAAGCAGCAGCACCATACGAGGAATACAATGCGGTAATATTAACTATTAAAGCATAAATATTGTTCCATTGAGATGTGCTCATATTTGAGATACAGCAGGTTTATATTATTTATTTTTCTAAGTCGGCACCATAAAGGGCAGTTGTAACACTCATTTGTTGTAAATTCAATTTTAGGAAGTAGTCTTTCACAATGTCAGTATATTAATGCCCCTATTACTTGACTCGTATATATCTGCCTTACACAAAAAGATAGCTGGCAGATTTATAGAAATCTGAATTGTGATGTAAAATGTTAAAACAAAAACAACTGTCCCTGGTCTCCCATACAAAACCTGCATACAATGTAATATACACATAGTATCTTTAAAAGAAAGTGACTCAAATAAGTGCCATTTTTGTATTCAAAAGCAAATGCAGTTTTATATTAAAAGATAGAAAAAAAACAACAAAGTAAATCACTGTCACACACAGCTTGTTAGTATTGCAAAGGAGAACTACATATACAGCATCTTCATATTTACATACAAGTTACAACAACCAAAGAAAATTATAAATATATCTTTGTTAACTTACAGCAGTTACATGAGACTGAAATTTCTGAGAAAAAAAAAAAAAAACAGCACTCTGTTAAATAACTGGCACCAACCCTACAAACAAATGAAGTGGTTATATAATTTAAATGAATAAAATTAATGCATGTTTGTTCAAAAGACTCTGTACATTAACCAGTTTTGACTCCACTGTGAAAAACTGATTTATTTTCTGAAAAAGGAGGAACGGAGGGAGGAAAACTAAACAGCAATGATCTCCGGTTGCCTCGTCAGCCAACAATTAGAGCTGCCAAGACCAATAAACTACTATGTGGCCTAAATGCGCCATGTGTTTTAGCAGCAAAAACATAGTCCTGAACCTCGGAGAACTGACTCCAAGGTGGTTTTGAGAACTCAAACACATATGGGTTTATAACAATCCTCAAATAATCTTTATATAAAACATGTACATAAATTTGAAAGCATCATACACAATTCCAAATATATAGGGTGAATATCACAAAACCATGCCCAAGTAAAATTAAACCCAATATGAAAAGAAATGGCTTTACATAAAAAGTATATGGTCTGTCCGAATACTTGATTCTGATTGGCTGGAAGGTGTGCATTAAAACCGTTTGATGCATAGGTAGTTCCAGTCAGTTTAATGCGCTGCTTTCAATGAAGTACTCAAACATCACATTGAGAATGGAGCACAGAAACCCCGCGGCTTTTATTAATGAAATAGCTTTGCTACTGAATTGCTACGTTATATTTCTCAGCAGTGAGGGGCTTATGGCGCTCAACTCAGATGCATGTAATTCACATACGCATCTCTCTCTCGATAATTAATGCAAATAAACACTATAGTTCATTCTTTCAAATAAATGTAATCTTATACACTACTTTATATCTGTGTCTGATTTAAATCTAGAGCCATAACCAATGAAAACAACTGTAATCTTTACTCTTCCAGTAAAATATATAAATAACAGCTTTAAGTTATCAATTCTGGCACATGACCATGGTATAATCCACGGCTAGCTGTGCATAAAATGTTTTGAATGCACTTCATGTCGGATGATGCTTTGCCTCTACGTCGTGCATTAAAATAGTTTAAAGGGTTAGTTCACCCAAAAAGGAAAATTCTGTCATTAATTACTCACCCTCATGTCATTCCAACGGATCTTCGGAACACAAATTAAGATATTTCTGATGAAATCCGAGAAATCTCTGACCCCTCCATAGACAGCAATTTAATTAACACTACGTCACTTAAAATATAAGCGACGAATATATTTTTTTATGCGCAAAAAAAGTTCTTCATAAGATTAAGGTTGAACCACTGGAGTCGCATGGACTATTTTAACGATGTCTTTACTACCTTTCTGGACCTTGAAAGTGTTAATTAAATTGCTGTCTATGGAGGGGTCAGAGAGCTCTCAGATTTCATCAAAAATATCTTCATTTGTGTTCCGAAGATGAACGAAGGTCTTACGGGTTTGGAACGACATGAGGGTGAGGAATTAATGCCAGAATTTACATTTTTGGGTGAACTAACCCTTTAATACACTTACTTAATCAAGGCTTTTGCAATATGAGATTCTTTCCATGACAGTTCAACCCATTTTCCACATTGTCCTCAAGCTCATTATTCTCAAATAGGATTCTCATTATTGCAATACATGTTTATGGTATTACAGAGAGAGAGAGAAAAAAAATACAACCATGTAGTATAAATACTTTACAATTTAAATATATTACAATAATGACTACAATTTTAAATGATTAAAAATGGGGTTACAATTTGTTACATTTTTTATTTTATTTTGGGGAACATGGCTTGGATATGATCCTGATAGGCTTTGTGACATTCACCCAGTCAGTTGCATTCACCTACACAATTAGCATAGCCCTATAATTTCATAGACGGCTAAATCATGCGCAAGTGCAAGGTGCTTTACAGATTCTGGTTGGCAGTTTTTATTTTATTTTGGTTGCTATATAAACTCTAAACATATTTTAACATCAAACAAGAAACGCCAGAACCATGTACCAAATATATGCGTGTGTGTGTGTGTGTGTGTGTATCACACACACACACACAAAAACTGGCTTCATCTTTGACAAAATAACTGTAATACTCTTTAAAATGGACTGTAATTTATTCAGTGTGATTCTTCATGAGTGTGTAAATCCTGTCCTTTGGCACCATCACAAGGTTTTGTGAACGAGTCTTTCAACAGTCCTAACGCTTTTAAAACTACTTCAAAAGAATAAAACATTAAAAACCCAATCCAAATTACAGAAAGTTCATAAATACATTTTTATCATGACGAGACGAGATGAGATCTGGATGCAGGAGCATTTCCTAAACTGATAGTCCATGAACAGATAATATAAGCTTGCATTAGAAACAAAAAGGAGTTTACTTCAAAGAGTGTCTCTTGTATACAAAAAGGCTCAAAATATCAGTCAGTGTTTCTTTTTTCCTTCTCACAAGGTCTGTTCTTTGACTCCAGCGTGCTGTGACCTTCTCCATAGTTCAAAGGACACAAGAAAAGTGTTGTGTAGTCCAAAGCAAGAGGACAGAAGACATTAGAGGCAATCCAGATGAACTGAGTAAGGGCTTGTGTGCACGAATGTCGCGTACCATTTTTATATTTATGTATTATTGACATGTAGAGTAATGCAAAGGAAACTTTCAAGTATGAGGTCTGTCTCAAATCTATTTACAGTTCATTTGGCTGTTGGTGTACTTATGTATTAGCTTTCCTCTGTACCAGCTGCTTAAGTATATATATGGTCCAATATGACTGTACCTACCTGTTTTACTTCTAACAACAGTGTGCATTCAAGCCTTTTTCAAGCAGATTTTGAAGTGAAACCACCAACGACGTTTCCGTTTTCCCGTATATGTCTGCCTCCATGATGACCACTTCTGTTCATACATTTTCACACTTCGCTCTCAGTAGAGGCTTTACGGTTCGGGACCCAGCCGGTGTCGGGATGCGCACTATGATGTTGAGCTGTTATGGCATGGGTGGTGTTGATACTCGAGCACTCTGATTGGTCACCCTGCAGCAGCTGTTCAGTTTCTCCATCGTTCAGAGAGGCGGAGCTTGCCTGTAGCGAGACGGTATCAGTGCGCATGCAGGTGTGAAGCCCAGCTCCTCGACACACCTTCAACTGTCTCAAGTCTTCCCAGTAAAGATCCTCTCCTGAGAGCAGACACACGCCTTCCACGATGCGGATCTTCTCTTTAGTGTAGCCTCCATCCCCAACACCCTGCACCTGCAGATGACATTCAACTGCCATTAGAAGTGACTTTAGACTCAATTTCACTTAAAAAAATAAAATAAAAAAAATCACTAATTTGGAGATATTATTGTGAAAAAGTAGTACACTTTAGCATACTTTTAAAAATTACACTTGATTGCACTTAAATGAAAATATATTAGTTAAAGGAACACGCCGACTTTGTGGGACTTTAGCTTATTCACCTTATCCCGCAGAGTTAGATAAGTCCATACACACCATTCTCATCTCCGTGCGTGCCATAACTCTGCGTGACGCACCCACCGCTAGCCTAGCTTAGCACAAAGACTGGAGGTAAACGGCTCCATCGAGCCTACTGCTCAATAAGTGACAAAATAACGTCAACATTTTCCTATTTACACGTTGTGATGTGTATAGTTACAGCATGTACAAAAAACAAGGTTGAGAGACAGCCATCTTCTAACTAACCGTATACATACTGGGAACTATATTCTCAGAAGACGAAGCACTGCTACTTCTGCGGAGTGATTGGCTCGCAGCACCTGAGAAGCCCCACTGCAGTCAGGAGCAGAGTTCACTCAGAGTTGGAGTAACAGAGTCAGCAATTACTAGATATTAAATGCATCAATCATGGGCGTTTGCTGTATTGTAAAGAACTGCGACAATGAACAGGGGAGACCAGGTAATACCATGATATTCCATAGAATTCCAACCAAAACGCTGACCTGATGAATCTATGGTTACTTGCTCTGGATATAGATCCAAACACACCTGTAGCCATCATCGAGTACCATCGTGTTTGCTCAGAACATTTAACTGAGTTAACTGACTATTTTACATTTCACTGCCGGTTGTATATTCTGTATATAACTGTGTATGTGACAAATAAAACTCTTGAATCTATTTAGAAAAAAAAATATGGAATTTGCCACACGGACCATGAAACGTGTGCTGAAGGATACGGCCATCCCATCTGTAGTACACACAGGACAAAGTGGATCACCTGCAGCTGTGGTAAGTGTTCCGTTATGTTTTTAGATGACTAGCCTACTGTAACAGTGTCATTTGCTAGATCTAGTGTAACGTTAGTGACACTATTAGATGGCTGTGTCTCATCATGTGACCTTGTTATTTGTACATGCTGTGACTATACACATCACAACATGTAAATAGGAAAATGTTGGTGTTATTTTGTCACTTATTGAGCAGTAGGCTAGATGGAGCCGTTTACCTCCAGTCTTTGTGCTAAGCTAGGCTAGCGGTGGGTGCGTCAGGCAGAGATGAAAATGGCATGTATTTACAGTGAATAAGCTAAAGTCCCAAAAAGTCGGCGTGTTCCTTTAAATGTTAATATAAATGTATATTAAATGCAGTATAACAGTGCTTTTGTAACCCACTTAAGTAGGACTTAAAGGGATCGTTCACCCAAAAATGAAAATTCTCATCATTTACTCACCCTCAAGTTGTTCCAAACCTGTTTGAATTTCTTTCTTCTGCCGAACACAAAAGAAGATATTTTGAAGAATATGGGCCTAACAGTTGATGGGACCCATCGACTTCCATAGTATGAAAAAAAAGAAAATGCAGCTGGAATACCATGGAAGTCAATGGGGCCCCTTATCAACTTTTTGATTACAGACATTCTTTAAAATATCTTCTGTGTTCAGCAGAAGAAAGAATTTCGTACAGGTTTGGAACAACTTGATGATGAGTAAATGATGACAGTTTTCATTTTTGGGCGAACTCGAAGTACATCTTTATATGTGACTTCATAATTGTTTCTATTATCTCTGAAATATGGTTATGCCGAGTTCACACTGCACGATTTTCAAACTCATCAGATCAGTTCTTTTCACACTGCACGACTATCTGGGGTAGCATTCAATCGCTGCTGTGTTCACACTGCACGATGGGGTTTCACTTTGCAAGACTTTACAATAGGAAGTATCGTCGACAACTCTTTCATGTCTGCAAACTACGTTTCACAACCAAACACCCGTGAGAAGTGACAAGGAAACAACACAAGATCATGCGTTCATGCTACTGGAATTGTTATTAAAAATGACGTATGTGCTTTATTTCTGTTTTTTTACGTAATTGTAAATATATCTATTAAAATACTGATATTCTGGTCTATAACTCCTCCCCGAACTACCCACTGCCCTGTATCTCGCTCTCTCATTGGCTGACCTCATAGGTCACAGATGACCTCATAGGTGTGTAATTTTCAGTCAGACACACATTTCACGCAGCAGGATTTTGAATCGCCGACAGGTCCAGATATTTAGCATGCCAAATATCTCAGGGACGTCTGCGACTTGTCTGTGATTTCGCGAAACCTGTTGGTGAGTCAAAATCGGGGCTAAAATCTTGCAGTGTGAACTCGGCATTAAAGTGCACTGCTGAATGTACTGAGAAGCATTTGTGATAAACTAAAACATATATTTATGTAATTTCTATTTAAACTTATGTCATGAATTTAAATATATTTATAATTACACATCATAATGAAGTTGCAATTTACTACATTTAAAATATATCAACTTTAAATGTAATACTGAATAACACTACAGTTCAAATTATAAATCAAGTGCTTTAGTATGTTAGTCAACACATCAAAATAAGTGTACTTCTTTAAAACATGACAAAAGATTATCATTTGATTATCATTTTTTGTGATTACGTCATAACTGTTTCAAGCGTTTGGCGATGATCTATGAACCCATGAATCATGTGGATTCACTGAGATCGTCCCCCAGCGGCATACCACTGAACAAGTGTCTATGGTTACCTGATGATCTCTGAACAGTTTTATACTTTTGTAGACGTTTTAATTAGACATTAGTATAATTAAATTGAATAACAGTACTTAATTGGCCTATTTAGCTGAGCCATCCATGGAACAAACAAAACAAGCCCTGAAAATGGATAAAAACACATTATACAGACACTTGAGATTTAATCTTATTAGATAATTAGTTAATTGCATTGGATAGATTTTACTTTCAATAAAACATTTGCAATGGGTTTGCAAAAGCTGTTTTTATGCATGTTTGGCATAAAAGAGTTTTTGATGCAAATCATAGTTGCAAATACACTGCTCTGACCAGCAGGGGTTACCAGCGTGTGGCACTTCGAAAACAGTTGCAAAGCAATTGGTTTAAAGGTGCACTATGTAACTTTTCCGTCCGCTAGAGGTCGCCTATTCAAAACAAAGGCGTAGTTCGATGATGCCAAACTTGAGCACAGAATCTTGGGACATGTGGTCTTCACCTCACAGCCTGTGGAAAAGAATCAGGATAGGACTCGAGCAGAAATCATGTTCATGGATGCGATTATTAACGTTAGTGTAGTATGAAGCAGAGCAGGACCGAGTGTTGTGGAGCTGAGCAAGGCCGCTGAAGCGATTGTTAATGAGATGAACGCAACACACGCCTCGCGAGCAGCGGGACTTTTATTATGCCACAGTCACCAGTGCCATTTCCACTTTTCCGGTCATGAGTATGAGAACGCAGCTCTGTTTATCATATTAGATACATCTGAGTGTGTTGAAAATGATGTTATGACGTTACTCTGTGCATTCCCTCTGCGGCTGCTATGACACTTGTTTCACACTGCAGTAAAGCGTTTCTGCTAAATAAAACCAGATACAGAGGGTAACGCGGGACGTGTGACTCCTTCACACGTCCCGGTTCATTGGTTAAAATAGCAATTTTCTCATGATTTACAAATAGTTGGAAACATTTGGGATATTTTAAGTACTCAACTGAAAAAATATATAAACACTGGTCTAGTGGTTTTTGGATATTTCACTGAATTTTTTTTTACATATGTGTTTAATTGATTCAAAGCTTTGAAAACCACCACTATTAAAATGTCCTTTAAAGTAAAACTTAATTTGCCGTTATTATAAAGTGCACTTTAAAAACTCTCTTTAAATACACTTAAGTGGCCTTTTATTTCATTGTTATGATTCTATCTGCAAGTACATGCTTTTAAAATTATACTTTTAAGATTTGAAGTACACTACAAGAGCACATCCAAATAAAAAAATTGTGTGCACTTTTTTTCAAGGATATGTTATTATTAGTATATTACAATCTACTTGTAATATACAATTTACTTCTATAATGTGACATTTTCTGGTTTGGGGCCTTCATGTTGATTTTAAACAGTACAGCATTTATATTTCTATGGCATTAAAGGCACAGTATGTAAGTTTCACCGCTAGAGGTTGCTTATTCAAACAAAGGCGTAGCTTGATGACACCTTAAATGAGAGTGGAATCATGGGAGCTGTAGTCTTGACTCTTCATCTCCACAGCCAATGGAAAGAAATCTGACAGACTCGGGCAAAAATCCTGTTCATGAATGAGCAAATGGATTAAAGTTTTATTAACATCACGGTGGAATGAAGCAGGATGTGCCAAGAGCCCTTTGGAGCGAATGCTAATGAGAGAGAACTGCACGTAACACTGGTGCTTTTATGACTAAAAACCTGATGACTAAATGACTGTTGCTAAATGACATGCAATTAATTTTAACATAATAGTGTTGTCTCTGAGGCATGGTACAAACATGGTACTCGCAGTGAATCAAGAAAACAAGCAATTCAAACAATTCAACTAACTGTCTTGTGTTGTATAACAAGGATTTGTTTTCTGTTAATAAATGTATCCAAACAGTTGCTCACCTGCCTAATAATAATTTGTCACATTTATACAGCGCTTTGCATGGAAGGGGGGGAATCTCCTCAACCGCCACCGATGTGCAGCATCCACCTGGATGATGCGACGGCAGCCATATTGAGCCAGAATGCCCACCACACACCAGCTGATTGGTGGAGAGGAGACAGAGTGGTAAAGCCAATCAGTATATGGGGATTATTAGGAGACCATGATGGACAGAGGCCAATGGGCAAATTTGGCCAGGATGCCGGGGTTACACCCCTACTCTTTTTTTTCGAAGGACAACCTGGGATTTTTAATGACCACAGAGAGTCAGGACCTCAGTTTAACGTCTCATCCGATGGACTGTATAGTGTCCCCATCACTACACTGGGGTGTTAGGCCCCACACAGACCACAGGGTGCGCACCTCCTGCTGACCTCACTAACACCTCTTCCAGCAGCAACCTGGTTTTCCCAGGAGGTCTTCCATCCAGGTACTAACCAGGCTCAGCCCTGCTTAGCTTCAGTGGCAAACCAGGCTTGGGCTACAGGGTTATATGGCTGCTGGTCTAATACAATACATACTATATTAAAGCTTCTTTGGTGTTTCCATGGTTTCTACAGAAATCAAGGGCAGCGCCGCGGATATGACATCATTGACAGGCGACGCAAGGACACGGACTGTAACACTGGTGAAAATAGCTGATTTCTCTGGATTTAAACATTGCTGGAAACGTTTAGGATAATCTAAGTATACATTGTACTAGTGGTTTAGGGATATTTTAATCTAAAAATCGTACATATTGTGCCTTTAAAGCCACCATGAACCGGAAGTTGCGACCAAATTTACTTCAGTACTGTGATATACTTTCAGAGTGAAAGGTAATATTGTATGAGAAAAATAGAGGCTTGGCTTGTCTTTATCCCGCTGGGAATTGATTGGATCTAGAAAAGTGGGCGTTCCATTAAGCTCGCAGTTAAAGCTCAGAGCAGCCTGACAGTTGGAGAGAATGTTCTACCTGAAGCGCCAAACTGACTGGCCATTCCAGAGGGGAAGTACATTTTCAGAGTTTGATCAAAGATTACAAAGAATCAACCTGAACGGATGAATTGTTCACCATAAGACTAGTAATGTGCACTAACAAAGTAAATAGGGTCAATTCTGATTCCATGCCGACTTCAAGAATAATAAAAAAAAACACCAACACCACTGCACTTCAAATGAAAAAGTTCACAATTCATGCTACCTCAGGCAGTACAGGCTAAGAATTAAATTAAAGAATGAACTCTTCCTGAATTAAAATTTTATCATCATCATTTTAACAAATTGTAACATCTATAAATGCTATTTTGCTTGCACTTTCATGCAGAAATTATTTTCAAACTGATTACATGCACGAAGAAAAAGTTGGGATGCTGGATTTGAGATCGAGCATAACAGTTGGTCCACAAATCACAAGGCTGACTTCAAATTAGGCAAGCATGGATATTTCCCTAATTTGTTTGACTACCTTGTTTGCCATTCTGATGAAAATAAAAGGGGGATGTCAAAAGATGAAAGGAGAAAGGGAGTTGTAAGGATGATTGAGCTGCAGTGGAGAACATGGGGAGAAAAGATGAGTGAGGACTCTGTAAAGAAGTACGGCTCACGAAAATTATGAGAACAATTATGTCAATCATGGCTGATGTCAAACAACATCAACAATAAATCACATTCATCTAAAATGATTCTTTTGAGAAATTTGCAAAGATGAAAAAGGAAAGAACAATAAACAATACCTCTTTTTTATATCGCAGTTGGTTGTTTATTGCAGGTTTCTGTGCGGTTTCTATTTTAACCTCCTGTGTTGAAGTTCTGTATGAAGGGTTGCTGTATGTCAAGTTGCTCACTCCTGGATCTGCAAACTTGAATTTTTTGTGCCTGGAAAGCAAAAATAGTATGAGCAGCTGAGAAAAGGAATTCATTCATAAAACTTCATTAAACTTGGAGACCTACCTGTAAATAATGAATGCAGCTATGAGTATCAGGATCGCCAATATTGACAGAGCTCCACCAATCACGTAGCTGATATGAGGGCTCTCATCTTTATAAAAATGGTCAAAATGTAAATGGTCAATTCACACTTGCTTTACAATGTTCATTATTCTTATCATTTGAATCCATTTACCTCGAGGAGCAGACACCACATTGCTTTGAGAGCAGTCCTCTGGGTTGAGACTTGCATCTGTACAACTGTGAGGAGAAAGTGATTGGATTTGACTTCATTCTTCAAAGGAATCCTGTTTTTTAGACTGGATAGCTGCAGTTAACTTACTTGACCACTGACAGGCCTTTGTGAGGTTTCTCTGTGGGGAGTTTTTTAGGGGCCTGAGTACCCATGGTGCCCTTCTCAGGCGCCGTGGGAATGTAACCAGAGACTAGTCCAGAGACAGAATCAGGGTTATTATAGTTAGCTAAAACTAAAACCATGGATTGTTAAAAAAAACAAAAATCAAAACTTGTCACTTGAAATAAAACTTGATGTACTAAAATAACTCTAAAAACTAATAAAAACTATTCTTTAGACATAAAAATCTATAAACTATTACAAATGACAAAAACAACAATTAGATAGATGATAGGTAGATGGATAGAAGGATATATATATACACACACACACACACACACATATATATTAATTCTGATTAATATGTAAACTATCTGAAACAACTGAAACTATTAAAAAAATATATATTTTTAAATAAAATTTAAATATTACATGAAAAGAAAGTAAAAAAAGAAAAAAAAAAAAGAAAGAAATAACCAGAACTAAAAAAGACAACAAAAAAAAAAAACATGATAAAATTACAACAAACTTGAAATTGAAGTGAAAACTTAAAATATAAAAATAGAAATATTAATCACTACTATACCAGTACATAACTGACACTAAAATGGTAATCTGGTAGATGTAAACGCAGTCATTTTATTAATATAATTTGCATCATTTGCGTAAATATATAAAATGCATAACATCTCAAATGAAAAAAAAAGCTGTGCATGTTGAACTCACTTGTAGAGCACGGCCTGCCGTCAGGCTCATCTGGACATGCACACACAAAACTGTTGCTCTTCGCAAGACACAAGTGTGTGCAACCCCCATTATTCACACTGCAATAATTTGTACCTAGAAAGATAAGATTGGAAATGTTACTAATATATTCATTTCAATGGCAACTATAACATTTCTTCATCATTCATGTGCTCACTCTTCATGTATCAATAACGATCTTGAAAATATTTTTTCATATATTGCATGTGCTAAAACTACACTATATAGGCAACATTCTTTCTATTTAAAATCACACAAAAGACCATTTATAAAGACAAGTGTTTTCCAGCTCTGGTCTAGGACACATTTTGGACGTCTCCCTTATCTGACGCACACATTCCAGGCCTTGGAGTTTCCTCTAAAGAGCCGATGAGTTGAATCTTATTTGTTTGAACTGGGAGACATACAAAATGTGCAGTGATGTTAGGGCTCCAGGATCAGGGCTGAGAAACACTGTACTGGACCACAGACAAAGACCATCAGAGGATTTATGTATAACATTTCCTTAAGAATCCATACACTGTGATATAGTCAGACATTATTTAATAAAGTGTCAAGAAATAAATCACATTTTGTCTGCCGCTGGGTTTCTGTTTTCAGAGTGGATTTTTTTATTTACAGATCATTTCATCAGAATCATTCAGTGAGGAAATTACTCGAAATTCAAAACTAAATTCAATAGCCAATGTATTGATACTGTTTTCATGTGACGTTTTCCTTATAGGAACATCCACCTGGAGGGCAAATTAATCAATCATTGCACACTAGTCATTTTTACCAGGTTTGTGCTAAGTACCAATGTAGTAAGACAGTGGTAGTGAAAGAGCAAATTCAGTATATTTATTGATATGCATACTATACAGGCAAGATGAACCATTATAAAGAAAACGCTTAATCATTCAGCGCGCTGCGCTCATATTCTGGGCTCATCTGCTCACCTGTATATTAGTATGTATCATGAATAATGTTCATAGTGAATTTGATCTTTTAATATCACTGTTTTAGTACATTAAGGTACATCACGTGACTGAAAACTTCCTCAGCGTCCTCAAGATGACTAAAAAGTATTCAGTTAAGAAATTAAATACTAATATATTAAAATAATCAAACCGTAACTTACATTAATTTAGAAAATTCAAACACATAAAATCATGACAAACTAATTAATTTATTAAATAACAATATAATAACAGTGACGAATAATAAAATAGAAATAATAATAAAAATCTTAAAAACCATTAATTAAATAAATTCACTTGCAATGGATATTCTATGGATATATGGAGACTATGGATATGGATATGGATATGTATACATAGGTCAAAATCTGTGGTACCATTCACTCCCATTATAAAGCTTGGAAGAGCCAGGGTACTTTTTAATATAACTCCGATTGTGTTTGGATGAAAGTAGTAAGTCATATACACCTAGGATGGCTTGAGGGTGAGGGGTGAACTATCCCTTTAAGCAAACAGCAATGTCTTGCAAGTGTTAGCCTATATAGCAAAAAGGTTTTCCAGAGAAATCAACCTGTGAATACATTTTAAGCTATGATAGGAGAAAACCTCACAGAAAAGATGAGGTGCATCTCCCAAATGTTTAAATATTATATGCATAAGAACTGCATGCAAAACAATTTAAATTAAATATCACAAAAACCCTTCAAAATAAAACATGTAGACATGTTGTGTTGTGCTCTTCAGTTCAGGCCAAACAAGTCAATCTTACCAGTCTGCCTTTGTGGTGACACCACTATGATGTCCATGAGGCCCTCTACATTAGGCAGCACAGTTTCCTTACTACGACCTGTATGCTTATCTACTCGTTGAATAGACTTGGTCTGCCAGTCCGTCCAGTAAATCCAATGGTCTTGCTGTGAGATTCGGGAAAAAGGAGTTAAAGGAGAGTATACCGGTTTCAACTGGAGACAAAGAAAAAGGGTAAAAAAACAAAAGGGAGAAAGAAAGATGAGAAGAAAAAGGAGGGTCAGAAAATGGAAAGATGCAAAGGAAGAGAACATCATGCTAAGGTTATAAATGCAGAGACATAAGTGAAAGAGAGGATGGGTCAGTGGAGCGGGAGGTGAAGGTGCAGGTGAGTGAGACACATTAATTCGATAAGTGAGGGTGAGGATCAGATATGGAAAGGTACCTGCGTGAGGGCAAACGGGTGTGAGACGGGGCTGATGAGAATTTGACGCAGTTTGCCATTCAAGTCAGAACTTTCTATGCGGTCCAAGTGTGCATCCACCCAAAAGATCCTATACATGAAATCACGTGATAATTCAGTTGTGTGTTCTCCAAAATGCTTCAAGGTACTTGCCATGATTATGGTACAAAATCGAGTCTGAAATGCTTAGAGGAAGAGGACTTTTTAAGCAAATTAAGAAAGTGAAAAGTAAGAGGTGCCTTGAGAAAATGTTGATATTACGCCTCTGGATGTCAAAATAAATATTTTATCAGCAGTAAGTAAGTAATTTTGTCATGTTTGTCTTTTTTTAGTTAGTTTTTCTAGTAGTAGGTTTTGTTTCTCTAAAATGTAATATCTATACAATGTCTTTCTATATTTAGTTTTTCGGTCTATATAATTTTTATTCATTTTTATTTCAGTTACTTTTTAGTATTGTAGTACATCAAATTAAATTAAAATGAGAAATGTTGCTTGGCAAATAGACAAAAAGGTTTTAGCTAACTATAATAACCTTGTAAATCTGTTTTGAGAGAAAACTATATAAAGATATATAAAGAACAACAACACCTAAATGAATAACATGTTTGAAAATTTAACCTAAATGATTATTCAGAGCTACAGTTTTCCTTATTTCCCCAAAATGGGACACTAACTGTACCCTATTCATGGAAAGTACCTGAACAGTCAAAGCAAGTTGTTGTTAGTGGTAAAGTGACATTGAAAAAGTACAGCTAGGTGTAAAACTGAAGAAAGAAAGAAAAGAGAACAAAATTTGAAATAAAAATGATTTTCAAAAACAGCAAGTATGTGTATGTTTCATCTAAGGCCACATACACACTGCAACCTAGTGACAGGAGTGTTTAAATGTGGTAGTGAATCTTCAAAAATCATTCGGTGTGCATCACCCTTGAAATTGAGATGACTGACATAGTGATAAACATGACTGTGAACAAGAAGCATGAATGCCAACCTGTTTGGTTTGAACGAGATAATATTAGTACATTTCCAAGGACAGAAGCACTGTTTTGATTATGCTGTTATGCATGATAATGATAAATACGGCCAACATTTGGTTGTGATTTTTTTGGTCTTATTTCCTGAATATGGCCCTGTATTGGGGCTTATTTTTATTTAACTCAAGAGACTTTGCCTCAACAGAGGATGTGACTGGATAACTGGACTAACCAGCGGGCCAAATGTTGTTCTAGTCATTCTGAAGTGCTTGAGCCAAAGTCTGTCATCAAAGTGATTTGGTATGACTTCCCAGAACTAGAATTTATGATGCATGACAAAAAAAGCCATAGTGGCTTCCCAGAGTAGAGCAACTTTTAAAAAAGCAATTTTTATTTAAAATATTTCCCAGCAAATTACAATTTTGCTCTTTTGGACACATGGGATGGAAAGGGAGCTTTATTCGATATTCCAATTTTGAGCATAAATTAAATTCACAACTTTGGATGGAAACGCTGGATGGACAGTTTGAGTATCACACCCTTTTATAACAAACAGATGTCAATATAAAATACTCAATGTTTGAACATTGATTTAATGTTAATGCAGCTGTCACCACTGGCATTTTTCAGGTAATTTTGTCACAGAATGCAGTTGTAGCTCCCATAAATGACCAAACTGTATATGTACAGAAAGGCATTAATGCACTCAACAGGGAAAACTGTATGTGGCCTAAAAGTGCATCTGAATTTTGATGACATGGGTTAAAGGTCCGTTTTATACATGTATACCAGCTTTCAACAAAATCTTTATCGAAACTCTCTACTCTTTTTAATTAATTCTCCTCTTTTACCTGCGAGTGTCATAGTCCAGTGTCAAGCCATTTGGCCATCCCAGATCTGTGTTAATGAGGACTTTTCTGTCTGTGCCATCCAGGTATGCTCGCTCAATCTTTGCGATATGACCCCAATCTGTCCAGAACAAGAACCTTGCCAAAGAATAAGATGATGAAATGCATTCATTAGTAATGATAGTAACTATATATAGTAACTTCTCTCTCTCTCTAATGAGATATATATATATATATAGACAGTATATATATAGTAATTTTTATAGTAAACTTCCATACCGCACACCACTGCTCTAAATGCACAAAATACATTAAAAAAATGTAAACTATAAACACTGGGAAAAATAGTCCATTTAGAATTAAACTAAGGGATTTTTGGATACTTTTCAGGATTTAATAATATTGACATTTCTCATTTTCTCTTCCCAAAAAGCAGAGCATGGCACAGGTTTGATGGGTTCGATTTCCAGGGAATGCATTAATTGATAGATTTTATACCTCCAGTTCAATTGAATTCACTTTGAATAACAGAATCAAAAAAGGCCACCAATATACTTCAAGTGTGAATTCATTTTGAACTGGTGTGACGTCATTTAGAACAAAGTCAGGCCAAAAAGTTTGTTTCATGAGTGTGAAACGGCTTGCCATAGTGAATTTTCCAGAAAAGTTTGCTCTAAACACCTTCGAACTACGATTCGTCTTCTCCAGTTAATTTCTTCTGTTCAGTCAGTCGAGGTCAGACGTCCAAGAGTAAAAACATGAACACATTGGAGAGCTGCTTTATAGTACTCCAGCGACTGGAGTACTGAATTGCAGAACTCGTGCAAACAATGTTCAGATGCTTTTTTAACAGCTGTTTTCTCACCGCTGTAATTGTCTTATTATTGAAAGGGAAGCGTGCAGCACATATTTACGTAAACTCCACTCTCAGTGGTGTGGGAGGCATCAGGATGTCTGCTAACACTACATTGCAGGTCACACATTTTAAACTTTTTTACTCTTAAACAAAGAATGAAAAAGAACTTCAATGTGAGTATATCAGGGCCTTAAATTTAAATATAAAGAAATCCATGAATCAACACAACTGGAAGTAAATGATAATATGTTCGCCATGCTCACCCTTTGCTAGGAAACACAGCGATGGCTCTCGGTTCATCCAGACTGTTATTCACCAGAACTTTCCGAGATGTGCCATCTAAGTGAGCCACTTCAATGGTGTTACGGCCAGTGTCTGTCCAGTACATGTTGCGGGCAACCCAGTCGACAGCAAGTCCATCAGTGGTCTTAAGACCATGACTGATCACAGTTTCCATATTGCTGCCATCTAAATTTACCCGTCTGTAAACAATGAAATATTTAGTAAAAGAGAGCTTAACAATACATCAAATTTAAAATTGAAGTAAATGCCAGAATGGAATTTTTTTTTACTTTTCTAGAAAAATCTTGCAGTAATAAGCAGGATAAATTATGCCACTACTGTAGTTTAAAAAAAAAAAAATTATTATTAATTTTAGTATTAGACATCATACCTTATAACATCCAGTGACACATCTGTGTAGTACAGTTTCCTCTCCACGCTGTCATAGTCCAAGGAAATAACATTATGCAACTCAGGCACAGGAACGTACACATCTGTATGGTCATTAGTGTCTAGAGAGATTCGTCGAACACTGATGCGATTCGAAAACAGCAAGTATGTTTCAGGCAAATTGTCACATGATCTTCCATCACTTTTCAGCAGAATACCCGTGGGACACGCACAAGACGTCACATTATGCCGAGGGAGGCACAGGTGAGTGCAGCCGCCATTTCTCCTGCCACATTTATTGAAGCCTATAAGAACAAGAAGGATGATTATGCAAAAAGTAACATAATTTGAACTGCACAACATTATTCACCAATTACCTATAAAGTACTTTAAGCACATTGGTGTTTAATGGTTACTTTACATTTAGAAGGCATTTTCTGTAACAAAAGTGAGTGTACTACACACTAGCGTTATTTTAATATTACTTCTTATAGTACACTGCATGGCCAAAAAAAAGTCGCTGTTTGGATTTGAATAGGCAAATGCTTAAGAGTCAATGACAGGATAATTATTTGCAGTTATTTTTATGTTTCTATCATGTTATGTGTTTGGCAACAGTTCTTCTAACCCTAATTGATGGAGTGTGTAGCTTTTCATTTCTTAAACAACCATGTAGGAAGACACATCATGGCCATATTCCAGGATGACAATGTCAAGATTCATCAGACTCAGACTGAGAGAGAATGGTTGGGAGGGAGCATGAAGAATCACTTTCACACATGAATTGAGGCCAGACCTTAAATTCACTGAAAGTCAGTAGAGGTAGAGTACAGAAGAGTTACAGTAGAGGTCTGCATACCCAAAGCTCTCCCACAGGACTGTCGGTAACTCTGGTGTACTTTGGACGGGAGCAATATTTGACAGCAGCGTAAACGTGCTTGTACTTGAAGTAAACAAAACTTTCTGCAATGGTGGCGTTTACACAGCTCCCACTTCCCTGCCCTGAACCTGACAATATATGTTCTTTGCATCCCATCCATGAGAGCACCTTCAGAGAGACCATTCAGCCTTTGTGGTCGGGTTTTGGAGGAGATGCAAAATAAAAAAAAATGTTTTGCAGTAGCTATAGCTAGTAAGCCAACAGTTTTTGTTTACTTGTATTTTTGGCTTACAATTTTGAGTGACAGATGTCATATTTGATTTAGCCTATTTTATGACATTTTTACAGTGTTGACAGTATCATAAGAAAAAAATAAATAAAATTGTATAGCCAACATTTTATATTTGTTATCCCAGTCATTCTCTTTCTTTAGGGGAAATTTAAAACTGGAAACGAGGTTTAAATTTAGCGGGATTGGTCGGGAAGAAAATCATTCTAAGCGGTAAGCGGGTGAACACAGAGTAAATTTTAAGCGGGAACGGGTGGGCGCGGAATAGAACCTAGCGGGACGGAAAAAAAAAGACCTCTACCTTTACAGAGTGCTTGACTCTTGCATTGTCAATAAAAGATCTTGGCCAAAAATGAATGCTGTGATGTTATTTCCATCAAGAGGTGCATCAATTATTGGTCAAGATCTTGTAGACCCATTTAAACCCAAACAGTGACTTTTTTTGTCCGGGCAGTGTATTATAGTATTTATTTCTTAATACATCAAATTTAAATCAGCTTTTATATTTATACTTTTAGTTTTCATTTTAGTTTTATTAATATTAATTGTGTGTGCTTGTCATTTTTATTATTTCTATTTAGCTTTAATTGATCATTTCAATTTCAGTTTTAGTAATTTTACTATTAGTAATTTTAAGCAATTTTAAAATAAAAATATTTAGTTGCTAAAACAACATCTCATTTTCATTAAAGTTTTTAAGCTTTCTAATATTATATTTCTAATATTTATATATTTTTAATTTATTATAAAATATATTATTTATATTTAATTTTACCATTAAATAGTTTTAATTCAAGAAAAAACAGGTTACAAATTTTGGTTTAAAAAAGCTGACTTTTTTTTTCGTGTCTACTTTTCTTTTGAAACATGAAGGCTATTTGATGCACAATACGAAAGGCTTTGAGAATAAGATAAATAAAAACAAAAGTGTGTACTACTTTATAACCTACCCAAAGGTCTTGCACGGTCAACAGCTTGGATGTCCATGAGACCTGGTAAGTTGGAGCGGACCGTGATGGTGTTTGCTCCAGTTCCCTTGTCAGCTCTATGAATACTGCGGCTCTGCCAGTCGGTCCAGTACATATGCGGCCCCAACAGAGTGAGGCCGTATGGGTGCTGCACAGGAGACACCAGGGTCCTCCGGTTTGAACCATTAAGATCAGATGCTTCTATCCGCTAACGGTTAAAAAAAGATTAGATTGTTTTATTTAATTCAACCAGCATGCATTTATATAAGTCTTATCATTGTTCAACATTGTTATCAACTTAAACAAGGTGTTACATTAAAGGCTGGATTTTAAAACACTGGGCATCATACACTAAATGACTGAGGATCAAAAACAACCTGATGTTCAAGTCGAAAAGTTAGCATCGTTGCCAGACACTAACCTCAGTGTGTGCATCAGCCCAGAGCAGTTGTGAACCAGTTTTGTCTATGGCAAGCCCATTAGGCCAGCCAAGATTATTATTTATCAGAACTACACGATCTGAACCATCCATACTGGAGCGCTCCAGCTTGGCATTTTCACCCCAGTCAGTCCAGTACATGTACCTAAAAGCAGATTTTATATTATTAATCATTACATACGGTGCCTGTGCCCAGTTGCAAGAAACCCATTTTTTTATGAAAACCCATAGTTCTAATAAGAGAGGGGTTTGATTAAATAAAGAGGATTTTTTTGCAGCTGGCTTAAAATGAACATTTTAGTTTTAGCCTGTTGATTACCTTGAAGGTCATCTATATGCACATATAATTCTAAACATTGATATTTAATATTTACAGTCTCTCCATCTTCTGGGAAAACGGACCCAGAAAAAAAAAAAGTTGCATCGAATGCTTTTAGAACCAGAATATAATAAAGTTATTAGAAATACCACCTGCCTTCGTTCACTGATTCAGTTCTACCCTTGTGAAAAAGTAGTGCGCATAATTGTATGTGCACTTGTAGTAGTATACTTTAAATCTTAATAGTATATTCCTAAAAATTCTATGTGCGGATAATATATTAATGACATAAAAAGGCCACTTAAAGTGTACTTAAAGAGAGAAAACTTTTAAAAAGTGCACTTTGTAATAATGTCAAATTAAAAGTTTTACTTTAAAGTGCATTTTAAATAATTGCTTTAATAATTTTTACACTTATTTTAATGTGTTGACTTGCGTACTAAAGCACTTTATAATTTTAACTGTAGTATTAATATTACATTTAAAGTTAATATATTTTAAATGTACTAAATTGCAACTTTGCTGCAAATTATAAATAGTTAAATATGTGACATACCTTTCAATAGAAATTACATTAAAGTATATTTTAGTTTACCATAAATAGAAATAATTAGGAAAAAGCTGGTATGAAAGCACACCAAAGCTCTGCTAATTGCATTTAATATAAATCTGAATTTCATTTACATCGCAATCAAAGCAAATTAAAACGTATTATCATTGATCAACTGTAAACAATACAAAATAAAATAAATATGAAAATCAAAGTCAAAGTCTCTGTTCAATTACTGCACTCAGCTACCCAACACCGTTGGGTACACATTGTCTCCATACACATTTCAACTCATAATCATGAAAAACAATAAATCAAAACATGTGAACTGATGTTCACGTGATGACGACCTGCGTTCATCACACATCACATTAGTTTAAATGAATTTAAGTGTGTGATAAGTACTCTTTTTAAAAGTATACTAAAGTGTACTTTTTCACAAGGGCACATAGTGAATTACTCAGTGTACTATATAAAGAATAAGAATTTTATCAAATCTATCTTTGTAAGAGACTTTTAAAACTAAATCTGGCCAGAACAATGTCAAAACAGTGCAGGGCAAAACATTTACCCCATCTCATGGAACAGGGCGATTGCACGAGGGCTGTCCAGGTTCTGCCACACAAGCACTTTTCTCATGGAGCCATTGAGATTAGCAACCTCAATGCGGTTTGTCCCGGTGTCTGTCCAGTAGATTTTTCTGCCCACTGAATCCACTGCCAGACCATCTGTGGTCATTAGACCTGAAAGAGATGGGAAACAATTCAAATGAATGAAAAATTTGAGCGACTGGATAAAAGGAATTCAATACAATTACAATAATAAGTAGTTTTGAGGGTAACTGTAGATTTAATCTAGTTCCTTACCAGTTGAAATAATGTCCTCATGTTCTGTACCATTGATATTGGCTCTGCTGATTTTCTTTAACGTACTGTCTGACCAGTACACTTTACCTGCAGGAGCATGAAAATTTCAAAATGATTTTCCCTAAATAAGCATTATATGCAAATGTGTCTATTAGAGCTGCACAATTCTGGATAAATTGAGAATCACGATTTTTTGGTTTCAAACAGACAATTCTCCCACGAACAGACAACTAAAAATAATTTACTAAAGGTTCTGACAAATGTTAATTGCGGCAGTCTATTTAAAATGTTTAATGAATCTGAATAAATTATAAAAAATAAAAATTGAATGAATGATTCAATGACTCACTCATAAATACTTCATTGTTTGAGTACTAGAAGAATCAGTGTTTTTTGAACGAATCTCTTGAATGAATGTTTCAATTACGTTTTTTTTAACAGTCACTTGTCGCCACTTGTTGGCGTAACGACGTGATCGATACAATCGTTATCTGAAGTGCCATCCATGTTACTCTCAAAAGGTAATTTGCAATATTATGATTGCTTCATCATAATAGTGTTTATATTCAAACTATGAACTTTTATCCCAGTTATTCTGAGATAATATAAATATCTGTAACAGAAATAACGATACTGTGTGGTTAAAAAACTGCTCTCTCTGGCTCAGCGGCAGCGCAGACTCAGATTTGAATGTTTCGGTGTGATTTTGTCAGTTTTAATAGAATCGTTGTCATTTAGGAATGAGATCACGTGAGTGTTCTTTTAATGATTAATCATGCAGCTCCAGTGTCTATATATTGAGAATTTCCTTGCACCTTCTACGGCATCCACTCCAATGGCAATCGTGTTCTTCATAGACACACTGACTGCCAGAACAACATCAGCAAAGTATGGGATGTCCAAAGAAATCATTCTGATGTCTGTCCGCCGTGCAAAGATAAGAAAGCTGTTCATTGCTGTAAGACAAGAGAGAATAATAATGAAGGATGAAGTGTTTTTTCATGTAACAAAAATAAAATAAATATATTTTGTGCAATGTATTAATTGCAATTAATGTTAATGAATGTTTAAAACTGATTGGGTATAAAAGTGTGAAAAAAATCTATGAAGGTTAAGAACAATAATAAAGAATCAATATTTTCAGATATCTGGCATGTTTTAGTCCAGATTAAAGTGTAAAAATGTTTTAAAAGCAAACCATAGCAAATACAAAATTCTGAAAGTTTGACTTCCTTTCTTCTCTGTGACAAGTGGGTGTCAGAAACAGGAAGTTGCACTGCCTATTTGGTTTACAGGTAACCAGGGCAACCAAATTATTTCTGCCTTTCCATATGTGCCAACATTCCATCAGGGAGTGAATGTGCATTTTTATTCAGTTTGTCTCCTCCACTCGTTCCACACAGATTTTTAAACGGTTGACGGAAAAGTAGCATTCTAAAAATCTAAATTCATAATATGGTATTTAGAATTATTCACAATAATGCAATACATCATCTTAGCAAATGTCTACCTTAAACACGTTCCAGTAAACGTTCTTTTATCATTTTGTCTGACTCAAGAAAATGGGAGAAGCTAGTGCAAATTATAATGACAAAAAGAACTTCTTAATTGCATGCACAGGAATAGTAGGTGACATTTACTGTACAAGTGTAAATAGAACAAGCTTACCCAATCAGATCTGATTGATGGCATAAAATGACCAGTTTCCCACCGAGCAATTAAGTTGAGCAAAAAGACACAAATCCTCTACTGAAAACCAAATCGGTCAGTGACTCTTGCCTTCAGATATGCACCATGACATCACCACTGACACATTACGGTGACCCCTAAACCCCTAAGGCAACTCAAAATGAGCCTCAAATTTCAAAGATTCTTCTACTCTTGCAACTAAAACCATGGACTGAACTGTCACCTGGAATCCAACAAGCAAAAAACACCTGCAGCCATTTCATTAAATTTCAAGTCAATTGTGGAGTTATGGCTGCTGAATGAGCAGTTATTGCTGGTCCCTTAGATATTCGAGATGGGTAGAGCAGCACGGACTTATCGGCATTACCGTGAGTGCAAGTCTTGCCATCTGCCTGTAGGTTGATACCAGTGGGACATGCACAGCTTGAGGCTTTGGGAGCAGGAGCCAGGAGGCAAAGGTGACTGCAGCCACCATTATTCACCGAACAGGGCGTCTGGACTTTAGACAGAAAGCAAAAAGAGTGAAGACAGGTGAGAGAGAAAGGGGAAGAAATGCCCGTTCAATCAAATGTAACAGATGCCTATCAGGCCTCTGGGTGTCCCGGTAGATCATAATACACGAATGAGACTCCAGACTGAAGATCAGTTATCACTGGCCTTAATCCTCTGTCTGAAAACCCAAGACATTGGATATGGCAGAGACCCACATTCCACTTTAACACATATCTGCTAGGTAAGTTATGTGTGTGAATTTCAGCTGTCAATGGAAAAAGAGAAGAATAGGGATGCCACTTAGCCTATTTGATTTGAATTTATAGAATGCAGTTAAGGCATTATCATAATTTGATGTGCTGAATATACATTATTAAAAAAAAACTTTTGAGCCCTTTAAGCCCTTAAAAATATCTTACACTGAAATATTTTCAAATATGCAATAGCAAGTTCAGATATGTAAATACACCTAGTCAAACTTGACTGAATTTAAAAATAATAATTTTAATTGTTGTAATTTTATTTCAGTCTAACATTGTGTATTAACAAGGCAGGATGCAAGATTTGCTTGCCCAAATGGTATGTGACAAAATCAATCATAAAACAGTCAATCATAACTGGGAAAAAATATTTATAAAAATAATATACTTTAAACACTTAACTGCATTTAAATTAAAATTTAATATAGTTCACATTTATTTTAAATGCAATTAGCTCAATTTTACCAGGCTTTTTAAGTCTTTTCAAAAATGTCTGAAATATGTTCAAGTGTGCTGCTGAATGTAATGACAAGCATTTATGGTAAATTAGAATATACTTTAATGTAGTATATGTACAGTTCAAATTACTTAACATGTGCTTTAGTATGTTAGGCTACTTTGACAAAGCTACAATATGTCCAAACTTTTGACTGTATTGTATATTTGGTACTAGTATTATTGATACACAATAGCTCTATTGTGATGATGACAGTTGTGATTATTGATACATAACTCTATTGTGACCTTTTTACCTGTAGTTCTATGCTGGTGGAACATGTGAATGTCCATGAGGTTTTCAAGGTTTTCTGCCAGCGTTCTTCGGTCCAAACCAGTAAGCTTGTCTGCACTTTGAATGCTCTTGGATTGCCAGTCTGTCCAATAAATTCTGTCTTCATGGAGTGTCAACCCAAACGGATGAGGCAACTGACTGCCAATCAACACCTTCAATGCAGAAGAACGAGTGAGAAAGTAAGAATTGCAACCTTTAGCCTAATTAAATAAAAAGAAACACACACACACACACACACACACACACACACACACACACACACACACACACTCATTAATTTCTACCTGTCTGCCTGATCCATCAAAGTTGCCATACTCAATGGTCTTAATGCTAGCATCAGCCCAGTACAGCCTCTCAGTTTGGTAGTCGATTGCCAACCCATTAGGCCAGGTCAGGTTAGATGAGATGATAACAGTACGGTTGGATGCATCCATTCCAGCACGCTCAATCTTAGGATTTGCGCCCCAATCTGTCCAGTACATGAATCTATGGTGAGACAAAACAAATAAGGTTATGTACCTTTTTTATAGCGTTGTGTAAACATCCACATCTATCACTGTAATACTATTCAATTGAGTATACAGCATCCTCCATTTATATTGGCATCCTTGGTAAATAAGACTTGGAAAAAGCAGTCTTTCATTCAAATTATTCACAAAAATCTATGTAAATGTTTCACTGGGATACAAACATGAGGTCATGCACAGGTCAAATTCCTTTACTCATCCATCCCTATGGGAAAGACCCAATAAAGTAATAATGTGTGACAAAAGGCTATTGAGTGGCACAAATCAGGAAATGGCTATAAGAAAATGGCTCCGTTGTTGAAAAGGGCCATTTTCATTATCCAATCATTATCAATAGAAGTACCTCATGCCAATTGTGAAATATGGTGTGCATCTTTGATGTTATAGCTGTTTTTCTCCCAAAGGGCCTGGACAACTTAAGATACATGGCATCATGGACTCTATCAAGTACAAATCAACACCTGACTGACCCTGTCGGGAAGCTTAAACATTGTCTTGACAGGGTATTGGGTCTCATTCACTAATAATTACGTGGATCATTTGTGTTTTTTACACATATTTTGTACGCACAAAAGAACTTCTTGCAAAAACCTTCCTTATGATTCACAACAGGTGTGTAAGTGCATTAATTAGTTCTTAACTTTGGTCTAATGTTAATGAATTCAGAGCGTTCTACATGAACGTCCATGCGCCAAGTTAGTAATTTGTATAAAACGGCAAAACACTTCCATATAAGGGCTTTCTGCACAACCTGTCCTGTATAGAAATACAACAAACACAATTGTAAAATCAAGTTTTTCCCACATACGTAATTTAGCTAAGATGAAACCACATTTGACACTTAAGAGTCTTCAAGACTATAATTGCAATGCGCTCTACAAGGGAATTAGGACAATAATACATTTCTTGATAGAAAAAAGTTCAAAATGCAGCAGCTAGACTCTTGATGGGTATTAAAAACCTATCACCCCCACCATGGTTTCACCGCACTGGCTTCCGGTAGCATACAAATCCTTGAATGGTCTCGCATCCTGTCTTTCACATCTCCTGACTAAATATCAGTCTGGAAGATGAGATCACACACCCTAAACCTACTAAAAATTCCAAGGTCTAAAGCAAATCAAAGAGGGGATTGTGCTTTTGCTGTAGCTGCGCCTAAACTCTGGAATAGCTTGCCTAATTATATTAGAGCCTCTACTACTGTATACAAATTTAAAATCACAGCTTAAAACTTCTATGGATTTTAACCATTGAGTGACTGTTTCGTGTGTCTTGTTGTGATGTTATTTTACAAATTATGTAAATTACATTGTTAAACATCATTTTAATTGAAATTAAAAATTAAGTCACACTGACAATTTATATAGGTGGAAGGAATAGATTCATTAGCAGGCTGTACATACACTATATTGCCAAAAGTTTTGGGACGCCTGCCTTTACATGCACATGAACTTTAATGACATCCCATTCTTAATCCGTAGAGTTTAATATGGAGTTAGCCCACCCTTTGCAGCTATAACAGCTTCAACTCTTCTGGGAAGGCTTTCCACAAGGTTTAGGAGTGTGTTTATGGGAATTTTTGACCATTTCTCTAGAAGCGCATTTGTGAGGTCAGGCAGTGATGTTGGACGAGAAGGCCTGGCTCGCAGTCTCCACTCTTATTCATCCCAAAGGTGTTCTATCAGGTTGAGGTCAGGACTCTGTGCAGGCCAGACAAGTTCCTCCACATCAAACTCTCTCATCCATGTCTTTATGGACCTTGCTTGGTGCACTGGTGCGCAGACATGTTGGAACAGGAAGGGGCCATCCCCAAACTGTTCCCACAAAGTTGGGAGCATGAAATTGTCCAAAATGTCTTGGTATGGTGAAGCATAAAGAGTTTCTTTTCATTTCATATTCACCCAATTCCTGTAAAACAACCCCACACCATAATCCCCCCCTTCACCAAACTTTACACTTGGCACAATGCATTCAGGCAAGTACCGTTCTCCTGGCAACCGCGTAATTCGTAACTCCAGAGAACACGTCTCCACTGCTCTAGAGTCCAGTGGCGGCGTGCTTTACACAACTGTATCCGGCACTTTGCATTGCACTTGGTGATGTAAGGCTTGGATGCAGCTGCTCAGCCATGGAAACCCATTCCATGAAGCTCTCTATGCACTGTTCTTGAGCTAATCTGAAGGCCACACAAAGTTTGGAGGTCTGTAGCTACTGACTCTGCAGAAAGTTGGCGACTTCTGTGTACTGTGCACCTCAGGATGCGCTGACCCCGTTCTGATTTTACGTGGTTTACCACTTCACGGCTGAGTTGCTGTTGAACTCATCGCAGCTCGAGATATAACGCTCCTTTGGTTACTCAAGATTTTTGTGTAAAATTGTTTGCTACGCAGAATTTACACACAAATTTGTGAATGCACACGGTTAATAAATGAGACCTAGATCTAAATCACACCTCAAAATCAACATAAAAATGGTTGATTGAGCATAAGCAAGGATTTCTGTAACTGAAGGATCTGGAGAGATTCCTTATAGAGGAATGGTCTCAGATCCCTGGTCATGTGTTCATCAACCTTATTACACATTATAGGAGAAGACTCAGAACTGTTATGTTGGCAAAAGGAGGTTGCAAGTATTAAATGAGGAGGTGAACAAAACAAGATGAGATCCTTCTTGACCTACCCGCCGATTGGGTCAACAACAATGTCCCGAGGACGATCGAGATTCTCCCAGATCAGAACTGTACGCATGCTTCCATCTGTGTTAGAAACTTCAATCCGGTCTGTGCCTAAAAGTGTTATGAATGAAAAAAAAATATATATATATATTTTCTTAACATTGGGGAAAATTAATTTCTAAGTTTAGCTGAAAAAAAACTACTGGATAAAAAACAACTTAAAATGTACCCTAATAATTTACAATTATTGCAAATAAAGATATGAAAAAGATAAATATAAACATATGTATAATCCACTTGGTCTGAAAGATGAACCAATAAAAGATTAGTACCTGCATCAGTCCAGTAGAGTTTGTGTGTAAGCCAATCAATAGCTAGACCTGCAGGGCTTTCCAAACTTGTGTCCACCACAACCTGCAACCAAATTGAATATAATTTGTCAAATTACATGAAAATACATTACAGCCATCTACTTAATAAAGGAGGATTTGTTGGTTTTTGCAAGTTTGTTCTCCAGGGTCAGTATTTCACACATTTCTCCCCATTATATACGAAAACATGCATAGTTCATACATTAGACATCCAACAGCAGTGACATCCACAGACATTAGCAAAGGCAAGGATAGAGGATTAAAAATATATCAGTAGTACTTACACATAACACTGTTTGATTTTTTTTTCATTCTCTCCCTCACACCCTACAAGAATGAATGGTGTATATATACACTACTAGTCATAAGTATTTTTGAAGGTAGTCTCTTAATCTCACCAAGGCTGCACTTATTTGATCAGAAACACAGTAAAAACAGTAATACTGTGAAATATTATTACATTTTTACATTAAAAATATAATTTAAATTAACTAGTTTCTGTTGTGATATATTTAAAAATGGGATCATGATACACTGCCACTCAAAAGTTTGGGGTAAGTAGGATAAAAAAAAATAATAATAATATATATATATATATATATATATATATATATATATATATATATATATATATATATATATATATATATATATATATATATATATATATATATATATATATATATATATATATATATATATATTCTGAAAGAGCATGTGATGTTAAAGACTGGAGTAATGATGCTGAATATTCAGCTTTACCATCACAGGAATAAATTACATTTTACAATATATTACAACAGAAAGCAGTTCATTTAAACTGTAACAATACTTCACTGTATTACTGTTTTTACTGTACTGATTAAATAAGCGCAGCCTAGGTGAGACTAAGAGACTACAGCAATGACTACTGCAAAAACGAACCCTACACTACAGTTCAAAAGTTTTAGATCGCTTTTAAGATTTTAAATAATATATTTAAAAAATAGGTTATACGTTTTAAAAAGTCTCTTCTGCTCACCAATGCTGCATTTATTCGATCCGAAATGCAGCAAAAACAGTAATACTGTGAAATATTATTACAATATAAAATAACTTAACTATTTGAATATATTCTAAAATGAAGTTTATTCCTGTGTTACAAAGCTGAATTTTCAGCATCATTACTACAGTCTTCAGTGTCACATGATCCTTCAGAAATTATTCTAATATGCTAATTTGCTGCTCAAGAAACATTTATTATCATCATCAATGTTTAAAACCGTTGTGCTCATTTTTTCAGGATTCTTTGATTAATAGAAAGTTCAAAAGAACAGTATTTATCTGAAATAGAAAGATTTTGTATCATAGGTGTAATAGGAAATGCAGTAGCAACCGTTTTATATTTATGCAAGTATACGATGAACAGCCACAAAGAACAGTACCTGATCTACCTACCTGGTACTCATCTAAAGCTTTTTTAATGCTTTTTCCAGTTCTAAAGGACGTGTCATTGCTTCATTATTACCATTATGCATTTATTTTTTTATATAGACAAAACAATAAATCTGTTTCTGGTCTCAGGCTAAATTCCTGCTAACCTCCTGTTTGGTGCCGTCCCATTTTGCTCTGTTGATGGAATCAGTGGTGACGTCAGTCCAATATATATATCGCTCACTGGAATCCCAGTCCAGGGCCACTGCATTTCGAATATCAGCCAGTGGAATGACATCATCCAACTTGTCTTCAGTGTCAAAGCTGATTCGACGGATGTCCGTCCTTCGGGCAAAAAGCAGGAACTTGTCAAGACCTGATCAAAGACCAAAGGTCTCCTGTCAGTTCTCCAGATTTGAAAAGTTCATCAGTATAGACAAGCATTTATTTCACAAAGTCAGAAATGTGATCATTATGAACAGAAAATGACAAATTTAGTATGGATTTACTAAATAACATCTATCATTAATTTTTGTTACATGCAAACAAGGATGGTTAGTTGATAAAAGAGAGCAGCTGCAATAGATAGATTGATTATTCATATTTATAAGTATTAGTATAAGTATTGAGTGTACATATTACTGCACTATAAAAAAATAAACTACATATTTTCCAGTTTGTGAAACATTGAGTCTCAAATACAAAGAAATGCATTTTTCTTGAAACTACATAAAAAGCCATGTTAGACCAACAGAATCCCACAAATGTCATCCCAACTACAGTTTTCTGAACAAAGGGTTTGATACTGAACAATATTGCTGAAATGTTAAGGGTTTTTAAGTTCCCAGCATGCATTGCAGCATGAATAAATTGTGCAACTACTGTACTATTATATTGGTCTTTGCTGACTATTTCAACTTCTGTTGTTTTGTAATTACGGTTAGTTATTTGTTGTGTTGTAATGTTAAGAGCTCTTTACTTTTTGTTATACATCTCAAAACAAAACAAAAATCTATTTATTGTTACTATTTGAAAATAATAAAGATTCAGAACTATGATCAAAACATTGATGAGTAGATCGAGTTCATCAACACCCCTAACGTTTGCACAGTCTTATAGCACGTCCTGGGTCGACATTTCATTCAGTAACATTAGGCAGTTTTGATTGATATGCTGTTTAATGTTTGTGATCGCATTATTTTACATATACTTATGATCACATATGCTATCGGTTGTTTATGCATCTTCTTCAGTTGTGTTCTTATCAGAAGATTCAGTACTCTTTCAGAAGATGTGTCATAGTGCCCGCTACCGTATAACAGTATTACACCTCTCTTCTTGTAATCCCTTCAGAAGCCAGCTATCAGTGAGTGAAAGGCTTCTCGTGGTATCAATACAATGATTGTATTTGATAGAAGTTTGTATTGCACTTCTCACATAACTCTCCCCTCACGGTAAAGGGCTTATGTTGTAGCATAAATAAGAATCAATAACTAAAACAAGCAGTACTTACTCTGGGCACAGTTATAGTGGTCCACCTTTTTAAAGCCTGTAGGACATGCACAGGTGTAGGTCTTATTGCCTGGAAGACACAGGTGACTGCAGCCGCCATTATTGCTCCCACAGCGATTTCTCCCTCCTAAAAATAACAAGACAAAATAATAATGCTTTTAAAATAAATTTTATTTACTCAACCCAGGCTCATTGGAAAAATGTGACCGTGGTGACATTCCACGGTACTTTCAAAATGAAATGTCCAAGTTTTATTCGAATGAATGAAGTTTTATCCAAAACAGATAAATATGAATCTGGCAATGTTTTATTATGTTGGATGATGTATGTATCACGGCAGTTTGGTAATGAAATGTCTGCTGAGTGGCATGAAAAGGTTAATGCTCCATCATGTTTAAAAATAATTTACCACCTACACTAAACCGAACCAACAGTGTTAACGATGCAAACGGGAGATACAAATGCATTAACCGTGCCATTTTAGCTTGCTATATCTGTTTTTCAGCTTTTTCATTGTGACTTCACGGTACTCTTACCCAAGTGCTCCGTATCGCAACTACAATACAGAGCAAGTTTACTACATCAGATAAGCCTTAAATATTAAGCTCATGTCATGCAAATATCAAAATATATTAGGTTTACAAATCATGAGCTATGATAAAAGTGTTTTAAGGTCATAACACAGTATTGTGCAAGAAAATGGATGAAAATAAGTCTTTATTAATCGATAATCTGCCCCTGTAATGATAATTTGTGTGAAAAGGAATAAAAGTTGTTTGCATTTTACAGACAGTATTGTTCATTTCAGCTGAAAACTGCAGTAAATTGTATGTATAGGTACGTTTTTGGAGTACCAATGAGCCAATGTTGCATTTACTTTAACACGATTTGTGTTTGTAAACATTGTATACTATAATGATTGTCTACTACACTATGAATAATAAGGACTTATGTTTGGTTGACCTGCAGGTTGCCTCTGTGGGTGCAGCGTGTGGATATCCATGGGAAAATGCAGCTTGTTCCGATGACCTCTTGGTTCTTGCCAGTGAACTTATTGGCACTGTTGATACTCTTGGTGTGCCAGTCGGTCCAGTACAGACTGTCTTCAAACACAGTGATAGCAAAAGGATGTGGAAGACCTGGAAGATGGAAAGAAGGTTGAGAGTTTGGAATCATGAGTGGACTGCTGTCATTCATGTATTAGTCAATCGATTAAAAAAAAAAAAAAAAAAAAAAAAAAACACACATTTTTCTATAATTATTCGTGATTAAATCACACCTAACATGCAAGTTAATATATTTTTATATTGTAATACTTTCACATTGAATCTCCAAAATAATGTAGAAACTACAAAGATGGCATATTTTAAATATTGGTTTAATGTCATCTTTTTACTAAGCACTATGAATGAAGGCCAGTATCACTGATACCAACACTGATATCTCAATTACATGGATTTTTTTCTCTATTTTAGCCATTAATTATAGCCATTCAACATTACAGTATAATTGAAAGCTATCATAATTAACATTTTGTAGAAAAATATATAACAACTTAAAACAATCTTCTCATAAACCCATTGTAATAAATGATATATTTAGCAGTGCCTTTAATATATCAGGGATCATCTTTAAGGTTTTTTCTACTGGTCCAGATTTGGACTTTTGCCAAAATGCACAAAAAAAGTTATTGTTTTTGTTGTTTTTCACCCATGAAACCTTGTAAACAGTACTTTAAGATTTTCAGGTTGGTCGAACAGGTAAATATACAAAAATGCATAATTTCTTTCTGTATCTTTTCTGTATCTGTGCAATAAACACGTACATTATAAATTGAATATAGATTAATCCTTATAAAAGCTACAAAAGTTATTCAGTGAAGAGCAGCGAGTAATTTTCACTCTTTTTATTCATTTGTTCTTTGATTTACATTAATCACAGACAACAGCAGGTTTATTAGGCTTCCGTCACTTTAAGACCTGACGCACGACACATTTTCTTACAACTCTTTACATTCACTTAATACTTTTGAACTCATTTAAGACTGTGTTTATGAGGCTACTCGCCAATTTTGAAATAATTGTGTGTTTTTGTCCGTTCAAGTGCGAAAGAGAACTCTGAAGCGACATTCTGCGTGTGCGTTTGGTGTTGGTTCACAGAAAGCAGCTTCACAGACAAATTCGATTTTTCCTGTCTTATCATGTTTGAATGGTTTAATAGCACTTGAATGAATGATAGCGTCATATAATGTCATGCTAGCCAAAAGATGGCAAAAAAATGGATGCTGCTTTAAGTGCGTTAAATATTTTTAACGAGTAAAACTGAAAAAATGTATCACATGCGTTAACACATTCCTATTGACAACCCTAATATATAATTAATGATTGCAGTCCAAAGCTCAAGAAAAGGCATGACCATGTTACAGAAAGTTGACTGTCTTCCAATAACTAATATACTCAGATGATTCATAATCCTCTTGTTATGTTTAAGAGTGAAAATCAAGCTTAAATATGTTTGGTCAAATTATTTTTGGGTTCTGCAGTACTGTAAATAGCTGCATATGTAATAAATGTTGTAGGCTTTAAGGAATGTCAAGCTTTATGTCTACACTTTCTACTGTTACATCCATAAGTTCAGGTCCAACCTGACCCAGGGGTAAATAATGTTGGTTTTCAATGCAGCTGTGTTTTCTTGAGTGAAGAGCGTCACAAGATCGATCGATCTCTCTCTCACTCACTCACTCACTCACTCACCTCACTCACCTCACTCACCTCACTCACCTCACTCACCTCACTCACCTCACTCACACACACAGTATTTGTATTTATATCAAGGCACTCTAGAATTCTTGATTCTGATTGGCTCACAGATGCTCTAAGGCACTTATTATTTTTATTTGAACTAATTTCCAGTCCCTGATTGGCTGAGCTGTGTTCTAAGCTGTTGTAAAATACTCCTTAAACACAACTGTGACATTTGTAATGTCAAATTAATCAAGTTGAACTTTAAAGTGCATTTTATATACTAGCAATACTAACATACCAAAGCACATGTATAATTAACTGTATTCTTGATATTACATCTAAATGCATTTTATTTTAAATGTACTAAACTGCAACTTCATTACAAATATGTGATTACAAATATAAATACATTAAAATATATTTTAGTTTAGCATAAATGCTTCTCAGTATATCCGGCAGTACATTAACCATATTTCAAACACAATAGAAATGATTATGAAATAACACAAAGATGTACTTTAAAGTTGAGCTGATTGCATATAATTTAAAACTAATTTTAAACTATAACACATTTTCATTTAATTGTAATTAACATGCAATTAAGTGTTCAAAACATTACACACTTGAGTTCACACTTAAGTATATTATTTCTGTAATGCGTATGCTAAACTGTACTTTTTCACAAGCATTTATTGGGATTTTTTAGATAAAATTAGACATGAAGACAATCTGGTGTACTGTAAACTTTCAATTCAAAGAAGAATCCTTCCCTTTGAGCAACAATCAGAGGTGGCAGTGAAAAAGTTGGCACTATAACTTACTATTTTTTTCCTAAATACTTATAACCTCCTATATTTTTCAGTTATTTCTCTTCTGCTCTAACTTGTGTGCTATTCTAGATTATTCTTTAAACTTGGCACTCTGCCAAACTATAGGCGTGTAATGTGCCCTGCCTTTATTTGCCGCCTTTTCTGCACCTTTCACCCTTCTCCAGGTGTACACACACAGCGTGGGGTTGTTTTGTGATCTTATCTTTGTAGAGAAGCAAGCATAGGTTTGAGTTGGGTTTGTTTGCCTTTTCCGTCTTTTTTCTTTTGTTTCCAGCTTCGCTGCCATCTGCTGTCCCTCCTTGCTGGTACCTTTCTCTTGTCATCTCAATCATCATTCACTTTTGATCTTGTTTTTCCAGTCAGCATATCTTTTCTGTGCACTCTGATTTTTTTTTTTTTTTTTATAATGCTGGTGCCTCCCTCCCTGGTAAATCTGTCATTAATGACCACTGTAAGCAAATCTGCGCTGATTTTTTTTTTAGAGCTCGGTTTTCAGGTCTAAATATTCCCCCACCTTTCCCAGGTGCACAGGTATTTTGTTCCTGCAAACCCCGAGGCTTAGTCTTCCTTTCTAGTGTGCCATTTAGAGGGAACATCGGTTGCACTCTCACACATCAGAGGCATCTGAATTTATCTACAAGACACGCTTATCCTCAAATGAACAGAATACTCAATAATAATAGGAAAAGCACAGCAGCCTAACAAAGTTTCTTAAAGGACAATCTGTAAATCTGTCCAGCTGTTGAAACACTGAACGAACAATAGAACTAATGTTTTGTTGAAGCAGTGCGTTTTAAAATAATTTGTCCATAAGACGCACTTTAAAAGTTTAATCAGAAAACTAAAACAGACAAACAATAATGTCTCTCTTTAAAATGTAAAGTAAGTGGTTTAGACTGACTTGAATCATATCAGTCTAGTTTTAGTGAAATCAAACTGTGATACACTACCATTCAAAGGTTTGGGGTAGTTAAGACTTAAGAAAAAAAATAAAAATAAAAAAAAAATCAATGAATACTTTTATTCAGCAAGGATTCATTAGGGGCTTTCGCATCGAAGGAACCTTTTCATAGTTCCCAGAACTATTGGCGGAAGTACCCGGATCTTGGCGCACAGCAAGAACTAGGAATTTTAAAACTAGGATTTTAGTTCTAGAAACTCCTAACAAAATAAGCTCCTACTTCAGAGTAGGATCTAACCCAGCACAACAGGAACTACCAGTGTACACTGACCCTTAAAAAAAAAAAAAAAAAAAAAAAAAAAAAAAAAAAAGCCATCTAGCAACATTGGACATCAACCACATGGCAAACACTACTTTCTTTGTATAACAGTTCTATCTAATAACGTATTAGACAGGACTGTTAAATCGATCGTAAACTAGTGAAGACAGAATGTGAGAACTGTGTCCGTTCTCAGCCGTCAAAATAAAGGTTCATCAAAATAAAAGTTACAACCACAACCGCAGCTTACGTCACTTCAGAGTTCCTACTGCCGGTGCAAATGCAACCAGGAAAATGTTCCTAGAGGAACCTTTCGTTCTCGGGAAACCACCCTTGTGGCTAGTTCCTAGAACTACCGGAGCAAAAGCCCGTATTAAATTGATTAAAAGTGACAGCAAAGACAATTATAATGTTACAAAACATTTCTAAAGATTTCAAATAAAACCTTTTCTTTTGAACTTTCGATTCATCAAAGAATCTGGAAAAGATGCATCAGTTTCCACAAAATAAATACAAAGCAGCAAAATTGTTTTCATACATTGATAATAATAAGAAATGTTTCTCAAGCAGCAAAGCAGCATATTAGAATGATTTCTAAAGGATCATGTGACACTGAAGACTGGAGTAATGATGATAAAAATCAGTTTTACATTAAAATAAATAAACTGCATATTAAAATATATTCCGATAGAAAATGGTTATTTTAAATTGTAATAATAATTTACAATATTAGAGCTTTTACTGGATTTTTGATCCAATAAATGGAGACTTGGTGAGCATGAGACTTTTTTTCAAAAACATACATATACAATGTTAATTGTGAAACCAAGCCCCATGTTTACCACTCTATAAGGAGAATAGATTTAACTGGAAATTAATAGTTTTTTTGTTTGTTTTTTTTTTACCTTGGCTAATGACAGCTTTTCTATTCTTCCCATCCAGGTCGGCTCTTTCAATGACGTGGTGTTTGGCATCCACCCAGTACATGCGGTGACTGGCATAGTCAATGGTAAGTCCATTGGGCCAGAATAGGTGTGTATCAGCAATGATTTTTCGATTAGAGCCATCCATGTTGGCATATTCAATGCGTGGCATATTTCCCCAGTCAGTCCAGTAAATCTTCCTAAAGACAGAGCATAAGTGATATTAGAAACATCGTTTTATCTTAATGTAATAATATGCAGGTAGGAAATGAAGCAAACAATAAATGTCCTTTTTGATAAATGGCATAAAATTGGAAACATCTTTTTTCAACTCAATTTTGACTGTGCATAGTTTTTTACCGTGAGGGCTAAAACAAAAAGTGCTAGTTACTGGATTTGACCAGGTCTTCCCATGTTAGTGGCACCAAATCTATAACAAAAGAGTGATTTTTAAAAAGATTTTTTTTTTTTTAAACAAATTCTAATAAATATCACCCTACAAATAATCCTTATCCTTTATTGCTTTTATCGTGCGTTTTATCCTCAGAAAAATTATGTAATTCTTTAGCTTTTCTCAAATACAGCAAGATTTACATGCATCTGTGTGTAAGAATCAGTGGACACAAAGCCAGTCAAAACAAGGGCTAAATCTGGTTGGAAAGGGAGAATTCAAGGATTTCATAAACCCCTTTGTCTTCCATGACAAAGAGCCATGATGAGCGTCGGCTACAACTCAAGCCTTGTGACAATCTCTGAATAAAATTTTTGCACAGCCTTTGTGATTAGAGGCAAATTAAGTTACGAGGTTTAGCCAGAAGTCACCAGAATGGCTTGATGCTCTGCTTACCATTGCTTATTACAGAACAACAACTTCTGGTCACAAGAGGGGATTTTTTCCATGCAAAAGAACAAATAGGCAGTTTTCAGTATATAAAATAATAAATGTACAGCATTTAAACACATAAATTAAAGAGTCTCAGCATGAGGAAAGAATCTGATGTCCCGTGTGAAAAAGAGGTACACCTTAGAGGACTTTTAAAAAGTAAAACATAGTGCTTTCAGACACTTAATTGCATGTTAGTTGCAATTAAATAAAAAGGAATGGAATTTTACATTTATATTAAATGCAATTAACTGAACATTAGAATGTTTCTGACCCACTCAAGTAAGACTTTATATGCAATTTATCTTTACAATAATCTTTCATTTCTATGTAACGCATGTAGTCACTTCTATTGTCTTTGAGATATGGGTCAAGTTTAGTGATAAATGTACTGACAAGCATTAATGGTAAACTAAAATACACTAAAATCAATTCAACTGAACTGAGTATGACTTTTGTTAGTCAGCACTTCAAAATAAGTAAATACTTTAAAGCATGACCAAAGATTATCAAAATAAAATGATTTAAAATGTACTTCATAGTAAACTATAGTAAACATTTGACATTACAAATTGCACTTTTTAAAAGTGTTCTTAAGTGTGTTAAGAAACATTTGTGTATTTATTGTGCAAAGCTTGTGATGAATATCCTTTTGAAGGATCCTTTGCAAACTGAATTTTACAGTATGTGAGAAGTAAAACAAAAGAGTCTGAATATTTACCCTTCAATGGGGTGCAGAGCAATGGCACGGGGTTTCTCCATTCTTTGCCATAAAAGCACTTTACGGTGTGTGCCGTCCAGATTGGACACTTCAATACGAGATGTTCCTGAGTCAGTCCAGTAGAGCTTATTTTGAATCCAGTCTATGGCCAGACCACCTAAGATATTGGAATAATAATAATGATGATAATAAAAAAAAAAAGTTATCTATATGTAACTATTATTCAAGTGTTATGTCTTCTTTTCCTTGGGAAAACACAGAATCAAATTGAGCATCAAATTAGATGATATTAGAGCATCAAACTCTTATGAAAATGTAACTTACATTATAAAAAAATATGAATCATATGATATTAAAATGAATATAATCTTTTAGACAGTGTATCAGTACTACACGACTATAAAAACATAATTGCTGATTATTGTCCTTGATATGTTTTTGTACTTTTGTTTAACAAAAGCTTTATTAGAAAAGTTTTTGTTCATCTAAGCTAAAAAAAAAAAAAAAAAAAAAAAAAAATTATTCAAGATAAACCAATAACTGTTTACTTCAGTGCCTGTTTATACATCTATTAATCAAGACATTGCCTAAACTGTCAAACTTCACATTGGTTCTCTAAACAGCATGAAGAACAAAACTATCATTTATATTTTAAACAAATGATACACAAAGTGAGCAACATAATACTGGAATTCTTCCATTATCAATCAATGAAATTGTCACTAACTGCTTTAGACAGTTTAATGTAGCTGTAGTTTAGTATCTGCAGTCCCATTATAATCAACGCAGCTGTCTACACTGCAGTATAAATCTCTTAATTACACTGTGCCTGTGTCTTGTTGACTGTAATGGGAGCTTTTGAGTTTTGTTCAATCTCCAAATACTCCATTATTTATTCGATTAATTGTGCACCGCAAAAGTATACACTGTAAAAAAATTAAAAAAAAAAAGTTTGGTTTAAAAAAAGCCTTACACAATGTGTTACAATGAATGTAATTATTTGTAGTTGTTTTAATTAATTAAAGTTGTTATAAAATAAAAATTCAATTCCAACTAAATCTAATTTTAATAAAATCAGACATTACTGGTCAATATATACAAATCTATACCCTCATAACCATAACCACAAGCTCTATTATTCAGCACAATGATAACCACAAAAACTTCAACAGAAACACTTACAAAAGTCAAATACAAGAGCATTAAACACTAACAGGACTTTCTTTTTACTAAAAACATAAAAACAATTAATTTCAACATTTACTCTCAATATCCAGTCCTATAAAATCAGAGGAAATGATAGGGGAATAACACTGATGTAGAAGCTCCTAACGTTGACTGTAAACCTAAACTTGACATTAACCGTAAACTTGTCACTCAAATGCTATTGGTTGATTGGAATGCTGTTCCAAGATCAACAAAAGATGTTAATCCAGGAACATGTTGTACTTGGTTCACCTATTAACTTGCTGTAATAAATCAACATTAGTGTCAACAGAAGTCATCAAAATAATGTTTTTAACCTAAAATGTTTAATTAAATTAGAATTAAAACAATAAATTAGAATGTTTAATTTACAACCATTCATTTAATTAAGTTGTGCTAATGAAAAAACAAAAACAAAAAAACAATTAATTGAAGTCAAAACTGTATGTAATGTGGCTGAATCAACCTACAGTAAATACATTACTTTATACCACCAAAACTACATATGGGTTAAATCAGGTAGAAATAGCTCTTTTAAAAGTAACAACTGCAGGTTACTACATTTTGCAGTGTGGTGTATAGTGCAAAGCAAGCAAGAGTCCTAAAATGACAGCAGTGCATATGAGGAATATACTGTGGAAAAGGCTGGCTAAACTGATCAAAGATCAAAGGTGGACTGCTCACCTGGGCTCTCAAGTCCCGTGGACACGACCTCTTCCACATTGCTACCGTTAAGGCTGGCTCTCATGATACGGTCCAGTGTGACATCTGACCAGAATACCAGCTCTTTGTTATGATGAAAGTCCAACGCAATGGCATTTTCCAGATTATTGAGTAACAAAGTGTACTCCGAGCGGTGCGGTAGAACCTGCCGGATGTCGATCCGATTTGCAAACAACAAAACAGGTTCTGGACCTGGAATAGAAAACATGAAAGTTACTATTAAATTGGACATCTCTGTTCCAAACCACCAATGTTTCGCTGCTTTTATTATACATGTTCAGCCTCACCTAAAGCCTTGCAACTGCGTTTGTCAGGTCGAAGCTCATAACCTTGAACACACCAGCAGTGGAATCCTCCTTCTATGTTGGTACAGCCTTGACTACAATAACCTTCATCCGCACACTCATCCACATCTAGGTTCAGACACAGAAGAAGGAAAGAAACATTTATTTAGTTAGTTTCTCCTTTAGTTATAGCAACATGATGATTCGAGCACAGATTGACTGCAAGACTAACATTCTAACATTACTTTTAAAAATAGTTAATGCCAGTAGCAAGGTTTTAGGTTTCCCTAAAAACTGTATAATTATTAGGTAGTGAGGAAAGCATGATCTATTTTAACAGTTTGTTCCCACCCTCTTTATTCTGAGTTTCAGCTTTTGCCCTCAGGATCTCGGTTCAGGTTCTACTCTGTTAGGAATAACAGGTACAGACACTCGTTCATTCCCACTGCTACTTCTCTGTTAAATTTGGGTATGAGTGGAGCAGGGTGTAGTAGGAAATAGGAATGTTGTCTGTGGCTGTTGTCGTAGATTTTTTTGTTCTGTTGTGTATTGCATTTTCGGTTGCGTTATTTTTAACGAATGGTGGCATTTTTTTTTTTTTTTTATTGAAGTTAAATCAATATATTTATTATTTTCACATGAACAATTTACAGAATGCGTTCAGTATACAAGTAGACAATCTTTGCTAACCACCCTACCATCCCTGTCCCACCCCTCAATAGACAGAACACTCCAATAGGCGTTATTACAAGACTGCTGAATAAGAAAAAAAAAAAAGATGGGTTCAAGTAAAGAAGGGTTACATTATCACATCAGCATTTTCAATCAATGTAACACCCAAATCTTTTCGAACAGCTATGATTTTTTTGATTAAACATTATTTCAACAGGAACATAGGACGAAAGTTCTCCAAGCCATTCAACATGACTAGGTGGTTCTTCTGATTTCCATTGTATAGCTATACATTTCTTTGCTGCTATCAGAGCCATCTTAACAAAACATAAATTCTTCCTTTGATCAAGTTGGAGGACCGATTCATCTCCCAAAAGCATAAATCTCGGATCAAATGAAAGCTTAACATTAATAATCTTATCAATAGTTTGTATTATATTTTCCCAATAGGTTTCTAGTTCTGAGCAGGTCCAAAACGTATGCAATAATGTACCAACCTCTGTTTACATCTAGGACATCTGTCTGAGTATGAATCACTAATCTTGTGTAATCTTTCAGGTTTATAATATACCCGGTGTATAATATTAAACTGTATTTGTCTGTGCCTACTGTTGAATGTTGAATCTTGCTCAAAGGTACATTCCAGATCTTTTCCCCATTTAAGTCTAGAAGATAATACATTCTCCCCATACAGGTCAATGAAGTTGGTATACATATAGGACACAAAACCTTTGGACCCTTTTTTCTCTCTTATAATATTGTCTATTACCTCCTTGTAATGTAGTAATATAATGCCTCACCTGAAAGAAAAAAAAAAAAAAAAATTTTATAGGAAGAGAGAACTTCGTTCTCAATAGTTCAAATGTCATTAGTATGTCGTCCTTGTATAAATCTCCAAACACTTGAATACCCTTAGTATACCAGTATTGTGTTATCCCACCTGGATTGCAATGAAACGGAGTGTTGTTATACACTGCAGTCGAATTTGACTTCCTCTTCCTTAACCAACCTAACTAGCTCCCAAGTATCCCAAATGTTTGACTTAGTTTATGTACTTTTCAAGCAAACATATTTATTTTGAACAATCCTAGTGACACTCCCGAGATTCACACATTTTATTAAACAATTCAAAAATCACGAAGCTGACCAAAGTCCAAAATATGATAAATAAAATAAAGTTTTTCTCAAATCAGTTTTTAAACGTATAATTCACCCTTGACTTGAAACATCTTTGTCCCTCCGGCAGCTGAATCCTTAACGTCGCAGGATGGAGCATGGCATAAGTGACGTTGTTACTGCGAAGATGCCTTTTGTCGCTTTCTGAACAATGTTGATGACGTCACGAAATATCATGATTGTTTAGTTGCCATAGGTGAGTTTGCCCTTTTCTCTGGCCACGTTGAGGATCTTACGTGTGTCTCCATACCGAAGAAGACGAATCAGAATAGCTCGTGGCTTGCCATATTCCGCTGGTCGTTGCTGCATAGTGCGATGAGCTCTTTCAATTTCGTAGATCTCGTCCTCCTTCCTCAGAATCTTAGGTAACCATTCCTTCAAAAAACCCACCAGGTTTTTACCTTCCACTCCCTCGGGGAAGTTGACCAGACGTTAATTCTGACGGAGAGATTGATTTTCGAGTTCATCAATTTTGTCTTTCAACTGCTTTATTTCGCCGTCAACAGCCAGCTTGACATCCCGACATCCTTGTGAAGGCCTGTTATTGCTGCTTCCATCTCCATCTGTTTTGTTTCTGCCTCGACCACTCTCAGATTTACTGATTGTAGTTCATTACTCATTTTCTCTAATGATCCTGCGAACTTACTAGGCGCCCATCGATTAACTCTTGAATTCTGGGAAATCCTTTTTCCATTTCTGCGTGGAACCATGGCCGAGGGTTCGATATTCACAGCCTTGTGTCTTGGTAATCCTCTTTTTTTTTTTGTCCATTTTCTTTGGATTCAGCATTTATCGGAATGTTCGAGTTATTCATTTAAAAGAAAGTACTATTAAGAGTCTTTATTGAGGAATTTAAAGATTAAATTATTTGGGAGCTCGGTGCACCACGTCTTACTCCAATGGTGGCATTTTTAATGGGGTTTCTAATGTATGGTATAAATTGCTTTGTTTGCTGGCCTTGCTGCAAAACCAATTGCCCTTCGGGGACATAAAGTAAAGTGATATAGTACTGTAATATCTCTGAAACTAAACTGCCACACTTACACCCATACGCTCAGTATTTTAGGAGTTTATGTACTGTGCAGAAGTCTTAGACATATTAGACTCTTCACTAAAAAAGTTATTTTTACCCTTGAATAAATAACCTGTTTATCACTGTAAAGCTGCTTTTAAACAATCTGAATTGTATACAGCACTATATAAATAACGGTGTCAGAAAGAAGAGCGCTCAATTGTATTGAATAAGTACTTCAACACTTTTAAGATTTGAAGAAAACAAAAGAAGAAGAAAAAACAATGTACTTGCAGGTAATATAATATTAATGAAACAAAAGGCCACTTAAGTGTACATAAAGATAGTACATTAATTACTTTGTTTCTTAATACACTTAAGTACACGTTATTAAAAATATAATTTTTACTTCATTACAAATGTATAATTACAAATATATTTAAATACATGAACTTTATTTCACTATTTTTTCCACCCACTTAAGTAGGCCTTAAGCATGCAATTTCATAATTCTACTGTTTTTGAAATATGTTTAAAATGTACTACAAACACATTTCAATAAAATAGGCATTCAATTATATTTTAATTTACCATAAATGCTTGTCAGTAAATTCAGCAATACACTTTAAAATATTTCAGAAAACAGTAGAATTATGAAATTACCTAATTAAGTAATTATGTATCTTTTGCTTTAGTGTGCCAAACATTGTTCTTTTCCCATTATTTTTGTATGCACAAGGAGTACAACAACAGACTGTGTGCTCCACAATGAGATCTACTCTCATTATCATCCAGTCTGTCTGGGATTAGATGAAGAAACAGAAAAAAACTGAGACAAACTACATCTATAAGAACTGTGGCAACATCTCCAAGACACTTCAAAATTAATGTAAAAAAAACTGTACAAATATATAATATATGTACAATATACCCGTTTACACCTGGTGTTTTAATCTGTCTCTTTTGTCCACTTCTGTTCTGATTTCTTTAAGGAGGAGGGTATATGGGTAGGTAAATGTAAGAGTTTTTCAGATCTTGTGATCTAATGGACAAAATAAGCTTGCGCAACTTACATATGAACGTGCCTGGTGACGACAGAAAACAAGAGAGAGCGGCAGCTTTCGTTTCTGCTCTAATAGCCACAAGACCCAGTCAAAAGCTGTGAGTGCATGTTCAAAATCAGGAATGGTGAAAGAACACTCTGCTTGGTACATTTTTCTTCTTCAAACCAAACTTGGGTCTTAAGCTGACAAAGTTCAAATCCCGCCTGGCAAGCTTCTAATAATGTTTACACATAAAGTCAGTAGGTGGAGAATAGGTGGTCTTTTGTGGCTGTTTGAATGCATTCAACCACATGAGTGTTTACACTACGAAAGCAATCCGGTCGAATGCGTTGTCTTCACTTCAAAAGTGAGGATGCTCAAAATGTATTAGAACCCATTTACACCTATATTTATTGTCGCCGACTTGCTATCTGATCAACCAAAATGCATCTTAACACCAGGTGTAAACGGGGCCAAAGAGACAAAAAATATTTTAGGCTGTTTTCACACCTATAGATTGTTTGTTTTGTTCCAAAAAAGGGACTTAACTTGTTACAATGTTGCATTTACTTCTTGTTTCAGTTTGATTTCACAAGGCAACCTTCCTAAGCGTACCAAAATGTGTTTACGCAAGTCACATGCGTATAACTAGTGTGCTCACTCACAGAATCAGACACAACTGCTATTTATATAGCACATTTCCCGTTATGAATTATAATACCAGTTTGTCCCATTGGGTCAGATTGCTTTCACTCATCAAGCGAACTCGGGTTTGGTTCGATCCACACCGATTGGATCCAAGCATGATTGCAGTGTTCACATAAGCCTAAACAAACCGACCCAAGGGAAAAAAAACACCAGGTTTCGAAACGCTTAGGTCTGAAAGCACCCTTAGATATTTACCTTTACCCTAAGAATATAACATAGATAATCCTGTTCAAAAGATTAAATCCCCTTACTACTTAACTTTCTTTTCTGCTGTCAACTCATTTAACTGTCTAAACTTGTTTTTGTTTTTCCCCCTTGTCTATAGCTCACCTTTGCATGTCTTCCCATCCTGTGTTAATGTGTAGCCAGTGTGACAAGTGCACTGCACCAGACCTCGAGACATCTGACATTTCTGTGAACAACCTCCGTTGTTAACATTACAATTTTCTTCACTTGACTTGGAGCCTAGAAACAGATACAGGCAAACATTTGAATGTTAACAAAGAGGAGGGAATGTGATATTTTCAGTGGGGAACTAGCATTATTTGTCTTATGTAAGATTTCACATGCGCTTGTCCGGCTGCATGCAAAAAGTGCATTTTGTAGACTCACGGCAGTCCTGGAATGGATGTTCATCAGTCCCATCTTCACAGTCTTTGATGTCATTACAAACCTTACGCTGGCCAATACAGCGGCCATTCTCACACAGGAACTGATCTGACGCGCATGGAGGAGTTTCTACGAAACAAGGGGGATGTAAAAAAGAAAAAGAATAAGACAATAAAAAGGCAAGTAATGCAGCAAAGGTAATTGAGCAGATATTAGAAAATATGAATGCTTTTTGCACATTTTCGACATATCTATGTAGACCATTTCAAAATCCAAAACCGTGTGAAACATCGTGTGAAAGTTTAATTCTTAACTACTTTTGGTCAATTCTAACCCATTTTAACAAAACGTGTACTCATTACTTTTAGTTGCCCCAAAGCACAGCATGTAGGTGCAGTAATTACCAGATCTTATAAATAATCTAAATACTTCAAAAGATTACATTTTATTTTATCTATTCTAAGGCAGATTTATGGACTTTATGCTCACTTAAGGAACTGGTCACATCACATTAAATGAAAAGAATCTAAGTCACACTTAGTAATATTTGTATTGTCTATAGGAACTCAAGAATATAATTTCTTTAACATTTTAGATTTAATGTAAAATAATTGTATTTAAATTTTCATAAGGTGGCAAATGTTTTATATATATATATATATATATATTTTTTTAACTTTAAGATAATATAATATTAAGTAAATAAAAAGTACTCTTAAAAGGCACAATATGTAAGATTTCTGGATTAAAATTACAAAAACACTAGAACAATATGTATTTTGATGACGTTCCAACAATGGTTAAAATTAGGGGTGTAACGATACACCTATGCCACGGTTCGGTTCACATCACGGTTTTGGAGCCACGGTTCGGTTCGGTTCGTTGTGGAGTCATGGTTCATGGCGGGCACCAGCAATAATAACACTAGATCCACTTTTAACTTAATAATAACAACAGCAATAATTTAACTTTATACATTTGCTTCACGTTTGCTTTAGAGCAGTTAGCATACTTGAGTAACCTCAAATGAAATAAATGTCTGCACTGTAGACTAGTCAGAAATAATCTACTCATTTTACCATTTACCATAATGTGGTAAAAAGCACAAAAAAAGCACATTTATTTAATAAGAAATTATGACACACACAAGTAATGTCCCACTGTAGCCTCCTTAACAAACACATAAATTGTATGAATATGACTAATACTGATTAATAATAGTAATAAATAATAATTTAAAGATATTAAATAGCAGTTTTTGAAAATAAGTATTTTAAAAATAAACAAAATAACAAAGTGAAAATAAAGTGGCATTTTGTGGTTATGGAAACAACAGTTACCATGGCGAATACACAATACTTCATGAACTGTTAATGAAACATGAAAACCGCTCCTGATAAACAGAATGAACATCACACCTGCATGCCTTCCCAGCGAACACACGTCAAACCAGTTCCGTGATTTTTTGGCACTTCACTTTTATTTTGTGAATTACAAATTGACATCGTAATGTTGCATGCTCATAGTTTCTCTTGCGCTTGTAATATACGGCGTGATGGGGCACAGTATAGCGGCTTACTGGACAGCAAAGCAGTTTTCTGAGGTCAGAGAGATTTTTTTTTATTTTGTAACAAGCTACGAAAAAATGATGTTGCTGGGACTCCAAGGTAGCATTTTGCCTACCTGGCTAAATGGGGAAACTGACTCGGTTCGACATGAGAGTATCGCGATTCGAACCGTGGGTGGTGTATCGCGTTTTTTCGGTTCGGTTTGAATATCGTTACAGCCCTAGTTAAAATATCAGATTTCTCTGGTTTTAAACAGTGTAACGTACCGTTTCATATCCGTGTTACCCTCGATTTCCGTGGAAACACCAAAGACGCTTTAATGTATAATGCGTTTTACTAGACAGGTGAGCAACTTTATAGATACCTTTATCGACAGAAAACTAATCATGGTTACAAAGCTCAACACAGTTAGTAAATCAAGAAAACGAGATTTAAACTGGAGTAACATGTTTGCACCATGTCTCTGTTTGCACAATGCAATTTTGTCAAGTGGCTAACATAGCATAAACAGAAACTTTATTTGTAGTAACAGCAATACAGCATTTTCCTCACCATACAATACATTTTAAAATTAATTGCATTTTATTTAGCAACACAAGTTATCCAGCTTGAATTAATATGATATTCTAATATCGATCCATCTTACTGCAATGTGCAAGTAAAAGAGTGCTGCAGTACCCCACAATTTTAATTTACCAAATAAAGTGACCTGTATAAGTAGTAGTCCAGCACTTGCGGCTATTTCATTAGAATGAAATAAAATGGGAATTTAAGTGATCAAATCTAACTAACAATGTTCAGGGAAGGAGGTGGCAAAAACTGGCAAACATTAAACTTTTTGTAAAATAAACATACACAACAAAACGAAAGGAGCGGCAGTGGCCGAATGCGGCATATAAGCATAATAAAAACTGCAATGTAAAATGTCCCAGGGTCTGGGCCCCACCCTGCTTTATAAAACTTTGGTACATTAGCTCATCCGTCGCTTTACATCGGCTGTGGAGGTGAAGACGACGACTCCCATGATTCCACACTCATTCACATCATCATCAAGCTATGCCTTTGTTATTGTTTAGAATAAGCGACCTCTAGCTGCAAAACTTACATACTGTGCCTTTAAAAGGTAAAAAGTATGTGTTCCTCACCTGTCTTTTCACAGCCTTCTTCATCACTGCCATCAGAACAGTCATTTTCTCCATCACAGCGCCATGACAACCGCACACATCGACCAGACATACAGCGAAACTGATCAGCCATGCACATCGATGTGCCTGATGATGAGAAAGAGGCATGTGACAGATCTGAAATACACTCTCACACACACACAAATATTACAATTACTCACTGCAGTTCTTTTCATCTGATTGGTCGTCGCAATCATATTCTCCGTCACACCTCCAGCCTGCATTTATACACATACCACTGCTGCACATAAACTCTGCAGAACGGCAGGGTTGATGGGAGGCTGTACTCACACACACAAACACACACCAAATCAGATATACACACACCCCTAAACACCTATAAAAATTATATTGAAACTTTTTGTCTGGTATTTAAATATAGGCCTATTTGTAATTACACATTTGTAATGATGAAGTTGCAATTTAGTATATATATTAACTTTATTATAATTTTAACTGTAGTGTGTTATTTTACATTATATTTAGAGTACTTTCCATGTGCTTTAGTTTGTTAGTCAACATATTAAAATAAGTGTACTTCTTTAAAGCATGAAACAAGAGTATTAAAACAATTATTTAAAATGTACTTTAAAATAAAACTTAATTTTACATTATTACATTGCACTTTTTAAAGTGTACTTAAATGTGTTGAGAAACAGTCATGAAAGTGTGCTCTCCAAGCACACTTAAGTGACAGTTTTTAAAAATAGAAAGATTTGACGATATGAAGTACACTACAAGCTCTACTCACTCCCATTATAAAGCTTAGAAGTGCCAGAATATTTTTTTATTGTAACTCAGATTGTGTTTAGCTGAAAGAAAGTCATATTATACACCTAGGATGGCTTGAGGGCAAGTAAATTATGAGATAATTTTTAGGTGAACTATCCCTTTAAGTCCTACTTTAGGTGGGTCAGAAAAGCAGCTAAGTGCATTTGATATAAATTTAAAGTACAATACATTTCATTTAATTGCAATTAACATACAACAGTGTGTCTGGAAACATTACATTCAGTTTACACTTAAACAGAGGTGGAAAGAGTAACAAAATATTCTATTCAAGTAAAAGTACTATTACTTCAATGAAGTTTTACTTAAGTACAAGTAAAATTACTGGTCTAAAAATCTACTCAAGTAAAAGTAAAAATAGTTAATTTAAAATGTACAGTAAAAGTTACCTTTTTAACAACAGGGGTGGGGATTCTACTGAGTAGGAGATTTCCACAATATGATAACCATTTCAAAAACATTTACAGTTTCACAGCATCATGGTATTAAACTATTATTTAATAAATAAACTGTATTATTAAATTAAACCATAAACGGCTGTTAAATGAATGAAAACTGTTGAACAAATGCTATATTATAACAAATTTGAAACCATTTGTTTGTTTTGTTTATTAATTTTAATAAAACAAGTCTATCAACTAAATTCAATACATTATTATGAATTATATTAACCACTTATTTTTATCATTAATTTATTAAAATGTTTAAGAATAAAGTCCTTTGAAATTTGTCTTTTATGATTTAATACAAATATATTATCAAAAAAGGTGGTAATCAAATAAAATGAAACAAACTTGAAAAACAGATTTACTAAATTAAACAATGGATTAAAAAAATATATATTCTTAAATAATGTTTAAATTATGTATTATTATTATTGTTATTATCATTATTTTGACAAGTACATTCTATTGTAGGCCTACAATAGTGATATATTTCTGTCATAATTTCTTCTAGTTAAACCAAAGGTTTATTTTATTTACCTGTTTCAGAGTGTATTTGACAGCTCTACTTTTGATTTATTCATTCATCCATCAGTTTGCATGGTTTTATGTGACATCTGCATTATACAGTAAATTCAATTGTCATGACATCATTCGGCCTTATGTTATATGTTTTTTCTATATCCAAAGTCTTTTCATACTAGCTAGGGATTCACGATGGCGTTTCGTTTTCAGCTGGGTCTGCATCACTGACGTCAAGCTTGTCTGTCTCCATCTTTTTGTGATTTTTGCATGTTTGTTCTCCCGCCTTTCAATTCAATGCAGTAGTTTCCGGATCACGTTTTTTTTGTTTGTTTTTTTTTTACTCCGTAACGGATGTGGTTTAAAATGTAGCCAAGTACAATACTTCAAACAAAACATACTTAAGTAAAAGTATAATTACAGATTTTTAAAACTACTTAAAGTAGAAGTACACAGAAAAACTACTCAATTACAGTAACAGTATTTCTGTTTCACAAGGGAAATGAGAATTATTTTTAATGATTGTCAGTAAAGAGAGAAGAGAGGCATTTAAAAAAAAAGGACATTATAACAGAGTAAGAAAGAATGAATGATTCTCACAACAGTCAGACTCATCAGACCAGTCACCGCAGTCGTCATCTCCATCACAGTGGTAGATGTCCAGAATGCAACGACCATATGCACACTGAAACTCCTCAACACTGCATGTGGCTGTCATCACATCAGATGCTGGAGAGAGAAAATTATGTAACATGAGTTACACACCCTCCCACACACATGCACCCTGAAACAGTCCAACAAATCCTTCTGTACTGTTATTTGTAATAAATATAATAAAGAAAATACAAATATAACAGAAATAAATACAGTTTCAAGCAGCCATCATTGGGATTCAAGCATATGGGATAGATACATTAACCACAATTTAGCAGTAGTTGTTCAATAGTGGCAAATTTCTTGAGAGCTTCTGTTAGGAGATTCTTTATTTAAACCAACATTGGATTGGATGGGATGGGATGTGATGGGATGGGTGCTCACTTGACATATAAGTGCAATAAGAAACTCAGAGGAATCAACTTACGGCAGTTCTCTTCATCAGTTCCATCTTTGCAGTCGGTGTCTCCATCACAGTACCAGTGTTCTGCGATGCAACTTCCATCAGTGCAGCGGAACTCTTTATCAGAGCACTTCCTCTTATCTGGACAAATACAAGTCATGAAAACAAAAAGGGCTTGAGATGCTTGGGATGTGCAGAGGGGACTGTACTGCAATACTATGAAGGTTTTACAGAGCCGAAATAAAAGCAAGTGAAAATACAGCAGCAAGAACCAATTGTAAGAATAGGCACAACACCAGTAACACTAACCTAAAGGATTATTAGGAGCACCATACTAATACTGTGTTTGACCCCCTTTCACCTTCAGAACTGCCTTAATTCTACGTGGCATTGATTCTGAAAGCTGAAAGCATTCTTTAGAAATGTTGGCCCATATTGATAGGATAGCATCTTGCAGTTGATGGAGATTTGTTGGATGCACATCCAGGGCACGAAGCACCCATTCCACCACATCCCAAAGATGCTCTATTGGGTTGAGATCTGGTGACTGTGGGGGCCATTTTAGTATAGTGAACTCATTGTCATGTTCAAGAAACCAATATGAAATTATTCTAGCTTTGCGACATGGTGCATTATCCTGCTGGAAGTTGCCATCAGAGAATGGCTACATGGTGGTCATAAAGGGATGGACATGGTCAGAAACAATGCCCAATTGGCACTAAGGGGCCTAAAGTGTGCCAAGAAAACACCCCCCACACCATTACACCACCACCACCAGCCTGCACAGTGGTAACAAGGCATAATGGATCCATGTTCTCATTCTGTTTACGCCAAAAATTCTGACTCTACCATCTGAATGTCTCAACAGAAATCGAGACTCAGAGCAGGCAATATTTTTTCCAGTCTTCAACTGTCCAATTTTGGTGAGCTCGTGCAAATTGTAGCCTCTTTTTCTTATTTGTAGTGGGGATGAGTGATACCCGGTGGGGTCTTCTGCTGTTGTAGCCCATCCGCCTCAACACTTGTGTGTGTTGTGGCTTCACAAATGCTTTGCTGCATACCTCGGTTGTAACGAGTGGTTCTTTCAGTCAAAGTTGCTCTTCTATCAGCTTGAATCAGTCGGCCCATCAACAAGGCATTTTCACCAACACAGGACTGCTGCATACTGGATGTTTTTCCCTTTTCACACCATTCTTTGTAAACCCTAGAAATGGTTGTGCGTGAAAATCCCAGTAACTGAGCAGATTGTGAAATACTCAGACCGGCCCGTCTGGCACCAACAACCATGCCACACTCAAAATTGCTTAAATCACCTTTCTTTCCCATTCTGACATTCAGTTTGGAGTTCAGGAGATTGTCTTGACCAGGACCACACCCCTAAATGCATTGAAGCAACTGCCATGTGATTGGTTGATTAGATAATTGCATTAATGAGAAATTGAACAGGTGTTCCTAATAATCCTTTAGGTGAGTGTACATTATGAAGGATTGCTGGGCTGGTGCCATGTCTCTGGCCTTTTAGACAAATTTAGAAGCTACAGAATGGACCATTATTCATAGCCTTTAAGAATGAACTGCACATTTTTATTTTGGCGTCTATATTAACAGGTTACAGCATTCACATTGGGAGCATAAGCTGTGTGATGGCCGTGTCCTAAATGTAGCAGGGAACAGAGAGAGACTTTTTTGCCGTCTAGTTCATGCTGTACTCAAGGAAAAACAAAAAACATGATTTTGTACAGGGATGTTTCCTCCGAGGTGCCTCCTCAATAAATTGGATGAGAATATAATCCAAGTCACATGAGAAGAGGCAATGCCTCCATCGCTCTATTATTGGATATGATTGTTATGATTGGATATGATTGGTTTGTGCGATAAATGCCGCCTCTTGTTTTCATGCAGGAAAAAAATAAATAAAATGATGCCGTTAATGGGAAGATTAATTAAAAAGTAAACAACTCAGCCACTTGGATATCACTGCTTTATGTCATGTCAAAATCAAACTTGAAACGGTCTGAAAACATGATTACTGTTTTTTTTTTTTTTTTTATGGGGATATTTATACTTCACTTTAATAAACAGAACATTGATTACATAGTTAATGTAAAAATACAAAATAGAATTGTATTTGGTTTCTCTTTTTTGATGTAATGATTATTTAACTAGGAAAATGTGACAACAAGCGTAACTGGGAAATTAATTTACATTTGATTAAAAAAAAAAAAAAAAAAAAATTATAATTTGCCTCCTTTCAGAACACCACATATTTGTGTTTGATTGCCATCCATATAGACTACCTACAAATGACCCTTTTTACCTATTGTATCTGTTAGTTTTCTTCTTATCATCATCATTATTATTATTATAATTTGTGCCTGTTATTAAAGATAATTAATTAGCGTAGTCTCCCAGAAATTAATTTTTTGAGCAGAACTGCAGCTCTGACATACAGAGGACACATGGCCAGCATGAAAACACGTGAGCATGTTTGCTCACACCCCACTCAGTTTGAGAAAAAATCTTTGTGCCATTTACTGATGTTGGATATTTTGGCCAACATTTTGGACAAACTTGCCAGAAATTTAAAATAAAATAAATAAGTCCAAATTCTACACCATTTCAAAAATCTAAAATGATAAAAAGTAATTTTGCAGACCTTGAAGAACTGATTAGACAACCTTGTGTTGTAAACTTCATCTGAATATATTAATAAACAGACAACAAGAGAGCACAAGCTGTCACTGCTGTAAGGGGAGGAATATATAATGAACAGTGAGTTTGAAGAATACTGCATTTAAATTAAAATTCAAAAGTCATTTATATATGAAACTTGTATGTGTTTTAGGCCTGTTTAAATATATTTGTAATTACGCCTTTGCAATGAAGTTGCAGTTTAGTACATATACAAAATATATTAACCTTCAATGTAATATCAAATTAGACTGGGTAAGCCCAGCCCGATCTGCCAATGATTTGGTTTCACCCTGCAGCTCAGGCTGGAAACCTGTAAATATTTCTATCCTGCTTCTGTTACAATTTTGCAGGGACTAATTACAAACTGGCTTATCCACCTTGCGTGCTATTAGCGGGTTTAACACAATGACGGATAGCGAAGCAATGGATCATTGGTCTGATTGGTTGAAGGACTATCCAATTGCGTACAGAGTCATTTGAACTATGCCCGTTGATCGCGCCTCTTGTGCAGTAGAAAATACAGAGCAGACTCCCCAGACCAATGTACAATCTTAAAAGATTGAGCTTGGTCTGGTGATAGCCAGACAAATATCAAATAACACTATAGTTAAAATTATAATGTGGTTTAGTATGTTAGTCAACAACATCAAAATAGATGTACTTCTTTAAAGCACAACAAAATATTAAAATATAGTGGCAAAAACATATATCAATACATCAATAAATCATACCCAATATACACTCACCTAAAGGATTATTAGGAACACCTGTTCAATTTCTCATTAATGCAATTATCTAATCAACCAATCACATGGCAGTTGCTTCAATGCATTTAGGGGTGTGGTCCTGGTCAAGAAAATGTCCTGGACTCCAAACTGAATGTCAGAATGGGAAAGAAAGGTGATTTAAGCAATTTTGAGTGTGGCATGGTTGTTGGTGCCAGACGGGCCGGTCTGAGTATTTCACAATCTGCTCAGTTACTGGGATTTTCACGCACAACCATTTCTAGGGTTTACAAAGAATGGTGTGAAAAGGGAAAAACATCCAGTATGCGGCAGTCCTGTGGGCGTAAATGCCTTGTTGACGCTAGAGGTCAGAGGAGAATGGGCCGACTGATTCAAGCTGATAGAAGAGCAACTTTGACTGAAATAACCACTCGTTAAACCGAGGTATGCAGCAAAGCATTTGTGAAGCCACAACACGCACAACCTTGACGCGGATGGGCTACAACAACAGAAGACCCCACCGGGTACCACTCATCTCCACTACAAATAGGAAAAAGAGGCTACAATTTGCACAAGCTCACCAAAATTGGACAGTTGAAGACTGGAAAAACGTTGCCTGGTCTGACGAGTCTCGATTTCTGTTGAGACATTCAGATGGTAGAGTCAGAATTTGGTGTAAACAGAATGAGAACATGGATCCATCATGCCTTGTTACCACTGTGCAGGCTGGCGGTGGTGGTGTAATGGTGTGGGGGATGTTTTCTTGGCACACTTTAGGCCCCTTAGTGGCAATTGGGCATCGTTTAAATGCCACGGCCTACCTGAGCATTGTTTCTGACCTATTGTTTAGCCTATTTCCCCGGCGTCGAAATCAGGCACAATGTCAGGAAACACGATTCCTGGCTGCATATCAATATCCATTGGTCACTGGATCTTTGGTAAGTTGTAAAGAACACTATATGGAATCTAGCCTTTAGTTTAAACTGATAATTGTTTGTTTTACTCGATTTCCCCCTATTAAATCCAGTCATGCAGCAGCTCTTTTGACACTCAGTCTGGCTGGGAAAGTGACGTCAATGCATACCCTCTATTGCTCCTTCCACTACACCCTGGCAGGTAAGTGATTAAGACCAGCTGGCCCCAATTACAATCAAGGACGACCTGTCTGTTGTGATTGGTTAACAGGAGGAATAGAGAAAGCATTAATGCCTGACACACACCACGCTGCTCTCTGGAGCATGACTTTCTCCTGTACTTCAGAATCTCTCCGGATGTAGTAGGTCATCCGGGTACTTTTCGCCTACTGTTTTTTTTTTTTTTTTTTTTTTTTTTTGAATACTAGGTATTCCTACATGCTACTCTGTTGGCATACTGTTTATGCATATTATATAGTACACAGCACAAGTTACAAATCATCCTGAAAGTAGTATAAAGGAACTCACCACACTGCTCGTCACTGTTATCTCCACAGTCATTGTCTCCATCACAGTACCACAGGCTGCGGATACAGTATCCATTCTGACAATGGAACTCATCTTCCTCACACTCTCGCGGTGCTGCTCAAAAACAAAAGAAAACATACAAGACCGATACTGAATAAATGTCAGCAATTCACATAGTTCACATAGATCAAACATATGAACTGTTTTCACTAAAAGTACAGCCATATGGACTTCCGCAAGACGGTAAACGTGGGATGAATCGCGGAATCAAGTCATCATAAAAGTTTGGTTTAACAAAGAAATTCTGACCAAAGTGTATTACTATTGTACAGTAGAATGTACTTCTCAAAGTAATAATAAAATAAAAAATAAAAATGTATTAAGGAGCTTCACATTTCTCCATCGTTTTAAATTTTAACAGTAAACCTCTAATGATTCAAGATTCAAGAGTTTTATTTGTCACATAAAAATCTTGAATCATTAGAGGTTTACTGTTAAAATTTAAAACAGTTGTTTGCCAATTTTTTATTATTATTTAAATAATTAAATGAAAGGATTAAAATGTTACATTTTCATTTGATTGCATTTTAAAATATTTCATAAAATATTTCATAGGGCCTTTTTGTTAAAAATAAAATAAAAATGTTAATACATTATTCAATTATTTTATGATTTTATGACTTTTATGGGATTTGGGTAAAAAATGGTTTCTTAGGGCCCTATATTAACTATATATTAAACGTGTGCTGCTCAGTGCTACAGAAGCTTGCAACACTCTGCAGCTCCACAATCCAGTGCACTGGTGGCGCTCACAGCATTTTATTGACACCAGCAGAGACTCCAACAGCAGCATTAAATGTGATGCTGCTAGTATTTACACCACCCACCGCGCCAGACAGACCGACACCAGACATAAGTGTATTTCTGCACCACTGCACTCTTACTCGCCATACGCACTGAACAAAACATAATAATCAAACTGCATCGAAGCATACTGGAAAAGCAAAAAAAGAAAGAAAGAAAAAAAAAGACAATCCCTGTATAATTTCATATTACAGTATTTTACATGGTGTTTTATCTATGTATTTTTTTCATGTTAATTACTGTACCTTTTGGTATACTCCCCTGACAGTAGCAAAACGCAGTTACATAAAAACATGAGATAGAAAGGTCTTACTTGCACAAAACTGCTTTTCTTCAAAATGAATCAAAATGCACAGGACATGCGGTGTATTGGAAGCATGAAATATCACATCATGCTATTTAAATGATAACATAAAACAGAAAGAAAAAGACAGAAGCAGAAGCAGAGAGAGAGAGAGGCTGAATGTAAGAGATGAGGCAGACATAGAGCAGTGTGGTGGAAAAGACACTTGCCGTACAAAGCATGTCAATGAAAAATTCATGGAAAGCTTATGGCAGACAGACCCCCCATCATGAGAAGAGCCTCAAGAGTACAGCGCTGAGAAATATGGGTCAGATGCAAAAGATGATTCTGTTTTTCTCTCAATGCCTCACAGACACACACACTGTTCCTTTACAACATTATATATACATATATATACATACACACACACACACACACACACACACACACACACACACACACATATACTTGCCGTACAATAAAATGTGGAATAAAATGGCGCCGCTGTGTTTGGTCGCCGTTCAGGTCGCTCCGCGAAGACTGTGCTTTTATTTACTATTTTACTTTCTTTTACTCTCAGTTTTTACAAACTTATCATCTGCATTGATCTACTATGACAGCAAAACTCTTTTGGACATTGGTTACCTCTACACTGGACTGTTTCAGGACACTTTCGCCGATCCTCTGTGGCCATCTGAGATTCTTCGCAACGCCGAGTTGAACAATGGACAGAGCCGACAGCGAAGAATCAAGAAACACCGTGGGAAACGCGCTGGAATTCGAAACAGACTGAGGAAAAGGGCATTCAGACCTCCTCTCCCGAGCATTCTTCTAGCAAATGTTCAATCCTTGGATAATAAGATGGACGATCTTAGAGCCAGGATAAGTTTTCAACGGGACATGAGAGACTGTAATATCTACTGTTTGTCCGAAACATGGCTCACGCCAGCGGTCCCGACACAGCTGTGACGCCGTCGGAGAACTTCTCTGTTTTTCGGATGGACAGAACAGCCGAGGCCGTAAATCCAAAGGCGGTGGAGTGTGTTTCATGATCAACAAGAAATGGTGCGATCCCAGGAACATCACCATTCTCTCGCGGTCCTGCTCGCCTCATCTGGAACATTTAACAATCATTTGCCGCCCATTCTATCTGCCGAGGGAGTTTTCTGCGGTTGTCGCGACCACTGTTTACATCCCACCGCAGGCAGACACAGCGCTGGCTTTATCTGGCCTTCATGATGTTGCCAGCGGCGTCATAAACCAACATCCCGACGCGGCATTCATTGTCGCTGGCGATTTTAACAAAGCAAACCTAAAGAAAGTCCTGCCAAACTTTCATCAGCACGTCTCCTGCCCCACACGAGGAGCAAACACACTGGATCACTGCTACTCTCCGTTTAAGAACGCCTATAAAGCGCGGTCACTTCCAGCGTTTGGCAAATCGGATCATGCCGCCATTTTCCTCACTCCCGAATACAAACAAAAGCTCCTCCAGGAACCCCCGGTGAGGCGGGAAGTTAAGCGTTGGTCACCCCACTCAGAGACCGCGCTACAGGCAGCTCTGGGCGATGTGGATTGGGACATGTTCGGCGAGTTCAGCCGACGTAAGCGAGTTCACAGAAGTGGCGCTTTGCTTCATCAACACGCTTACAGAGCAAGCCACGCAAACAATAACAATAACGTCCTTCTCAAATCAGAAACCGTGGGTGGACAATTCAATCCGCGCGGCAGTGAACGCACGCACTGCTGCTTACAACGCCGGTCTCCATTCAGGGAATATGAATGAATACAGATCGTCCTGCTATGCTCTCAGACGAGCAGTTAAAGCCGCAAAACTCCGTTATAAAGACCGAGTGGAGTCTCATTTCCAACTCAACGACTCGCGGCGCATGTGGCAAGGTCTGAGGTCCATCTGCTCCTTTGGATCTAAATCCTCTGCAGAGGCAAGCGTTGATCCGTTGCTCGTGAACGAGTTAAACTCTTTCTATGCTCGCTTTGACTGTAACCGCGGCAACGCGACTCCGCCAAGTGGCGCGTTAGAGGAAATTACTCAGAGCAGCAACAATCACGTGATCTCTGTCTCAGAGGATGAAGTTCGGAGGGCACTCAAGCGTGTGGACGTTAGGAAAGCTGCCGGGCCGGATGGTATTTCAGGTCGTGTTCTGCGGTCCTGTGCTGATCAGCTCACCGGGTTGTTTACATCTATCTTTAATGAGTCCCTCGCTACATCTGTGGTCCCCACCTCCTTCAAAAATCCACCATCATCCCTGTCCCTAAGAACAGTAAACCCTCTTGCCTAAATGACTATCGTCCAGTGGCTCTCACGTCTATAGTCATGAAGGTCTTTGAGAGACTCATTAAAAACACCATTTGCTCCTTCATTCCTGGCACTTTGGACCCTCTTCAGTTTGCCTATCGTCCCAATAGATCGACTGAAGATGCCATCTCTCATGTCCTCCACTCCTCCCTCACTCACATCGACAGCAAAAGTGGGAACTACGTAAGACTGCTATTTATTGACTATAGCTCAGCCTTTAACAACATAGTTCCCACCAAGCTAACCTCCAAACTCCTGGATCTCGGCCTGAATCCTTCTCTCTGCCACTGGATTGAGGACTTCCTCACTGGCAGGCCTCAGGTGGTGAGAATAGGCCAGTCCACCTCCACCTCCATCACCCTGAGTGTGGGAGCTCCACAGGGCTGTGTCCTGAGCCCCTGCTCTACTCTCTCTCTACACGCATGACTGTTTGTCCACACACAGTTCCACCTCTATCATCAAATTTGCTGATGATACTGTTGTCCTGGGCCTCATTTCCAACAACGAGGCGGCATACTTGGACGAGGTGGAGCATCTAACATCATGGTGCCAGGACAACTGTCTCTCTCTGAATGTTGGCAAGACCAAAGAAATGATTGTGGACTTCAGGAAGAGACAGCAACGGACATACTCCCCCTCATGATCAGCGGGTCACCAGTAGAGAGAGTGAGCAGATTCAAGTACCTGGGAGTAAACATCTCCGAGGACCTGACCTGGACTGCTCACATTCAGACACAGGTGAAAAAGCCAGGCAAAGACTGTACCACCTGCGCCAGCTGAGGAAATTCAGGGTTTCACCAGCTATCCTGAAAACTTTCTATTTAGGGGCGATAGAAAGTGTTTTAACTCAGTGCATCACAGCGTGGTATGGGAACAGCACCAGTCATGACTGCAAAGCCCTGCAAAGAGTCGTGGCGCTTATCCGGCGTATCTCAGGGTCAGCTCTCCCGTCTCTGCAGGACGTCTACACCAAACGCTGCAAAGGTAGAGCTACCAAGATCATCAAGGACTCTAATCACCCTGCAAACCCTCATTTCACGCTGCTGCCATCTGGTAAGCACTTCCGAAGCCTGATGGCCAAAACTGAGAGACTCAGGAGAAGCTTCTTCCCCAGGCCATCAGACTCCTGAACTTAACGTCCACGTGACTTCACTTCAGGATAAACATCGATACACTGTCATTGCACTGCACTTTCTGTTCTCGTTGTTACTGTGTAACAACCTGTCATAAACCTGTTTGCACATTATACTCTTATACATTCGTTAACCACATATTTATAAGTCTACAGTTTACTCACTGCAAAGTCTACTTCAATTATTTTATTCCACTTTATCCTTATTTGTTACCTTTTTTTTTTCTCTTGACTTGATTATTTATAATTCTACAGATATAGATATATATATATATATATATATATATATATATATATATATATATATATATATATATATATATATATATATATATATATATATATATATAGATATATAATTTTATATAGATAGTATATATCCTATTTCTATTATAATTTCTTCCTTGTGTTTTTAACTGTGAATTTGCACTGTCCATGGAGCGGACCTGTTTACATTTCACTGCCGGTTGTATATTCTGTATATAACTGTGTATGTGACAAATAAAACTCTTGAATCTTGAATATACTATATAGGCAAAAGGAATCGGAATGCACGAGTTAATTTCGAGCTAGAGGCAAAACAAGTGAAAAATGTCGATTTTGGGGTTCTCACAAACATTAGTTAATTAAGCCCTAGTCTAGCAATACCAATGCTCCAAATAGCAATTAAACATCTAAAAGTATCTTTATTTGTACGTTTTCAGAGAGGAGTACCTTTCCTCTGTCCATGAAAACTCTCTCACTCGCGCTGACTGACAGATCTGAAGCTCGAGCACAAAGACGCCTCTCACAGCACGCGATCCCAATATACAATTGGGGGTCATTTTTTAGGATTCTTTAGCTAACTTAAGTCTCTGAGACCCTGAAACCTTGCACTTCTGGAGACTCCAGCAGTTTTGTAAAATGGTGGTGCTGGAGAGTAAAAGGCTCCTGATGGTTTCACACTTAATTCTTCACCTTAATTCTTTTGCAGTTAACGTGTCTTTTCTTCGCCACCTGTTTTTGTCTGACTCTGCGGAGCATTTCACTGTCCAATGGTCATGCCTTAACTGCAGTTTCTAGTATTGCATTAGTATTGTGTCCTTCTCATGGGCATTTAATCATTTTTGTTAGAGTTAAATCTCTTTTTTGGCCCATTTTATCTGTAAAAGAAAATGTGCCTAATAATTCTGCACACATTTCCAGCCTTCATGAAAAATTATATAATCACTTATTAATGATTAAATACAAAATGAATAGTAGTTATTAAAATTGTGGTCTGGAATTGGTAAAATGAGCCTGGAAAAAAAAATATGATCAGAAAATCAACGTGCCTAATAATTCTGCATGCACTGCATGTTAGATCCGTGCATTACAGTACATCTTAATATATAGGCTGTGTGTTTCATTAATGGTAAATCAAACATTTGTGGCATCATGGGAAAAAAAATGGAATATATATTTTTCCTATAGATATTTGGTGTTGACTTGGTGTGTGTGTCAAATTTAGTGTTATTACCAGGGATTTTAAGGTATGATTGCTAGGTGATTTAGTTTTGGAACCTTCAGAAACTCTATTTCTCTCCAAATTGACTTTGCTGACTCTATCGGCTTCAAGCAGGTGTAGCTCAGTCATTTTGTCTGATTCAAACAAATAATTTTGAAGGTTTTTTTGAACATTACTTTTTTTTTATATACAGATGTGACAAAGTTCATATTAGACCCATACACATTTAGATGTATGACTTTGTAGCTCATTTGATTTGGTTGGCTGGGTTAGAGTTTAGCCGACAGATTTTTGAAGCTTTATTTCAAAAATCTGTCAGATAATTATGGCAAGTGGGATATGTGTTACTTGTGTTGCTAATCTTCTAATTTACTTCTCATCAAAAATCATGCTGTTGCCCATTCCCACGTCCAGTCTAAAATTTTAAGGCCTTCAGAAGGTTTTTTTTTTGTGTGTGTGTTTTTTTTTAAATAACAGTTCAAATAAGTAACAATTGCCAATACAGCAGTCAATAGTAGCGGTTTCCACCCACCAATTTTTATGCATATTTTGGGATATCGCCAAGATGCCCATAAATTCTAAAAATGTGCATTAAACATATGCGCTCAATTGAGGCAGATACATTATCCGATAAGACGGCATGCTCATAAACTATGATGAAAACACATTTACCAAATAAAAAGCCTTGATGCGCAACAAAACTTTGCCTCAACAGTGGATGTGATTGGATAACTAGCTAACCAGCGGGCCAATTTCATTGCACAGCATCTCAAATGTTGTTCTAGTCATTCTGAAATGTCTGAGCCAAAGTCTGTCAGAATGATTTGGTATAATGACCTCCCAGAACTGCCTCACGCGAATGCATTCCCAAACACTAGGCACGTGCATGCAGCGTTTATTGCGTTTCATCTGAGTGCTCTGAGACGCAAGTTATTTATGATGTTTAAAAAAAAAAAAAAAAAAAAAGACAGTGGCTTCCCCGACTGCATCAACTTAAATTTTTATTAAAAGATAATTTGCGCAAATATCCAGGGAAGTGACCACTTTTTTCTCTCGAACACGTGGGATGGAAACACTGCTTTATTTGCAAATGTTTTATGCTCCATTCCTTTTGTTTTGTTTTGTTTTACATTAAATTCTAATTTTTTTATGGAAACACAATAGTGACCATCTTTGAATGGACACAAAAAGCATTTTAAATAATTATTATAGTATAATTATTTTATGATAGGACTGCTGCTCTCATGCACTCAAGAATGAACACAGGAAAGTACATGCTGAGGTCAAGAGCACTAAATAATAAATGACATTTCAGTTTGTTTCTCACCAAAATCGCATGCTTTCAGAACACTAGAATATACAGCAGAGTCCAAATCATTTTATTTTTCAAACGTTCTCCCTTTGTGACCCACAGAAATAAGGTCAAACGTCTGATTAAATGTTCGTTAGAAGTATAGAAGGCTGAGAGAGGCTTTGTGACAAACACTATTCTTAACCAGTCACACTCATACTCCTGATTAAAAGTGTACGAACACCTCAAAAGTAACTTCAAAATTAGTGTAATATTTTTGTTCATAAATATTATTTAATATTTAGTATTTTGAGGGAATTTAATGGCACAAAGTAATATTAATGCAATAATTAGGATCCATTTGTTTCCACAGTTTTTACAATACAATTTTTGTTCTTATTTTTTTATATTATTTTTAATTAAATATTGCATTGCTGTGTGCCATTCTGATTTGAAGATTGCACTCCCAAAATGTATATTTATTTATTTTTATTTCCAATTCATTTCTACAGTTATCATTTTTAACCACAAAGAGTCTCTGTTTTTGGACCATTTAATCTTTTTGAGTTATGTCCACAATTTTTGTGTGTGTTCAGATAGCAAGTGCCACATAAGTCACCAAGTGTCATACCATTCCAATAAAACTAAAAATCTAAGTGTAAAATCTTTCAGTTAAAACCAGGGTTAAACATGTGGTTTTAAATAAATGAAATTAACAGTTTAAAATGTAAAACATAGAATTGCAGTTCAGCACAGTCCATCCCACATGCATCAGACTTGGAAAGAACAAACAACAAAACCAAACAAACTTTTTTTTTTTATCTTTAAACTATGACAACAAAAAAAGATAAATGTACTCACGACAGTCTTGTTCATCGGAGTCATCCTCACAGTCATTGTCTCCATCACATAACCATGAGCGTCGGATGCATTTTCCATTATCGCAGTGAAAGTCTAGTGGTGAGCACGTGGGCAATACTGAAGGAATGAGATGAAATTAAGAACAATTAAAAAAGACAAAAACATAATTCGATCCGACTACATCTGTTCTCAACAAATCACTGATTCGGTCAGAATGAATTCACAATTCTGACTCAAAATGAGCCAAAAACAGGAGATCCTCGGAGCTTGAGTGCACGTGCAACTGTTGATGGTGTTAAAAGTAAATTATTAATGCAGAAACATAGAATGAATTCTTCATATTTAAATCAAATCATATTTAGGGCCCGACTGTCAGTTGTTTGTGAACTGAATCTGCTGTAAAAGGGTGAGCTGCTAAGCCCATTGTATGAAATGGACATGTCCAGGCTTGGGGTTTTAGGTTAAAACTAAATGTATTCAAAACAACGCAAATTAATGCCCAAGCATCTTTAAATACTTATGTGCAGTAAAAATCAAGAACTTTTACTGGAGTAATATTTAATAGGGTCTTGAGTAAATCTTTACTTTGTGTACTTTGTCCATCACTGGTAAAAAAGGGTAGGGTTATATGGGATAGAATATACAGTTTGCACAGTATACAAATCATTATGCCAATGGAAAAGGTCCTCATGAAGCATAGAAACACAACGTGAGTTTGTGTGTGTGTTTGTGTGTCTGTACTGTACACAATCTGTATGCACTCCTGGGCAAAAAAAGGGCCAAGCCAAAATTGGCAAAATATTTAGTGGTCTTTTAATAGTCTTAACTATTTTAAAAATCACAAAATCGCTGGTCAGGAGATTAGCAAGAATTACACAAATACTGTAGATAAAGTATTCTGTGCAAAGCTTTGCAAAGCACAGAATAGCCTTCCCCAACTTGCAGACAGCTTTTTACAGGAATGTGTTAAAGTTTTTCATTTTCAATCTCAATATTCTCCTGTACTCCAAAGCATTCAATTCTTTTCACAGTGAAGTAGCTCACTAGCCTGGCTCCGCTCTCCTACGTACTTCTGCTCAATTTTCATTTTCCTTCAGTATTCCGTCTGGGATTGTGGTATATTCTCTGGTTTTCTCCGGTCAAATTTGAACTGGTCCAATCAGCGAACAGAGGGAGTGGCTGGGAACGATGACATTGACAACGATGACACTGCGCTAGTTTGAGATGACGTACGTCACGACCAAACGTTAGCGATTAGTTATGGCAGATCCAGAGTGGCTCTGGGCAGATCCAATAGTTTTAAACTTCAACAGAGTACCCGCCTTCAAGGAAGTTAACGCTTGTCAATGGAGAGTGGCCAAACTCTTTGGACCTGACCTGGACTGCTCACATTCAGACACAGGTGAAAAAAGCCAGGCAAAGACTGTACCACCTGCGCCAGCTGAGGAAATTCAGGGTTTCACCAGCTATCCTGAAAACTTTCTATTTAGGGGCGATAGAAAGTGTTTTAACTCAGTGCATCACAGCGTGGTATGGGAACAGCACCAGTCATGACCGCAAAGCCCTGCAAAGAGTAGTGCGCTTATCCGAGCGTATCTCAGGGTCAGCTCTCCCGTCTCTGCAGGACGTCTACACCAAACGCTGCAAAGGTAGAGCTACCAAGATCATCAAGGACTCCAATCACCCTGCAAACCCTCATTTCACGCTGCTGCCATCTGGTAAGCGCTTCCGAAGCCTGATGGCCAAAACTGAGAGACTCAGGAGAAGCTTCTTCCCCCAGGCCATCAGACTCCTGAACTCAGTCACTTAACATCACGTGACCATCGATACACTGACATTGCACTGCACTTTCTGTTCTCGTTGTTACTGTGTAACAACCTGTTATAAACCTGTTTGCACATTATACTCTTTATACATTTGTTAACCACATATTTATAAGTCTACAGTTTACTCACTGCAAAGTCTACTTCAATTATTTTATTCCACTTTATCCTTATTTTTTACCTTTTTTTTTTTTTTACTTGATTATTTATAATTCTACTATATATATATATATATATATATATATATATATATATATATATATATATATATATATATATATATATATATATATATATATATATATATATATATATATATACATACATATATACACATATATACACATATATATACACACACACAAGTACTTTTTTTAATCCTATTTCTATATAATTTCTTCCTTGTGTTTTTAACTGTGAATTTGCACTGTCCTTGGAGCGGACCTGTTTACATTTCACTGCCGGTTGTATATTCTGTATATAACTGTGTATGTGACAAATAAAACTCTTGAATCTTGAATCTCTTTGTACAAATGAAAATGTACGAGAGTCTGGTAGGACCAGGCTATTAGCTCACCAATACCAGCAGCTAAAAAAGCCCTCCACACAATGACACTCTTCTTCCATGCTTCATGTGGTAGAGATGCATTCATTATTATATTTCTCATCAGATTTTCAAAGACACAGCTCTGGAGGATCACCATGTTTCACTCGCGTTTCATTGTGATTCATCACTCCACAGAAAACTTCCCATATTCTGCCAAAACCTTTGCTCTGTATTTGACGTTTTACTGAGACGGCAATGGCTTTTTAAGTAGTTGGCCCTTTTTTTTCTTTTTCCTTTTCTTTTTTGCCCAGGAGTGTATGTGCATAAAACAACTTATACAGAAACCGTATATCTATAAGCGTATATGTCCATTGAAATGTGCGCGCATGGTTATATTGTGCATGTCTGTGTGTGTTTTATGTAGTAAGCTCTTCAGCCTTGTTCCTCATTAGGAATATGGAGGAAGAGACTCCCGAGCCTTTCTGTGTTTTCAGGCTATGGTCGAATTTGCCTGAACGCAGCATTGACAAGAGGCCATTGTTAGGATGGTGAGGGTCCTTAATGATTTTCCTGGTGCTTGTTCTGAACCTCCTGGAGTAAGTGTCCTGATGTGAGGGTAGAAGACTTCTATACGGCCCTGTAAAGAGCGACACGCTCAGCTGAGCACATCACCCTCTGCAGGGTCATTCAGCCCTGTCAGGTGCAGTTTGTGAACCAGGCATTGGTGCTGTCCAAAAGGATGCTTTCTATTGTGCTGCTGTAGAATGATGTCAGAGCCATCCTGAAATTCGCCTTTTGTGCCACACTGTGAACAATTCCTTGTGAAAAAGAGGTGTCTTTAATTGTACTGAATGTGCACTCGTAGCATCCTAAAAAATATATTTTTAATGAACTGTACTTGCAAATAATGTAATATTAAACAAATAAAAAGCCACTTAAGTGCACTTAAAGGGATAGTTCACCCAAAAATGAAAATTATCCCATGATTTACTCACCCTCAAGCAATCCTAGGTGTACATGACGATCTTCTTTCAGATGAACACAGTTGGAGTTATATTTAAAAAGTATTATTGCTCTTCCAAGCATTATAATGGCAGTGCATGGCAAGTCCAAAAAAGTGCATCCATCAATCATAAAAGTAATGCATACGACTCCATTCTGAAGCGAAGTAATGCGTTTGTGTAAGAGAAATATCCATATTTAAAACTTTATAAACTAAAATAACTAGCTTCTGGCAGACGGCCTACGCAAGTCAACTTATACCAAAAGAGTTACCCCTGGTGCGATGTATGACATAAATCAATGCATAGGCCATCAATCAGAAGCTAGTTATTTTAGTTTATTAAGGTTTAAATAAGGATTTTTTTTTTTTTTTAACACAAACGCATCGCTTTGCTTAAGGCGGCATTTTTTAACCCCCCGGAGCAGTGTGGATTACTTTTATGATGGATAGATGCACTTTTTGGACATCAAAATCTTGACCCCCATTCACTATTATAGCCATTATACAGCTTGGAAGAGCCAGAACATTTTTTAATATAACTCTGCTTGAATTCGTCTGAAAGAAGAAAGTCATATACACCTAGTATGGCTTGAGGGTGAGTAAATCATGGGCTAATTTTCATTTTTGGGTGAACCAACCCTTTCATCAGTAACTTAAGCTCACTTTTAGGACTTATCCACACCAATACGTTTTTGTTTGAAAACGCATCTTTTTTTCCTCAGTTTTGGGCTTCCATCCACAGTGAGACAGCATTTTTGTGCAGTGAAAATGGAGCTTTTTGAAAATGCATACCCTAGTGGTTGTAGAGTGGGCTGTGAAAATGGAGGTATTTGAAAATGATGGCATGTTTAGTAGTGGTGTAACAATACATACATTTAGACTGATAAAATCGATCTAATGTCAAACTATTTGATGCATTGATGACACACGTTAAAAGTCGATAGCTGTAGGCCATTTATAAATTTAAGAGGCACATTTGATTTAACACTCTCCACATTATCACACAATGTCAGTCTATGTATTATCGCCAATGCGCGCATTCTCGTTTAAATTACCTTTCAGAGCTTGTGAAAGACAGTCGATGAAACTGTCGCTGTCCCGATCAGGCCAGTGCTGAATCTTCACGAAAGTTTATACATTTTCTCGTGTTTAAAGCCTTGCAAAAAAACTGCGCGCTGCTTCACTCAATCTCAAACAGCACAAAAATAGGCCACTGAATTGAGTCTTCTTGTACTTATTTTTGTGCTTCAGTAGATAAAGGTTTTGCTTAGGTTTATCAGTAGATAAAGGTTTAGGTCTATGGTTTTGCATATACAGTGGTGGTCAGAATTATTGGCACCCCTGGTAAATATTATCAAAGATGGCTGCAAAAATAAATCTGCATTGTTTATCCTTTTTATCCATCATTCAAAAACATTAGCAAAAACCTAGCCTTTCATTGAAGTAAAAGAATGGAAAGTTTGAGAAAAAATAAAAAATAAATTCACATTATGCAGCAAAAGATTGTCGAGCTTCACAAAATAGAAAGTGTCTGTAGGAAAATAGCTAAAGTGTTGAAAATTCCCATTTCCACCATCAGGGCAATAATTAAGAAGGCGAGGCGAAGAGGAGAGTTTGAGTGGACAAAGACTCTCCAAGGATCACAGATGGAGAACTGCAGAGAATAGTTGAGTCAGAAAGCCTTAAAAAAGAAAATAATAATAATAATAATTCAAAACAACCCCTACAATCACCACACGTTGTTTGGGAGGGATTCAAGAAAAATCCTTGTTGCTCATCCAGAAACAAACTCCAGCACATTCAGTTGTCAGACACGACTGGAAATTCAAAAGGGACCTGGTTCTATGGTCAGATGAAACTATAAAAAGAGGTTTCTGGCAGCAAAACACCAGATGGCTTTGGTGCAAATAGGGATAAAAAGTACCCCATGTCCACGGTTAAAAATACAGCTGGATCTTTAATGTTGTGGGCCTGTTTTTTTTTTTTTGCTGGAGGTCCTGAACATCTTGTTCAGACACATGGCATCATGGATTCTAGCAAATATCAACAGATAAAAAAAATCTAAACCTGATGGCCTCTGCTAGAAATCTTATAATGGGCCGTGGTTGGATCTTCCATCAGGACAACAATCCAAAACAAGCATCAAAATCAACACACAAATGTGTCACTGAGCACAAAATGAAGCTTCTGCCATGACCATCCCAGTTCCCTGACCTGAACACTAGAAAATGAGTGGGGTGAACTGAAGAGAAGAAGCACCAACATGGAGCTGGGAATCTGAAGGATCTGGAGAGATTCTGTATGGAGGAATGGTCTCAGATCTCTTGTCAGGTGTTCTCCAAACTCATCAGGCATTACAGAACAAGACTCAGAGCTGGTATCTTGGCAAAAAGGGGGCTGCAAAAAGTATTGAATAAAAGGCTGCCAATAATTGTGGCCAATGTGTTTTGGAGAAAAGCATTTATTTCATAATGTGATTTACCCCGCACTTTTAATTATTTCACTTCAATGAAAGGTTGGGTTTTTGAGAATTTTTTAAATGATATAATCAAAAGGATAAACAATGCAGATTTATTTTTACAGCCATCTTTGATCATATTTACCGGGGTGCCAATAATTCTGACCACCACTGTAAGGAGAATAGAGCGCTATGAATCGTTTTTCACACACACAGAAACTGAAATTTAAAACGGTTAAAAGAAAATGCTCAAACTGCTGCATAGGACTGTGACTTGCTTGTTGCTTAAAGCGCATCATTCTGCACATGGGATGTGCATAAGTGCTTTGTGCCGCTCTGTATTGGAGCCTTTCATATTATAATAGCATATCTTAATATGTTGTTGCTTCATTTAAAAATCTGTGCTATACATTTAAAAGAAATGTCTTTTAAATTTATAGTATTTATATATAATCCCCAACCCCTCCCTTGTTTATCAGTTTTTTGACATACACATTTTACCACAGACGCCGAAAATACTTTCTTGACTGTTGTCATGTCATAATCTGTCATTAGATTCCCGAGTGCATTTTTTATTTGTGGATGACCCAATCAGGATGCAGGATGTGAAATTTTGTGTTATACATTTTGGTTGCAGTTGTGAGTTAATAAAAATGTAACTGGCTGTGTAATATAGGCACATAATATCATAGTATCCAAATATTTATTGATATACCCCTGAATCGAATCGCAATCGCGTCACAGAACTTTTTGAGGTATCAGAAAATATATTGTATCGCTGGCTATGAGAATCGATATTGTATCGAATCGTGATGAACAGTGCGATTTACACCCCTAATGTTTAGTCATGTGACACATATTGAACTGAGAAATATCTATGTTTACACCGATATTGTCATGTGCGTGTGCTATTCACTTTCACAATGTTGCTAAAGAGATGTTATTTTGTATACTCTTCATATCACAGTCCTGCAAAGATGAAAAATTACTCGCAATTGCTGTCCTGCGGCAAAACATGAGAGCAGTTGCGTTTTAGACCAAACATGTGATGGTGACTGAGTGCGACCTGGGCGCATCAGTGAATGGTGAGATATTTTGCTAAATAAAATTTGCCAGAAGAATAGCATGATAACTTTATGATGTGTTCCATCTGTATCATCTCAGTGAGCTTTTATGCAGTTTTACGGACCATCAATAAAGTGATTATAGATTTTTCCAACATTTCAGTGTGGATGAAAAACCTTTTCAAAACTTTTCAAATGTGTCAGGATTAATGTAGACGTAGCCTTAAAAACTGCACTTTATAATAAGGTCAAATTAAGTCATAATGTTTTAATAATCTTTTGTCGTGCTTTAAAGAACACTTATTGTGATGTGTTGACTAACATTACATTTTTACTAATTTTAACTGTTATTTTATATTCAAAATTGCATTTAAATATAATCTATTTTAAATATACTAAATTGCAATTTCGTCATTACATGACATACATTTTAAATATAAATGACATTGAAGTAAATGCTCATAAATCATGAATGCTCGTCAGTACATTCAGCAGTACACTTTAACCATATTTTCAAAGACAACCATAGTAATCATGACATTAAAGATGTACTTAAGTCCTACTTAAGTGTTAAAAAAGCAGTCTGATGTTTAGCTCATTGCTTTTAATATAAATTTAAACTATGTATGACTTTCATGTCAAGTGTCCAAAAACCTTACATTCAGTTCACACCAAGTATATTCTCTTAAAGTAAATTATTTCAGTAATAAATACTCTTTACAAAAAGTAAACTCTACATCTTTTTCACAAGGGTTGTATATACATGCTAGACAAAGCTGCGCAACGATCTGCATTATGTAGATCTGTTTGTCATACCTCACAAAAAAATTAACTTCAGTCGCAGACTACGATTTCAGTCATGCTAAAGTATTTACATGACATAAAAAAAAAGAAAAGAAAAAAGATGGTTTTAGTCTGACTGAAATTGACTTTTAAAGTGCATGTAAACGCACTTTGTGATGTACAATCAATTTAAATTGTATTCAATTTGTACAATTCAATTGTACAATCAATTATAATTGATTGTAGGTAAACTGTCACTCAATCCTTGTGCTCCTTTTGTTCTCTGTGTTCAAAAGAATCACGTCACTGTTTTAAGGACTGAGAAACCACTACAAGCTGAAATTTCGAACCAATTCAGAATATTTTGGCCAATTAATGGTGTGCTCAATACTGAAAAAAAGATTCCAGCAAACATATACATGTACACTTCCTTTCAAAATAACTTTTGTAGTCAAAGCAGAGGACTAAATAACAATTTGACCTCGGAGCGAATTGTCTTTGCATAAATAAATACATGTGTGCACGTGTGCATTTGTTTTATGTTATTATATTCTTATTTTATTGCATTCTCATGAACGTGCATGGTAAAAGACTCACTACAGCTGTCTTCATCACTGTGATCTCCGCAGTCATTGTCCCCGTCACACTGCCACTGCGCCGGGATGCATGTGCACTCGCCAAATGCACTGACCGCACATGTGAAGTGATTTCTCCCACAGGAGCATTCGGCAGCACTTAAAACACCTGCAGAATACACAAACACATGAAGTCTGTTACTAAAGGGAATTTAATCAGTTCATTAGTCAGAAACTGTGAAAAGGGTGTGCAGATTCAATATAAATTCTATATATTTTTTATATATATATTGTGAAAAAACCTTTTTTAGGAAGGAAGCATGAAGAATTATTTTCACACCTGAATTGTTACCTCTGAGTTCAGACCTTAATTTCATTTATTTCCATTAAGAGGTGCATTAATTTTTGGTCAAGATTTTTTAACTGACACCCTGATCTCATTATAATAATAACAACAATAATCTTATTACAATAATCTTGACATTGTCATCCTGGAATATGGCCATGATGTGTGAAAAACTCATACAACACACTCCATCAATTGGGGTTAGAAGAACTGATGCCAAACGTATAACATGCTAGAAACATAATAATCACGGCAATAATTAAATAATAATTAAGCATTTGCCAATTTAAATCCAAACAGAAACTTTTTTTATTTTGGCCAGGCAGTGTGTATTTTTTATATACAAACCCGATTCCAAAAAAGTTGGTACAAATTGTACCACTGTACAAATTGTGAATAAAAAAGAATGCAATAAATTTACAAATCTCATAAACTTATATTTTATTCACAATAGAATATAGATAACATATCAAATGTTGAAAGTGAGACATTTTGAAATGTCATGCCAAATATTGGCTCATTTTGGATTTCATGAGAGCTACACATTCCAAAAAAGTTGGGACAGGTAGCAATAAGAGGCTGGAAAAGTTAAATGTGCATATAAGGAACAGCTGGAGGATCAATCTGCAACTTATTAGGTCAATTGGCAACATGATTGGGTATAAAAAGAGCCTCTCAGAGCGGCAGTGTCTCTCAGAAGTCAAGATGGGCAGAGGATCACCAATTCCCCCAATGCTGCGGCCAAAAATACTGGAGCAATATCAGAAAGGAGTTTCTCAGAGAAAAATTGCAAAGAGTTTGAAGTTATCATCATCTACAGTGCATAATATCATCCAAAGATTCAGAGAATCTGGAACAATCTCTGTGCGTAAGGGTCAAGGCCGGAAAACCATACTGGATGCCCGTGATCTTCGGGCTCTTAGACGGCACTGCATCACATACAGGAATGCTACTGTAATGGAAATCACAACATGGGCTCAGGAATACTTCCAGAAAACACTGTCGGTGAACACAATCCACCGTGCCATTCGCTGTTGCCGGCTAAAACTCTGTAGGTCAAAAAAGAAGCCATATCTAAACATGATCCAGAAGCGCAGGCGTTTTCTCTGGGCCAAGGCTCATTTAAAATGGACTGTGGCAAAGTGGAAAACTGTTCTTTTTGGAAAACTGGGACGCCATGTCATCTGGACTAAAGAGGACAATGACAACCCCAGTTGTTGTCAGCGCTCATTGCATTTTCCAACATGACAATGCCAGACCACATACTGCATCAATTACAACATCATGGCTGCGTTGAAGAAGGATCCGGGTACTGAAATGGCCAGCCTGCAGCCCAGATCTTTCACCCATAGAAAACATTTGGTGCATCATAAAGAGGAAGATGCCACAAAGAAGACCTAAGACAGTTGAGCAACTAGAAGCCTGTATTAGACAAGAATGGGACAACATTCCTATTCCTAAACTTGAGCAACTTGTCTCCTCAGTCCCCAGACGTTTGCAGACTGTTATAAAAAGAAGAGGGGATGCCACACAGTGGGAAACATGGCCTTGTCCCAACTTTTTTGAGATGTGTTGATTCCATAAAATTTAAAAATCAACTTATTTTTCCCTTAAAATTATACATTTTCTCAGTTTAAACATTTGATACATCATCTATGTTGTATTCTGAATAAAATATTGAAATTTCCACATCATTGCATTCTGTTTTTATTCACAATTTGTACAGTGTCCCAACTTTTTTGGAATCGGGTTTGTATATATAATAACTAGTTGAAGTAACTGAAATCAAAATGGACTTGATATCTTAATATGTATATGTCATAATGTATCATTATGGCATTTCTTAAAACTGTTGTGTTATGTTAGTTCACTTTATTTTGTTAAACTTAAAATGTGAGTTTTTGGAGTCCCAGAGTTTAAAGTCTGAAAGTCTGTGTCTCTAAAGATAAATTATAAAATGCTGTGATAACTGCACTCTAATGCATCCATCCAGCAACAAATAATAAATCACAATTATCTTCAAAAACACTTTTTCTTTTCCATTAAATTCAAAACCCCTGTCCTCTCTGTCTTTCACTTCCTAGCTGTCAGTCTGGGATCTAAATTCAAAGAATGTTTATATCACCACTGGCTTATGTTCACAAAAATCACATGAGGCAAATTATTAAACAAAATGAAGGTGACCCTTTATAATGTCACAGGCAAGATAAACACTTAATACAGTGAATGCAAGTTCATCCAATTTGTTCCAACTAAAATGACCATTTCATTACCATCAACAATACGCTTCAACGCTTGCGATTTCTTCACAAGGAAGTGTCTTTCAAAAACTATTCCAAGTATGTGGTCTATTCCAGTACTATTCCATGTATGTTTCATGAAAATGACTATGCACTCAGACCATTTGCATCTTTTTGTTCCTCTCTGCTTCATCTCACTGTATTAGAATCTGCTTGCTTTGGACCGGATTATAAGAGAAGTGACCAAATGAAAAAAAAGTGTAGAGAATCAAGTAGTGAACTTGGCATGAAGAAGCACATGGTTCTGTGTTCCTTTCTGGCAAGCTTGAATAATTACAGCCCTTCTCTTGTGGGAGATCAAGTTATATATGCCATGTTTAGTCACTAAATGGAGCAAGACATTCATCATGTATGCTTTAAAGACTTGCCATTTCGGTTTCAAAAAGTCAAAAACTCCTTAATATCTTTGAAAGAGTAAACAACATCACTAATAAAATATAAATATATTTGATATACATACATAGTCTCAAAGCATATTTGGGTGCTTGTAATATTATTTGAAAGATAGCGGAAGCAGACATTACACAACAACATTTTTACAAAAACATTTATTATTAAAGGTGCCGTAAGTGATTCCTGAGAAAAACTGTTCAACCCAAACAAACACACTCCTCCCTTCATTGCTCCACCCCCACAATGCAAGAGTGGATGTCTCTTTATCACAAAAACATTAGCATTAAGTAAACAGGAGTACAAGCAAGAGTTCATTGTTAGTCACAAGAAGCACACCAGCTCCAGACAAACAATGACACTCAAAACAGTCCTGTTACTATAGCTAACATTACAACAACAGCCTATCTTAGCCCGTATTCAGACCTTCCCGCTTCAGTCTCTCTAGCGCTGGAAAGCTTTTAGAATATTAATGTGGGTCCTAAAGCTCTTGCCTGATCATAACCATTCTTTTTCAAGTGATATTCTGATTGTGTAATGTCTCAGCCATCTCTCTTTCTACAGTCCTTCTTCAAATCTCCGTCCTCCCCCATCATAAGTGGACACGCCCCCTACTGCTGATTGGCTACAAGTGTGTTGTGGCATTCAATCCGATCCACTTTCAACAGCATCACAGAAATCACTTAAATGCACCTTTAAGCATAAAATGAGATAACTTATACAGAGTTCAGACCTGATGTTTGCGACTCAGCTGAGCAAGTAAAACATTTATTTCTGTAAGCGAACATTGTTTGTTTGTTTGTTTGTATGCATGTATGGTACAGTATGTAGGCGCAATATGCATGCATGTATGTATGGTACAGTATGCATGTATGGTACAGTATGTACGGTACAGTATGTACGGCACAGTATGTATGCATAGTCCCAAACATGAATGTACTTTTCAGCTAAAGATAGCTTTAAAAGCAAAATTTCTCACAAATAAAACTCATAAATAAATAAATGTATACAATAACACTTAAAAGGCCCACTGAAGGTGCCTTGAAATGCACAGCATTATTCAAGGTGTTGACGTAATTTCCACTGAGATAGGAAGACAGGGCGGGACATATCAAACAGCCCCTCCCCTTTTTTTAAATGGCCAATAGCGTTTAGTTTATAATCACAGCTCAGGCAGATAAAATGCATCATCCTGTGATGCAATACCAGACTTTCGCCCCAATGGAAAGCATATTTACACTGTCTGAATTGTTCCATATCCCCTATATAGTGAACTATGTGCCATTCACTATTAAAAAAATAAATAAATAAGTAATTGTGTGAACAAGTGACCGATTTCAGCCTCAACTTCACAGTCTATTTATAATGTAGGGGGTGGGACGCTTTAGATTCTAGAGAACATTTGACTGCATTTCTGTTTCTCATCAAGTTTATGTCCAGAGTGATGTCATCAAAATCATTGTTCCATATTGGCGGAAGTGAGAGACTGTTAGTTTTAAATACTTATATCTTCTAAATGTGACTTTTGTAAATGTTTTGAGCACACTAGCTTACAGATAACAGTAAGACTAACATATTCATACTAAAAGCCAAAAACTTTTAATATATACAGTTGTGCTGAAAATGATTCATACACTTGGTAAACATGACCAAAGAAGGCTGTGAAAATAAATCTGCGTTGTTAATCCTTTTGATCTTTTCTTTTAAAAAATTATACAATTCTAACCTTTCATTGGAAAATAAGAATTTGAAATGGGGGGATCTTATTATGAAATAAATGTTTTTCTCTAACACACATTGCTCACAATTAATCATATCCTTTTATTAAATACTTTTTGCAACCTCTTTTTGCCAAGATATCAGCTCTGAGTCTTCTATACTAGCTGATGAGTTTGGAGAACACCTGACAAGAGATCAGAGAACATTCCTCCATACAGACTCTCTCCAGATCCTTCAGATTCCCAGCTCCATGTTGGTGCTTCTCCTCTTCAGTTCACCTCACTCATCTTCTATAGTGTTACGGTCAGGGACTGGGATGGCCATGGCAGAAACTTGGTTTTGTACTCAGTGACATGTTTTTGTGTTGATTTTGATGTTCGTTTTGGATCACTGTCCTGTTGGAAGATTCAACCTTGGCCCATTATAAGATTACATCCATGATACCACATATCTGAACAAAATGTCCAGGATCTCTAGAAGAAAGATAGGCCCACAACATTAAAGATACAGCAGAGTATTTCATTTTACACATGGGGTACTTATCCGTGTGCACCAAACCCATCTTGAGTGTTTGCTGACAAAAGGCTCTTTTTTTTTTTTTTTTTTTTCATCTGACCACCTTCTGTTTGGAGGAATGGTCTCTGATCTCTTGTCAGGTGTTCTCCAAACTCATCAGCTATTATAGAAGACGACTCAGAGCTGTTATCTCGGCAAATAAAAAGAGGTTGCAAAAAGTATTGAATAAAAGGGTATGATTAATTGTGAGCAATGTGTGTTAGAGACAAACATTTATTTCATAACTGAAAAGTTAGAATTTTATACATTTTTAAAACAAAAGATCAAAAGGATTAACAACGCAGATTTATTTTCACAGCCTTCTTTGGTCATATTTACCAAGTGTATAAATCATTTTGAGCACAAATGTATATATATTGAGCAGATGCTTTTATCCTTTACAATTACCATTCAAAATGTCTCATGTCTTAATTGTCCAAATATATTTTAGGGATACTGTTTTTCAGATCCATTGCAATTTATTTTGAATAATTGATAAACATAATAAATGCTTTTTAATCCATTAATTATGCTGCCTTTATTTTTTATCCCTTAAATCAATTTTTTCTGTGCTTAAATCCCAGCAAGCAACAATTGGCAGAAATTGTGCACATCCACTGATCTAGAGTCATCTTTTCGCATTTCAGTAATATTTATGGTTTTGATTTGACCAAGACTAGTGGTTATGGGTATCTTTGTGTCAAAGCAGAAACCGGAAGCAACAGGTTGAGTAAGAGGATTCACTGGATTCTTTGTCAAATCTAAGCTCATACCAGCTAAATGCTTGAGCATGAAAGCAGAATGTTGCACTGCAGGTTAGGACACTGACTAGCAAAATGTAACTAGTACTATTGGAGATTTTGGATTGCTTTACATGATGTTACGTTTAGCATCCAGTAGCACCATCATAGAACCAGGACTGGTGAAGTTGGCATGCAAATGTGAAAATTAGGGTGGAAATAGTTTTTGCAGAGGTGCACCCACTTATACATTTCCAAAAATAAGTAATTTATTAATTTCCTTATTTTTGCTCAAAGCAGATAAATATAGAAAGCCGAGGAGACCAATCAAGTGAGATCACTTATACAATAAAAGAGCAGCAGATTAGTCTGTACTCAAATTATCAAAAACATCATCTGTTCATTTTCCAGCTTTCCATCTCAATTCCACCCTTCCATTTACTGAAAACCCCTCACATCTGGAATCTCTTCTCTTCCCCCCGTGGCATTGGTTGCTCTCTGTTACAGACACTGGCAACAAAAAATGCCAATACCTCACTGCGTGTGCATGTGTAACTGCCGTTCTCTCTAATTTCTATACTGTGAAATTACCCCTCAACCACAAAGATATATCAACATGTCCTTCCAGAAAGCTGTCAGACTTCTAAGCTTAACCCCTCAAAGGCAAAATGAAGACACAGCTGTGGATGTATGAACGGGAGCCACCCTTTCAGCAAGAAAAGAAAGAATTTACATTTAAAAAGTTCTTCAGCACTGATGAAAGATTTGCTTACAACAACTCATCTGTATAATGCAAGCTGGTTAATCTATTCATTGTGTTATAAATGGAACAAATGGAATATTTTATATATTTCACTCATTTCAAAAGAGCGAAAAGAAATTCTAAAAGTGTCTTTTAAACTGGAGTGAATTCATCCAAGTTAGTTGAAACCAGGGTTATTAAGAGCAATTGAAACTAAAACCATAAAATAAAAATAATAATTTTCATTACTTGAAAGTTGAAGTAAAAAAAAAAAAAAAAAAAAAAAAAAAACTTAAAATATATAAAAAAAAAAAAAAAAAAAAAAAAAGGACAAGACTACTAAGCCTTTATAAATCAAAATGAAAAAAATATATATAAATATTGAATATATTCTAATATAAAATCTAATATAACTTTTTTAAATCTAATATGAATAATGTATAAGCTAATCATTAATAAAAATAAAAAAATGCACATCAATAAAATAACACTAGTTGAAACCTGTATACAATTGGCCTGTGTGTTTTAACATAAAACATCAACAACAATGTGATAAAGTTGATATGATTAATCATGATGAGTATGGCAAATAAAAAAAGATCTTGTTAAAAGAATAGCCCCCCAAACAAGAAAATCTGATGATCTACACATTCAAACGTAGTGAATTAAATTGGCCTTAAACTTACCGTGACATGTCTTGGGGCTTCAAAGTTTGAATGTGAAATTAAATATGGAAAATAAATTTTATTATTTCTTGATTAAACTTGGAGAAAAATGGAGGCACCGGCATTCTCAAGACCCTATACAGATCAAGCATTTTGGAGAATGGATGGAAAAAGCCAAAATGTTTTCCTCCAGACAAATGTGCAAAATGACAAATATGAGAAACAAATATAATAAAGGTAAACAAAAGCGCAAAATAGGCTAACATTGCTGGACAGACCTGATGTTTGCCACTCAACTGAACAGATAAAACTGAACTCAACTGAACACTTCTGTAAGTGAACGTGTATTTATTTACTTCCATCCCCTTCTCATTGAGAAGGACATTTCTTAAAAGGTTGGGGAAAAGATAACCTGAAATGGCTTTTGGCTTTAAAGTTTAAAATATCTACAACACAACTGTAACAGAAGCCCTTTTAAAACCCCATAGAAAAAACGGAGAGAGACATTTGTCTGAGATTTAAAACGAGGGTATCCTGTTGCAGATGCCAAGTGCAGAGTTTTAGTTTTGAATGATGAGGTACAGTAAAGGGGAAAGATATGATGCATTTAGAGGGTTAAAAAAAAAGGACTGGAAAAGAAAAATAGGGCTTGTCGCTGAGTGTCGGTTCTTTTCCATCAGTCAGCCATTTTTAATGAACTTGGCTGTTCTAGCCTGCATTTGAGGCAGAGCTGAGAGTCAGTGGGCTGAAGGAATGAGAAAGGGGGAAGTTTAACGGTGGCATGAACGTGAAAGGAGAGAAAAGGAGTTCAAAATGCAGCATTAGTAGCCTCGACTCAGTTTGAATCTGAAATGTGCAAGTCCAAACAGAGTAGGGTAAGAGGGAAGGATGCCCTTTTAAATTGTAACACATTTAATGTGCAGGATAATTATGCAATCAGCTAATGGGTTATTAAGGGAAATGAACGGAAACATTTGTTACTTTAGTTGTCATTGCACAAAATGTACTGAAAACACCTCAAATGCTCTATGAAGGATGACAATACCACTCGGAATGATTTCTGAGCAAGACAGTACAGTACAAATATAAAATTTGATATGATGAAACAAAAACTGTGAACACTGAAAAAAAAATTGGTGCAGGATTTACTTGAAATTAGAGTAATGTACCCCTTTAGAGTAATTTTCGATGTGCAAGGTGCACCATTGCTCTCAGTTGTTTGCCTTGTGCATCAGACCAAGACGCATTTATTTCTTTGCATTTGTATAAAATTTTATAAATATTTATACTAATATTTAGGAGCACCTAACACCACCCCTACCCTAAACCTACCCACTTCTCAATAATATAAAACAGGCAAATAAAAGTAAAATAAAAGTATATAAAAGTAAAATAAAAGGCAAATAAAAGTAAAGTCACATAAAAATATTTTTAAAAAAACTGACCCAAAAACAAGTTGTATGATATTTGTATATGAAGAACAGAGCGGAGCTTAAGGTTAATCGCTAAAAATGATCCCATTCCGAGAAATTTCATTCAAAAGATACACCCAAAAAGACGCAATCGTTCAGGAAACACACAAGAGCCAATGCCATTTCACAAATCTAAGCTGACGTAACTTATCTTTTTTGAAAAATACATTATAACTTTTGGCCACAAGATGGCACTTCCCCAAAACTTTGAGTACCTTCAGGTCATGGTGCCGAAGACACATACAGAGTTTCGTAACAATACGCCAATGCGTTCATAATATATATTTCTTATTACAACAAAATTAAAAATGGGCATTATGGGAAAATCGTTTGTCTCGGCATGCTACACCAAATCTAAAAAGACCAGTTTTGGCCAAACCATTCAGAAGTTCCAAGCAAAAATAGCAATTTTTTTCCTATCTCATGACCACTAGGTGTCACAGCTGTGCAGGTAACCTCAGGTCATGGTTGTTTCGTCAGAATTTGGTAAAGCGTTGCAGAGATATAGCCTCATGACCATTTTGGGGCACTCAAGAACGGTTATTCAAGAACGGTTCGACGAATCAATTTGAATTCCATAACTTTTTGTCGCCGTAGTCTGGAGATGATCTGGTTCAGTTTTCATGAAAATCGGACCAACAGCCGATAAAAAAAAAAATAATAAAAAAAATTCTAAATGGCGGAAAATTACGTCATAGGGTGCAATCAAATAAAAAAAACAGAGTGGAACAGAGGTTAATCGCTAAAACTGATCCTGCTTCGTGATAACTCATTCAAAAGATTCACCCAAACCGACGCAATCAGTCACAAGACACACAAGAGACACTGCCATTTCACAATGTAAGCTGATGTAACGCTTCTTCTGGCGGCAGTTTTTCTTTACATTTCACTGCCGGTTGTGTATTGTGTATATAACTGTGTATGTGACAAATAAAACTCTTGAACCTTGAATCTTGAATGTGCGCTCACAGGATCTGAGCTTGACGGCAGATGTAGACTGTGATTGCTTCTGGTCGTTTGGCCTGGGGACACATGTAATATTTGTACTTTTTGAATAAATTGTGACTGTGTCGTATCTATAGGTTGTTGATTGGATGGAGGCAGTTAATGTGAGCAGGCAGTGGATTTTAGAGAAGTACTGCATATTTTTATTAAAAATAACACTGTCAAAAGAAAAAGTGAAACATATGCATGGCTCAATCGTTCACAATAAGATCAATACCTTGCATTTAGAAAATAGATTTTTTTCATTCTGACTTTAACAATGGGAATACAGACTGGGCTAAGGACTGGTTCCCAAAACATTTTCTTGTTTAATGCAATATGGTATTGAATTGGTTCACTTAAAAGTTTCCCAGAAAGTTTTGCATGTCATTTACACATTTTTGTAAAAACATGTTTACAAATGATTAAAAAAAAAAATGTTAGTGTGCGTTTTTCTTTTGTTTCTCTGACCCCAATTCCAAACATGTTTGTGCAGAATAAAGAATCCACTTTTGTGTTCAGACGCAACAAAGAACCACAGAATTGTTGGCAGTTGGAGGGGGAGACTAGATTTCATTCCAATTCTTCCCAAGATTTCTTGGTGCAGTACCTAACCCATCTTAGGAATGGTCTCTTTTACAAAACAGACCATTTGGCTGCATTTTGGAACAATATGTATTGTGAAAATTCTGTTACAAATGGAATTGGACTAAAATTCACAGCAGTTAATAGTTACTTAGTCTCAATTTGGAAGAGGAATCTGTAATATCTTGGATCCTTTTACAGTCAGCTGAGATGATTTGCAACTGTGTAAAGCCACTATAAGCAGGGGTAAGATTTTAATTTGTAATGCAAAATCAGTAGTGCCATTATTAAGGGAGTGTAGGGTAAGCTGGGTCACACTACACTTAAGTTGTCCGGCCCCACTTTATATTAGGTGGCCTTAACTACTATGTACTTACATTTTAAAAAAAGTACAATACACTTATTGTGTTCATATTGTATTGCAAAACACTTTTGCTGATATTGAGGTGGGATACGGGTAAAGTTAGGGACAGGTGTGGTGGTGTGGGTCAGTTTAAGGGTAAAGTTAGGGACAGGTGTGGTGGTGTGGGTAAGTTTAAGGGTAAGGTTAGGGACAGGTGTGGTGGCGTGGGTAAGTTTAAGGTTTTAAGGGCAAGGTGTGTTAGGGACGGGTGTGGTGGGTGTGGGTAAGTTTAAGGTGTAAAGTTAGGGACAGGTGTGGTGGTGTGGGTAAGTTTAAGGGTAAGGTTAGGGACAGGTGTGGTGGCGTGGGTAAGTTTAAGGGTAAGGTTAGGGACAGGTGTGGTGGTATGGGTAAGTTTAAGGGTAAAGTTAAGGACAGGTGTGGTGGTATGGGTGAGTTTAAGGGTAAAGTTAGGGACAGGTGTGGTGGTGTGAGTGAGTTTAAGGGTAAGGTTAGGGACAGGTGTGGTGGTGTGGGTAAGTTTAAGGGTAAAGTTAGGGACATGTGTGGTGGTGTGGGTAAGTTTAAGGGTAAAGTTAAGGACAGGTGTGGTGGCGTGGCGTGTGGTAAGTTTTAAGGGTAAAGTTAGGGACAGGTGTGGTGGTGTGGGTAAGTTTAAGGGTAAAGTTAGGGACAGGTGTGGTGGTGTGGGTCAGTTTAAGGGTAAGGTTAGGGACAGGTGTGGTGGTGTGGGTAAGTTTAAGGGTAAAGTTAGGGACAGGTGTGGTGGTGTGGGTAAGTTTAAGGATAAAGTTAGGGACAGGTGTGGTGGCGTGGGTAAGTTTAAGGTAGGGTTAGGTGGAAGGGACGTGTCAGCAGTGTAATTAAAATTATATGTAACTACAGAAATTAAAATTACAGATGTAATTACATGCAGCTAATTAAAAAAATAAAATAAAAAAAAATAATATATATATAAGTACAATGTAAAAACATGTATGTACACAATAAGTGCATTGCATCAAATGATTAATTTAAATCTTAGTACATAGTAGTTAAGGCCACCTAATATAAAGTGGGTCCATTGTCCTCTAGGGAAGAATAAAGGAGACTAATATGACTAATTATATATCACGGTAACTATTAACTGAAAAAACTGTGAACATAGGGCCATAAATATGAAATGTATATAAAAATATTTATTAATTCACTATGACATTCCAAAGTATTACTTTGTTATCCTAATCTCCCATAGTAGTACTACAAAATACTATGGTTAACTTAACATCACAATAGATTTTACAACAGTTAGTTTTAACTAATACATTTTAGTCAAATGCTTTTCAGTTTGATGTTTGTGTATGTTTTGAGTAAATTTCTATATTGCGACATCTACTACATATCATGATCATAAATATTAATAATTAAGAAATGTCACCATTTCAACTAACTTGCTTTTATCTCTTCCTCTTTTGTCTCCTCATCTGCACTTTCTTTTTTGTCATTGTTTGCCACATTCCGCTGATATTCTTACTACGAAATACTTGTTTGACTAAATTCCAGTTACCCAATCACTGCTATATGCTCTACATTGTCTGAGCTACCAGCACTAAAATACACCAGTGCAAAAGTAAGCCCACCCAGAGAGCCTTTCACAGGACGCATGCATCAGCAAACTCTCCCTACACACAGACAGAAACATCTCTGGATCAAGCTGATCTAAGCAGATGTAATGACTAAACAATTCCAGCACTGAAATGATTTGTCTTGAGGCTTAAGTAGCTTGTCTGGATAACCTACAATCTTCTATAGACAAACTTGACTATCGGCATGAGGTCTAGTCCACTTTGCAGCTTATTCTGGCCAAGACCAGCCCAATTATTCAAAGCAAGTTGGGTTTTGATTCAAACAAGCAGTTTATGTATGTTTATCTGAAAAAGTCTCAAAATTCCAACATAAAAAAAAAAAAAAACCTCTCTCATTTTAAGAAACAATCAAAAGGTACACTACGTACTATTTTGTTCAAAATTAACAAAAATTTGAATGAGTCAACATCAATCCTTCTTCCAAAACATGTTTTATCTTACTCTGATTAATTATGGTAAGCTTATTATAAGCAGGATGCTTTTTGCAGGAAATATTTAAATCCTGCTGCTAAGGACTATAAATGCCATTGTGCATAAAGTCATAGCTTCCCAGCTGATCACTTCCATACAGTGCCAGATGTTTCAGTTGTCTTCATCCATCAGCAGAGACAAATTCACCTTGAGAAGTGTAAGACGATAGCTAAACTCACAAAGGTCGTCACAGAGTTAAAGGCGCACATACATACAAAAGTTAGTGGAGATTAATGAGATTCAGTTTTTTGAGATGTTATGTCAGATGAAAGGAAAAAAAAGGATTTAGCAGTTGCTTTTTTATCTGCACACAAGGTCTTCCACACACAGATACAATGCATACATTTCTCAGAAAAATCACACACAGTGCTCAGACATCTAGCATGCCTGTTTCTAATCCCTCATCTGACAGCACTCACTAACATCCTGTCCGTAAGGAAGAAGCAGCACTGTTTTCTTCAAGGGTCACTTGTTTCCCTGTGGACATGCCTCATCTCACAAAGACACTTTTGTTCCATTTGAACTACGGCTCATCTCTCTGCTCTGATAGGTTAGAACTGTGATTTCACAAAATCTATCCTTTCTTTCTGCTATTTATATCTGAAAATCTCTTACATTTACTCAGTAAACAACTTTATTCATCTTTCCTGGCTCAGAACAGGTAGAGTAATAAGAAAAGTAACCGCTGTTAAGTAAAGAAGCAACAGCAACAGTGGCAGATCTGTTACTACTAATGCAACGTACAGCATCATGAACGTGATGAAAGAAAAGTAGTTTTAAAGCCATAGTTTTTTGCCATGTATAACGTAATACAATTACTTATAACTTTTGAGCAAAACAGTAAGTGTTGCTTTCTTACCATATGATACTGATATAAATTTCCACAAAGCAAGAAAAAAACATATAGCTGCCAAATAAAATTAAATAAGTTATAAATACTTATGATGAATATTTAAGAAAAATTATACAATTGCTTTTAACTTGTAAATCAACATGGGCTCTGCCACTGTTATTCCCAGGGCACTGGTGCCAATGACACAGTAAAAACTGGGCCCTGTATTTTACCTGTATTTTAAATTACGCATTGCATTGTGTTGGAAACTTAATGTTCTGGCAGATTTTTTTTCTTACAGTGTAAAATAAAGTATTAAATGAAAATTCTGTCATCAATTACTCACCCTCATGTCCTTCCAAACCCGTATTTTTGTTAATCTTCAGAACACAAAATGAAGATATTTTAATGAAATCTGAGAAATTTCTGTCCCTCAATTCAAAGTCTATTCACCCAAAGACACAAGACATGAATCGAGCAGTTTAATCAGAGTCTTCTGTGTAGATTTAAATGTTTATTCACATATAAACATTGATCAGCAAACAGAGCACTCAAATATCGTAAACCGCAGCTAAAGCATGCTTGTGTGACACGCAAGAACAAACCTCATTGATTCTTGTGGAAGCAAAGTTTCGAAGATTAGTGAAAATCTTATGGGTTTAGAACGACATGAGAGTAACTGATGACAAAACTGCAATTTTTTGGGTGAACTGTCCCTTTAATTAAATGGAAATGTGACCAAACTGAACACTAATAGAGGGTTTAGTACAAGTCCTGAATAAACATCACATTTCACAATGGACAATAGAAAATATAAATAGAATGTCTGTCTTTCCTATTTTCCTGAGCATTATCATCGAGTTTAGTTTAAAATCAACCACTGAGAAGGCTTTCCCATGCCAGCCCAGCAGGATATCAGAGCATGCTGTGTGAAAGCTTCTGTCTTCATCAAAAGACAGAGATGAACAATGCTGCCTGCTATGGCTGCGCTCTGAACAATTCATGTTGCTCTGCCTTGCTCAATGCATCCACCATGTTCAGAATCAGCATTTCCTCCAGCACTGAATCTGTCTTGTGAAAGACAAACAAATTCAAAGAAATAGAAGACAGGGAATGAAGTTTCACACATGTCTGTGAGTTCTCAGGACCCTGACTGACCTTATTTCATATAAATCTTTGACATTTTCTGTGCTTCGTTCCCAGCGATGGCATGCCCATCCTTATTTGCTGTCATGCACAATATCCAAGCGTAGACAAAAGTGAAAATCTTGATACTATTATGAATAATACTTTGCATAAGCAACGCCCAAGCATCTCTATAAAATACATACATTTTAATGTATATTGCACAGATCAGAGTGTGTGTGTGTGTGTGTGTGTGTGTGTGTGTGTGTGTGTGTGTGTGTGTGTGTGTGTGTGCATGTATGCATTTGCTTTTCTGTTTTAATCACGGGATGCCCATCCCGAAGTAACTAGGGAGTACATCAGCTTCAGGTTTGGATCCAGAACACTGGATTATGAACACTTCAAATGACCCAACACCTGTGAATAGATGACTCCAACTCCTGCAAGGACTTCAGAGGAAGCCAACTCTGAATCAATATGCACCTATGCAAAATTTTCTATGTATCCTACTCATGTTGTTAAAGGGTTAGTTCACCCAAAAATGAAAATTAGCCCATGATTTACAAACCCGATTCCAAAAAAGTTGGGACACTGTACAAATTGTGAATAAAAAAGGAATGCAATAATTTACAAATCTCATAAACTTATATATTTTATTCACAATAGAATATAGATGAATCAAATGTTGAAAGTGAGAAATTTGGAAATGTCATGCCAAATATTGCCTCATTTTAGATTTCATGAGAGCTACACATTCCAAAAAGTTGGGACAGATAGCAATAAGAGGCCGGAAAAGTTAAAGGTGCATATAAGGAACAGCTGGAGGACGTCTGGGGACTGAGGAGACAAGTTGCTCAAGTTTAGGAATAGGAATGTTGTCCCATTCTTGTCTAATACAGGCTTCTAGTTGCTCAACTGTCTTAGGTCTTCTTTGTCCCATCTTCCTCTTTATGATGCACCAAATGTTTTCTATGGGTGAAAGATCTGGACTGCAGGCTGGCCATTTCAGTACCCGGATCCTTCTTCTACACAGCCATGATGTTGTAATTGATGCAGTGTGTGGTCTGGCATTGTCATGTTGGAAAACGCAAGGTCTTCTCTGAAAGAGACGACGTCTGGATGGGAGCTTATGTTGTTCTAGAACTTGGATATACCTTTCAGCATTGATGGAGCCTTTCCAGATGTGTAAGCTGCCCATGCCACACGCACTCATGCAACCCCATCCCATCAGAGATGCAGGCTTCTGAACTGAGCGCTGAGAACAACTTGGGTTGTCCTTGTCCTCTTCAGTCCGGATGACATGGCGTCCCAGTTTTCCAAAAAGAACTTCAAATTTTGATTCATCTGACCACAGAACATTTTTCCACTTTGCCACAGTCCATTTTAAATGAGCCTTGGCCCAGAGAGAACGCCTGCGCTTCTGGATCATGTTTAGATATGGCTTCTTTTTTGACAATTGGTGATCCTCTGCCCATCTTGACTTCTGAGAGACACTGCCACTCTGAGAGGCTCTTTTTATACCCAATCATGTTGCCAATTGACCTAATAAGTTGCAAATTGGTCCTCCAGCTGTTCCTTATATGTACATTTAACTTTTCCGGCCTCTTATTGCTACCTGTCCCAACTTTTTTGGAATGTGTAGCTCTCATGAAATCCAAAATGAGCCAATATTTGGCATGACATTTCAAAATGTCTCACTTTCAACATTTGATATGTTATCTATATTCTATTGTGAATAAAATATAAGTTTATGAGATTTGTAAATTATTGCATTCCTTTTTTATTCACAATTTGTACAGTGTGCCAACTTTTTTGGAATCGAGTTTGTACTCACCCTCATCCTAGGTGTATATGACATTCTTCTTTCAGACGAATACAATCAGAGTTATATTAAGTTATACCTCCGTTACGAAAGGCCTTCTGAAGCGAAGCAACGCGTTTGTGTAAGAAAAAAATGTTGTATGACTAACTGTCATACGCGAAAGACTGGCGTTCCAGCGCATATTTCGATCGCTTCAATTTCATCAGCTCATCCGAAACGAGCTGTTCGAGTCGTACATAATGCGACTGATCACGTGATGAGAAGACTGACTGGCCCGTTGCAGAGGATTCGTTCAGACAATTGTCTTATATTTTAAAGTGCGCATTCAGCACCACCGATCCCTATTCACAGAGTATGCATGATCGTGAAATTGAAAGTGAAAGTAAATGGGATAGCTCATTCAAGCGCGATTTCAATAAGTTACCGCTGTGTGAAAGTGGCATGTGAATATCTCCCAATATGAAAGCTATCTAGTTGTAACCATCTCTTAGCTCTGTATCATGCTTGAAAAAAAAACGTGGTCTCTATTTGCAATATTGAGTACTTTGATTATGGTTATTGTTTGCAATAACAACATCCATTAGTCAAAAGTCCTGTGGACACATCTATTGTGTTTTGTGGCCTTAATTCAGTGACTTTTTTTTTTTTTTTCAAAAACCACACAAACATTATTCTCTCAAAAATACAAGCATGTACATACATGTTGCTAATATATTATAGTAGCCCAGTTTGAGCTGAATACAGTGTGATGACACTTTTGCCATTAATGTGTTTATAAGCAACTGAAAAAAGCACAAATGTCAGAGCATGTCAAAACTTCTAAAGGGCCCCAAAACTGTGCCGACCTGTAAGAGTTAATATCTATGATCAATTTGTGGGAAGGAGTTCAGTTAGGAGGTCAAAAGAAGCTCATATGCAGTTCTAAGGTCTGAAGAGACAATCATACAGGAGAGGAGCCAGTCAGTTGAGTTTTTGGCAAAACCTTTACAGTGCTTGCGGTCTTTTACTGCATATGATAATTCATACTCAGAAAGTAGAATTGAAATGACATTCATTACAAGATGATTAGTTAAAACATTTCACCTGCAAACAATTTTTCTAATCATGTATTTTATCATTGAAGATTTCTTAAAAATACTAAAAATGTAAAAATCTTGTCTCGTCTCGTTCTCGTGAACCCAATCTCGTGTCTCGTCTCGTGATCTAATCAGACCGTTTGAGACAGTGATCTTGTAGTATCATGGCTGTGGATGGGACGAGATTTCACAGTGGATCACTGCATTTGTGTGTCTATGTGTGTTTTAAAGAGCCAAACTGGACTAATATGTCCCTTTGTCCATCACAGCCAGAGACACCTGACTGAAGTGCATAAATCCTGACTATGACGCATGTTCTTATGCATTCATGTGTAGAGCTCAACAGTGATCACCCATATTAATTTTGCTGTGACCTTGGAATTTGTTCCTGAAGTATGTTTCACCATTCATTTTCTCTGCAGGCCCTAATGGATAGATGCACTTTTAGGGACTTCAAAACAGAAACAGCCATTCACTGCCATTATAAACCTTGGAAGAGCCAGGACTTTTTTTAATACAACTCTGATTGTATTTGTCTGAAAGAAGAAAGTCATATACACCTAGGAAGGGTTGAGGGTTAGTAAATCATGGGCTAGTTTGCATTTTTTGGGTGAACTATCCCTTTAACAACATGTATTCATTACTTCAATGAGCTCATTGTTTTTGCCTTAAATTAATACATTGTTTAAATTAATACATTGTTAGCCAACTGCTTACGTACGATTTACGTGTACATTTCTGAAATCCATTACTTGGACACAGTCATCTCAGATCAGATCAAGCTCAATTGTAATGTAGACACACATGCATTTTCATTATTCATTGTGTATATATTTAAATAGTAGATTAAGTATCTTAAGTTTACTACACATCGCTAGGTATTGAACTTAATCTACTTGATGATGATGATAATAAAAATGTGGCTAAATTTTCCTGCATTTAACAGAACAAATATACTTTTTTTTTCTCCTCCGAAAGCATAATAAAAAATAAAAATAAAAAAATCTCTGATATTGCTAATCTAAATTAATCAAGATAACGGACCTGTCTGTTATTGAACAAAAAAAACAAAAAAACAGTGGTGATGTTTTATGTTGTAAATATGTATACACTACAAAATGAATGAATACAGTGTCAGTAGGGAGCCAGGGTCATTACCAGTGCTCGAATTTGTACATGATATACTGATTTGTGAGCTATGAAGTTGATGAAGACATGCCTGTAAACATATGTGGCGTTCCTACGGGTTTTTGAACAGTGTGTGTAGGTGAAAAGGTTGGACAAATAAAGAAATGGAAAAGTGTGAAGAAAGCTGCTTACCGACTGAGCATGTACACAAGGGATAAGAGCAAGCCACTAACACAGTGCATGTAAAAGCAAATGCCACTTTTGTGTTTTAAGCAGCTTTCTCGCAATGAGTATGCAAACTTGCTTACTCCGTGGAGTTCCCACAGTATTTCAAATGCATTTTAAGCATTTTAAACATCATTTGTAGCATAAAGCACAGTCTCCCGCTAGGCCAGGCCTAATAGTCATTGCCATTGTCCTCAGTTAATGGGACACTATATCTTTTCTTTCCACCTAAAGCGTCTTTCTCATTTTCTTTCAGAGCACAACAGAAGGGGGCCATGTGGCCAAATAAAATGTTTTGGTAGTCAGTGAATTTGGAGTTAAAGTTCCTTAAGATGGAGTCCTTGGGAGTCATTAGGACTTTCATTAATTTACATTACATTTACATTTATTCATCTAGCAGATGCTTACAAATGAGGAACACACCAAGCGATTCATCTTAAGGAGGCAATAAGTAGTGACAGCAATACAAAGTTTTATTGTCCAGAATAGTAAAAGCTAGCAGGCCCAATGATCTCAAGCCAACTGGGACCCACTCCCTGGAACATGATTAGTTCAAAAACGGTTTACAATCTACAGCCACTTTGAAAGTTGCTCAAAATTGTCTTTAGTTGTACATATTTATAGGTGTCAATTTAATACATATTACATGCATCACAAACTCTCCCTTCAGACATATTAATATTATTATTGAGATATTATCATGGAACTTCAGCTTACAGCAATAATAATGCTACTTAAAAATAAAAATAAAATAATAATTGCTTACACTTGCTTAAAGGGATAGTTCACCCAAAAATGAAAATTGTGTCGTCATTTACTTACCCTCAAGTTGTTCTAAACTTGTATGAATTTGTTTCTTCTGCTGAACACAAAGGAAGAATTTTGGAAGAATGTTTGTAACCAAGCAGATCTCGGCAGTACCGAGTATGACTACCCTAGTGGGGAAAAAATACTATGGTAGTCAATGGCTGCAGAGATCTGCTTGGTTACAAACATTCTTCCAAAATTCTTCCTTTGTGTTCAGCAGAACAAAGAAATGTATACAGGTTTGGAACAACTTGAGAGACTAAATGATGACAGAATTTTCATTTTCGGGTGAACCATCCCTTTAAGCACAAGCAAGCATGACTCATGGAAATCAATATTTTTCACTTAGTCACCATGAAATCAAACTTATTTGTTTTTTTTATTAAATATATTGCAGCATTTATTATAAATGCCTTATCCATGCACTTTTTTTTTATGAATGTGCCTTGTAATCTTTAAACAATATAACTTCCCCTCCCTCTTGCAGCCACATCTCTTTCCTGATGACGTGTTGTTTACCGATGGGAGGGCGGGAGAACATGTCACTCACAAGAGATTGACCAATAGCAAACCACAACTATCTAACCAATTCCCCATGGACAAAATCTCGCCCTACAATTTGGTTTAAAAAGCCGTTTCACTCAAGATATATGTCACAATAGAGAAGAAAAGACTAACACAACTTCCTTTTCATGCAGACTTTAATGCATACATTTGTTTTCACCAAAACACTGTGTATCAGCAGTAGACTTGAAAAAGATGGCATGGACTACATTTATGGTACATTTATGGTGCTTTTAATGCTCGCCATTGAATGGGAAAGGGTGACAGGAATATTTATCAGAATTCCTCTTTTAAATTTTCCTCAAAGTAACTTTTTGGTAGGCAAGATCATAATCTTTCACATCAATTCTGTGTGAATGAAAAGATGTCAACTTTTTTACTGCCTTGTTTGTGTAAATTCAGTTATTATTTTGTCTTATTGAATTTATGTAAATGTGTTTTGTGAAAAAGCTATTCAATCCAATACTAAATTAAAAAAAAAAATGCAATGATTCAAGATTCAAGATTCAAGAGTTTTATTTGTCACATACACAGTTATATACAGAATATACAACCGGCAGTGAAATGTAAACAGGTCCGCTCCATGGACAGTGCAAATTCACAGTTAAAAACACAAGGAAGAAATTATAATAGAAATAGGATATAAAAAAAGTACTATATATATATATATATATATATATATATATATATATATATATATATAATATCTGTAGAATTATAAATAATCAAGTCAAGAGAAAAAAGGTAACAAATAAGGATAAAGTGGAATAAAATAATTGAAGTAGACTTTGCAGTGAGTAAACTGTAGACTTATAAATATGTGGTTAACAAATGTATAAAGAGTATAATGTGCAAACAGGTTTATAACAGGTTGTTACACAGTAACAACGAGAACAGAAAGTGCAGTGCAATGTCAGTGTATCGATGTTTATCCTGGCGTGAAGTCACGTGATGTTAAGTGACTGAGTTCAGGAGTCTGATGGCCTGGGGAAGAAGCTCCTCCTGAGTCTCTCAGTTTTGGCCATCAGGCTTGAAGCGCTTACCAGATGGTAGCAGCGTGAAATGAGGGTTTGCAGGGTGATTAGAGTCCTTGATGATCTTGGTAGCTCTACCTTTGCAGCGTTTGGTGTAGACGTCCTGCAGAGACGGAGAGCTGACCCTGAGATACGCTCGGATAAGCGCACTACTCTTTGCAGGGCTTTGCGGTCATGACTGGTGCTGTTCCCATACCACGCTGTGATGCACTGAGTTAAAACACTTTCTATCGCCCCTAAATAGAAAGTTTTCAGGATAGCTGGTGAAACCCTGAATTTCCTCAGCTGGCGCAGGTGGTACAGTCTTTGCCTGGCTTTTTCACCTGTGTCTGAATGTGAGCAGTCCAGGTCAGGTCCTCGGAGATGTTTACTCCCAGGTACTTGAAGCTGCTCACTCTCTCTACTGGTGACCCGCTGATCATGAGGGGGGAGTATGTCCGTTGCTGTCTCTTCCCGAAGTCCACAATCATTTCTTTGGTCTTGCCAACATTCAGAGAGAGACAGTTGTCCTGGCACCATGATGTTAGATGCTCCACCTCGTCCAAGTATGCCGTCTCATTGTTGTTGGAAATGAGGCCCAGGACAACAGTATCATCAGCAAATTTGATGATAGAGGTGGAGCTGTGTGTGGACAAACAGTCATGCGTGTAGAGAGAGTAGAGCAGGGGCTCAGGACACAGCCCTGTGGAGCTCCCACACTCAGGGTGATGGAGGTGGAGGTGGACTGGCCTATTCTCACCACCTGAGGCCTGCCAGTGAGGAAGTCCTCAATCCAGTGGCAGAGAGAAGGATTCAGGCCGAGATCCAGGAGTTTGGAGGTTAGCTTGGTGGGAACTATGGTGTTAAAGGCTGAGCTATAGTCAATAAATAGCAGTCTTACGTGAGTTCCCACTTTTGCTGTCGATGTGAGTGAGGGAGGAGTGGAGGACATGAGAGATGGCATCTTCAGTCGATCTATTGGGACGATAGGCAAACTGAAGAGGGTCCAAAGTGTCAGGAATGAAGGCGCAAATGGTGTTTTTAATGAGTCTCTCAAAGACCTTCATGACTATAGACGTGAGAGCCACTGGACGATAGTCATTTAGGCAAGAGGGTTTACTGTTCTTAGGGACAGGGATGATGGTGGATTTTTGAAGGAGGTGGGGACCACAGATGTAGCGAGGACTCATTAAAGATAGATGTAAACAACCCGGCGAGCTGATCAGCACAGGACCGCAGAACACGACCTGAGATACCATCTGGCCCGGCAGCTTTCCTGACGCCCACACGCTTGAGTGCTCTCCGAACTTCATCCTCTGAGACAGAGATCACGTGATTGTTGCTGCTCTGAGTAATTCCTCTGACGCGCCACTTTGGCGGAGTCGCGTTGCCGCGATTACAGTCAAAGCGAGCATAGAAAGAGTTTAACTCGTTCACGAGCAACGGATCAGCGCTTGCCTCTGCAGAGGATTTAGATCCAAAAGAGCAGATGGACCTCAGACCTTGCCACATGCGCCGCGAGTCGTTGAGTTGGAAATGAGACTCCACTCGGTCTTTATAACGGAGTTTTGCGGCTTTAACTGCTCGTCTGAGAGCATAGCAGGACGATCTGTATTCATTCATATTCCCTGAATGGAGACTGGCGTTGTAAGCAGCAGTGCGTGCGTTCACTGCCGCGCGGATTGAATTGTCCACCCACGGTTTCTGATTTGAGAAGGCCGTTATTGTTATTGTTTGCGTGGCTTGCTCTGTAAGCGTGTTGATGAAGCAAAGCGCCACGTCTGTGAACTCGCTTACGTCAGCTGAACTCGCTCGGAACATGTCCCAATCCACATCATTCAGAGCTGCCTGAAGCGCGGTCTCTGAGTGGGGTGACCAACGCTTAACTTCCCGCCTCACCGGGGGTTCCTGGAGGAGCTTTTGTTTGTATTCGGGAGTGAGGAAAATGGCGGCATGATCCGATTTGCCAAACGCTGGAAGTGACCGCGCTTTATAGGCGTTCTTAAACGGAGAGTAGCAGTGATCCAGTGTGTTTGCTCCTCGTGTGGGGCAGGAGACGTGCTGGTGAAAGTTTGGCAGGACTTTCTTTAGGTTTGCTTTGTTAAAATCGCCCGCGACAATGAATGCCGCGTCGGGATGTTGGTTTATGACGCCGCTGGCAACATCATGAAGGCCAGATAAAGCCAGCGCTGTTTCTGCCTGCGGTGGGATGTAAACGGCGGTCGCGACAACCGCAGAAAACTCCCTAGGCAGATAGAATGGGCGGCAAATGATTGTTAAATGTTCCAGATGAGGCGAGCAGGACCGCGAGAGAATGGTGATGTTCCTGGGATCGCACCATTTCTTGTTGATCATGAAACACACTCCACCGCCTTTGGATTTACCGGCCTCGGCTGTTCTGTCCATCCGAAAAACAGAGAAGTTCTCCGACGGCGTCACAGCTGTGTCCGGGACCGCGGGCGTGAGCCATGTTTCAGACAAACAATAGATATTACAGTCTCTCATGTCCCGTTGAAAACTTATCCTGGCTCTAAGATCGTCCATCTTATTCTCCAAGGATTGAACATTTGCTAGAAGAATGCTCGGGAGAGGAGGTCTGAATGCCCTTTTCCTCAGTCTGTTACGGATACCAGTGCGTTTCCCACGGTGTTTCTTTGTTCTACGCCGCTGGCTCTGTCCATTGTTCAACTCGCCGTTGCGAAGAATCTCAGATGGCCACAGAGGATCGGCGAAAGTGTCCTGAAACAGTCCAGTGTAGAGGTAACCAATGTCCAAAAGAGTTTTGCTGTCGTAGTAGATCAATGCAGATGATAAGTTTGTAAAAATTGAGAGTAAAAGAAAGTAAAATAGTAAATAAAAGCACAGTCTTCGCGGAGCGACCTGAACGGCGACCGAACACGGCGGCGCCATTTGAGATTACAGTCTCAATGTGTGCATCTAAAGCATGATTACACTCATTTGGCCTGGCCTTTATATGCTAAAGTCACATTTTGTGTTCACGTGACAAAACTTTGGAAAAAAAAGTCATCGGATCAGGAAAAGTAGAATTGGAGAATTAGAAAAGTAAGACTGATTAACTTTTAAGACTAAAAAGTAAGACTTGGTTAACTGCTATTTGGTTAAACTAGTTTAGTCTTTGCCACTATGTTAAGACTGTGCTAAGTTTATGCAACTGGCTTCAGATTGATGCTTTTTTTTTTTGACCCTGAGAGAGAGAGAGAGAGAGAGAGAGAGAGAGAGAGAGAGAGAGAGAGAGAGAGAGAGAGAGAGAGAGAGAGAGAGAGAGAGAGAGAGAGAGAGAGAGAGAGAGAGAGAGAGAGAGATAATATAAGACAGTTACTAGCAGGAGGTGGATAGTCAGACTGTGTTTTAAATAGCCCAAATTATCAGCTGTTCATATGGTGATGGCATTTGCTCAGAAAAGTATCGGTCATAAGAATTCCTACAAGGACAGGCGTGCTTTTAATAGAGTGCATGTGGCCAAGACTACACAAATAAAACACAGGACATCCAAAGCAATCTGAAGATCACAAATAAAATTAAGAACGCTGCATAGTCAGCATTTCTATCTCATTTTAAAGGAAACCTAATTTAATCTTTTAGGTAAGAGCTTGATATTCTATGAAAAAGTCATTAGTAATCAAATCCATTTACCAAATCTTTTAGATTCTCAATTCGTTCTCTGCAACAGTGCCCCTATACGCGTCTCACTTCCACAAAATCAGATTCAAATGTTCTTTATACAACAATATACAACTAACACTTTATGGATTTAATCTCACTTTGTTTACCAATGTTTTTGGTGTTGACCTTAAATCAGTAAATAAAACTATACAAATAAAGACCTGACTTTAGGTAAACAACATTTATGTTTAATTAACCTGATGCATATTCATTTCGCTCTTGGTGCATATATACACCAGCGTTTTTTAAAGTGTGGGGCACGCTCCACTGGTGGGGAATAGAGACATGACAAGTGGGGTGCGACAAACGGGAGGAAATTTGGTCATTTTTGTGCCCATCTCTAATAACCTTTTGAGCGGTCCCACATGTGGGATTTTTATATCTGTGTCCCTGAGAGTATAAGATATATGGGATTTAGAATCTTCAGTGACGTGACATAACTGCCAGATTAAAACTGTGTTTTTGCGCTGAGCCAGAGCCGGACGCACTCAGCGCTTCACAGACATCATGCAGTGTTTTCAACCACATAATGTTTTTTTTTAGGTTTCAAACACTTAAATACACATAAGTACTAGTAAAACAATACATTTAGAGTTGGTAGCAATAACAATCCATTAAATATAATATATATAATAATTTGAGTTTTATTCATATCAGATACATATAGTGCAAGTAACTATAAAGTTTACTCTATTCTTCTCCCAGTTCACCGGTCACTTATTTACATGTATTTCGGGAGAAACTGATGAATTTACGTGCTGTAAATCCGACTGACAGGACTCTCTGAAATGCACCGCAAAACAAACATGGCGGCGCTCATCTCACATTATAGATCAAAATCAAGATCATTTATAAAGGGTTTTAAATGGAAAAAAACACTCACACGTATTTGAGAATAGGATTATTGGTACCGAAGTACTTTTGACAACACTAGTGGCAACCATATTTAAATGTGGGAGAGAATCAAAATTACAATGACTGACGTATAGTAATTTCAAAGCAAAGTTTTGACTTACCCATGCGCAACAGCAATAATCTAATCCAGAAATACAAAATATACAAAATTATTTGAATGTATAGTCTATTACATTAATATTCACAACTACAATGAAAAAGGGTGTAGGATTTACTTTGTAAATTTTCTGAGTTCAAATATTTTAAACAAACGGCAAGTAAAACTGAAATAAACATGACATTTTGAAGAAGACTAAAATTGAACTTTCTTGTAAAATTACTTCAATAATATTGGTTTAATTTACAAATTCGAAAAATATTTTTACAGGTGTACAATACGGGAAATAATCGACAATTATGATTTATGTCCATCGTGCAGCTATACTGTGTATTGCGCATTTTTGACTGTCTGGCTGTAATTGCATCACAATTAATAACACAGGTGGGTAGCAATCTATCCATCTTACCAATAATCAGAGGATCTGTTAAAAAATTTTTACTAAAAATCGCAAAATCCTTTGTAAAAAGCAATTAGCATCTAATATTTTAGTCAATTAACAAGTATATTTCATGCACAGTATCTGCTCCATTAAAAAAATTATATTAATAATAATAATTTAAAAGAGCAGTTTTATATTAGTGGTCAAGTGAAACTCACTGCTCGATTATTTCAGAGAGAAGCAGATTCCTGGGGACCTTTTGATTTTGTCAGCCTTGATGAGTGAACCCACAGCTTTTCCCACAAGCCTTTACTGGGGAGGGTTTGTCCCACAATGCTCGGCAGGGGTGCGAGGGGCCCAACAAAAGCACCATAGGCAGAACGAGCTGCAGTTAAAAGTAGAAGGGAGTCGTGAAACTCACACTTTCTTATCCCTCTTTTCAATGTCCCCCCATCTCCCAAACCCCCACCTTGGAGAAAACCTGAGCCACAGAAAAGGGGTAAAAGGAGGAAGCAAAAAGAAAGAGGCTGATTGATTGAAAGCTGTAGGTAGGAAATACTCGAATCTCATACCAAAACACTAACAAAGCCAGTTCGCCACAGGACTCAAAAACAGCTTAGCACTCCAGAAAGGTTTTCACACACACAAAAAGCAGTTTAACGTCTAGAAGCAATGATGAATCAACAATGTACAATTTACCGTAACTACAAAGGTACCCTATATGCAATCTCAAAATGGTGTCTGATGTGCTCACACAATGTAATGTATATGAATCACTGCGACAAACAACAGTTATAAACCTTTTCATGAAAACGTAACCTTCTCTTGAGACAGTTCAAAAGGGATAAGGTTTCACGTTAGCATGATGAAATCAGAAAAGTGACACCAAGATTACACAAAACCTTGGTGTTCATGTTCCCCGTCAGCATAAAACAGTGGCTATTAAAGTGCTTATGGACCATTCTCCCAAAAATTTAATAAATAAAAAACACTGGACGTACAGAGTTTAGTAAGGAACTCTGATGAGAAGTTTCCACAGTGGATGCATAAGAGCTCATATTTAATATTAAATACATGGACATGGAGTTTTTTATTTTGCATACATTGTGACACAATTTTTTAAATTACTGTCACTATAGGATATAAGATATTTAATATTAATTTATTAATTGAATATAATTTAATATCATTTAATATACACTTAAATTTCAGGTCTGCTCCTCACAGAAATCTATTGTTTGGAATGAATTATAGTGCATGTGTCATGTTGACCCCTTTTATGGTGATATTTTAGTCGTTTTAAAGTTTGAACTCATCCTTTAGGAATACGATATCTAAGAATAAACCTAGCTTACCATTTGTCTCAAGCTCCTCTAATGTAGCAAGGCAAGAGAGATAAACTGTCCCCTGCAGACCGATAATAAGGTCCGTTCAAGTTAAACGGCTATTGTCAGTGAAAGATTATTTAGAAGATTAGACATTTTGGTTTTGTCAGTTCTAATTGTATGCATTAAAAAAGTAAACTTTCCCAACCATTTAAAAAAAAAAAAAAAATACACTTGCATGAGATGAAGACTAATAAATTCAAAACAAAATCACTGTAGCCAAAAGATTGTGTGATTCTGCATTACTGACGAGATGTTGGTACAAAGAATAACTATACCAAAAGCGAACAGAGCGTCAAATTCGCGTCTAGTTGGACGCTTGAACATTTTGAATCCATTCGCAGTGAATTGGACGCGCGTATAAACAGAGCGTTTGAAGCGAAATAGACGCACATTCAAGGCGCTCCAGGAGCTGTGACTGGATGACGGCCGCTTTCAGCGGTACTTCCGAAAAACAAAATGGCGCCGCCGTGTTCGGTCGCCGTTCAGGTCGCTCCGCGAAGACTGTGCTTTTATTTACTATTTTACTTTCTTTTACTCTCAATTTTTACAAACTTAATCAACTGCATTGATCTGCTATGACAGCAAAACTCTTTTGGACATTGATTACCTCTACACTGGACTGTTTCAGGACACTTTCACCGATACTCTGTGGCCATCTGAGATCCTTCAGAACGCCGAGTTGAACAATGGACAGAGCCGGCGGCAAAGAACCACCGTGGGAAACGCGCAGGGATCCGCAACAGACTGAGGAAAAGGGCATTCAGCCCTCCCCTCCCAAGCGTTCTTCTAGCAAATGTTCAATCCTTGGAGAATAAGATGGACGATCTTAGAGCCAGGATAAGTTTTCAACGGGACATGAGAGTCTGTAACATCTTTTGTTTGTCCGAAACATGGCTCACGCCCGCGGTCCCGGACACAGCTGTGACACCATCGGAGAACTTCTCTGTTTTTCGGATGGACAGAACAGCCGAGGCCGGTAAATCCAAAGGCGGTGGAACATGCATCATGGTCAACAAGAAATGGTGCGATCCCAGGAACATCACCATTCTCTCGCGATCCTGCCTGCCTCATCTGGAACATTTAACAATCTTTTGCCGCCCATTCTATCTGCCGAGGGAGTTTTCTGCGGTCGTCGCGACAGCTGTTTACATTCCACCGCAGGCAGGCACAGTGCTAGCTTTATCTGGCCTTCATGATGTTGCCAGCGGCATCATAAACAAACACCCCGACGCGGCATTCATTGTCGCGGGCGATTTCAACAAAGCAAACCTAAAGAAAGTCCTGCCAAACTTTCACCAGCACGTCTCCTGTCCTACACGAGGAGCAAACACACTGGATCATTGCTACTCTCCATTTAAGAACGCCTATAAAGCGCGTCACTTCCAGCGTTTGGCAAATCGGATCATGCCGCCATTTTCCTCACACCTGAATACAAACAAAAGCTCGTTCAGGAACCCCCGGTGAGGCGGGAAGTTAAGCGTTGGTCAGCCCATTCAGAGACCGCGCTACAGGCAGCTCTGGACGATGTGGATTGGGACATGTTCTGAGCGAGTTCAGTTGACGTAAACGAGTTCACAGATGTGGCGCTTTGCTTCATCAACACGCTTACAGAGCAAGCCACACAAACAATAACAATAACGTCCTTCTCAAATCAGAAACCGTGGGTGGACAATTCAATCCGCGCTGCAGTGAACACACGCACTGCCGCTTACAACGCCGGTCTCCTTTCAGGGAATATGACTGAATACAAATCATCCTGTTATGCTCTCAGACGAGCAGTTAAAGCAGCAAAACTCCGTTACAAAGACCGAGTAGAGTCTCATTTCCAACTCAACGACTCGCGGCACATGTGGCAAGGTCTGAGGTCCATCTGCTCCTTTGGATCTAAATCCTCTGCAGAGGTGAGCGCTGACCCGTCGCTTGTGAATGAGTTAAACTCTTTCTACGCGCACTTTGACTGTAACCGCGGCAACGCGACTCCGCCAAGTGCTGCGTTAGAGGAAATTACTCAGAGCAGCAACATTCACGTGATCTCTGTCTCGGAGGATGAAGTTCGGAGAGCACTCAAGCGTGTGGATGTCAGGAAAGCTGCCGGGACGGATGGTATTTCAGGTCGTGTTCTGCGGTCCTGTGCTGATCAGCTCGCCGGGTTGTTTACATCTTTAATGAGTCCCTCGCTACATCTGTGGTCCCCACCTCCTTCAAAAAATCCACCATCATCCCGGTCCCTAAGAACAGTAAAGCCTCTTGCCTAAATGACTACCGTCCAGTGGCTCTCACGTCTATAGTCATGAAGGTGTTTGAGAGACTCATTAAAAACACCATTTGCGCCTTCATTCCTGACATGTTGGACCATCTTCAGTTTGCCTATCGTCCCAATAGAGCGACTGAAGATGCCATCTCTCATGTCCTCCACTCCTCCCTCACTCACATCGACAGCAAAAGTGGGAACTACGTAAGACTGCTATTTATTGACTATAGCTCAGCCTTTAACACCATAGTTCCCATTAAGCTAACCTCCAAACTCCTGGATCTCGGCCTGAACCCTTCTCTCTGCCACTGGATTGAGGACTTCCTCACTGGCAGGCCTCAGGTGGTGAGAATAGGCCAGTCCACCTCCACCTCCATCACCCTGAGTGTGGGAGCTCCACAGGGCTGTGTCCTGAGCCCCCTGCTCTACTCGCTCGACACGCATGACTGTTTGTCCACACACAGCTCCACCTCTATCATCAAATTTGCTGATGATACGGTTGTCCTGGGCCTCATTTCCAACAACAATGAGACGGCATACTTGTACGAGGTGGAGCATCTAACATCATGGTGCCAGGACAACTGTCTCTCTCTGAATGTTGGCAAGACCAAAGAAATGATTGCGGACTTCAGGAAGAGACAGCAACAGACATACTCCCCCCTCATGATCAGCGGGTCACCAGTAGAGAGAGTGAGCAGCTTCAAGTACCTGGGTGTAAACATCTCCGAGGACCTGACCTGGACTGCACACATTCAGACACAGGTGAAAAAAGCCAGGCAAAGACTGTACCACCTGTGCCAGCTGAGGAAATTCAGGGTTTCACCAGCTATCCTGAAAACTTTCTATTTAGGGGCGATAGAAAGTGTACTAACTCAGTGCATCACAGCGTGGTATGGGAACAGCACCAGTCATGACCGCAAAGCCCTGCAAAGAGTCGTGCGCTTATCCGAGCGTATCTCAGGGTCAGCGCTCCCGTCTCTGCAGGACGTCTACACCAAACGCTGCAAAGGTAGAGCTACTAAGATCATCAAGGACTCTAATCACCCTGCAAACCCTCATTTCACGCTGCTGCCATCTGGTAAGCACTTCCGAAGCCTGATGGCCAAAACTGAGAGACTCAGGAGGAGCTTCTTCCCCCAGGCCATCAGACTCCTGAACTCAGTCACTTAACACCACGTGACTTCACTTCAGGATATACAGACTGACATTGCACTGCACTTTCTGCTCTCGTTGTTACTGTGTAAGAACCTGTTATAAACCTGTTTGCACATTATACTCTTTATACATTTGTTAACCACATATTTATAAGTCTACAGTTTACTCACTGCACAGTCTACTTCAATTACTTTATTCCACTTCTTTATTCTTATTTTTTTTACTTTTTTTCTTCTACTCGACTTTATTCATAATTCTACAGATATATATACACTCACCTAAAGGATTATTAGGAACACCATACTAATACTGTGTTTGACCCCCTTTCGCCTTCAGAACTGCCTTAATTCTACGTGGCATTGATTCAACAAGGTGCTGAAAGCATTCTTTAGAAATGTTGGCCCATATTGATAGGATAGCATCTTGCAGTTGATGGAGATTTGTGGGATGCACATCCAGGGCTCGAAGCTCCCGTTCCACCACATCCCAAAGATGCTCTATTGGGTTGAGATCTGGTGACTGTGGGGGCCATTTTAGTACAGTGAACTCATTGTCATGTTCAAGAAACCAATTTGAAATGATTCAAGCTTTGTGACATGGTGCATTATCCTGCTGGAAGTAGCCATCAGAGAATGGGTACATGGTGGTCATAAAGGGATGGACATGGTCAGAAACAATGCTCAGGTAGGCCGTGGCATTTAAACGATGCCCAATTGGCACTAAGGGGCCTAAAGTGTGCCAAGAAAACATCCCCCACACCATTATACCACCACCACCAGCCTGCACAGTGGTAACAAGGCATGATGGATCCATGTTCTCATTCTGTTTACGCCAAATTCTGACTCTACCATCTGAATGTCTCAACAGAAATCGAGACTCATCAGACCAGGCAACATTTTTCCAGTCTTCAACTGTCCAATTTTGGTGAGCTCGTGCAAATTGTAGCCTCTTTTTCCTATTTGTAGTGGAGATGAGTGGTACCCGGTGGGGTCTTCTGCTGTTGTAGCCCATCCGCGTCAAGGTTGTGCGTGTTGTGGCTTCACAAATGCTTTGCTGCATACCTCGGTTGTAACGAGTGGTTATTTCAGTCAAAGTTGCTCTTCTATCAGCTTGAATCAGTCGGCCCATTCTCCTCTGACCTCTAGCATCAACAAGGCATTTTCGCCCACAGGACTGCCGCATACTGGATGTTTTTCCCTTTTCACACCATTCTTTGTAAACCCTAGAAATGGTTGTGCGTGAAAATCCCAGTAACTGAGCAGATTGTGAAATACTCAGGCCGGCCCGTCTGGCACCAACAACCATGCCACGCTCAAAATTGCTTAAATCACCTTTCCTTCCCATTCTGACATTCAGTTTGGAGTTCAAGAGATTGTCTTGACCAGGACCACACCCCTAAATGCATTGAAGCAACTGCCATGTGATTGGTTGATTAGATAATTGCATTAATGAGAAACTTAACAGGTGTTCCTAATAATCCTTTAGGTGAGTGTATGTATGTATGTATGTATAATATATATATATATATATATATATATATAAAATTTTACTTTTTCATCCTATTTCTATTATAATTTCCTCCTTGTGTTTTTAATTGTGAATTTGCACTGTCAATGGAGCGGATCTGTTTACATTTCACTGCCAATTGTATACTCTGTATATAACTGTGTATGTGACAAATAAAACTCTTGAATCTTGAATCTTGAACTTCCGCCTGTCAGATGAGGAAAGGCTGCTTTCGCCCGGGTTAATGAGCGCTGATTGACTGGATCTCACAATTCCAAAAACGCCAGATCAAAAATTTCAAATAGGCTCTCTCTTTATAAATAAACCACAGATTTGAGCTTTAAACAACTACATTCTCGCCTGAAAAAGTCTTCAAACTACATTTCGTGACACAATAACAGTAGTATTTTTACGTGGGGTTTCTCCATAGACGGTAAAAGAAACGGACACAACGACCCCATAGACTTCAACGGAGAGAAGTGAAGTCAATTAGAAGCACTCACTTCCTGATGGCTGAGCAGTACGCAGCCTCAGACTGAGCTTGACTACGTAGATGTGACGTGAGCAACCTGTCTAACAGTTGTAAGTCTTCTAGTAGTTGTGCAAAGTGAAATCTGAAATCACCGAATCTTGCAGAGATTTTTGCTCTCTATGGGCTTCTCCCCATGCTTCTCCCTTGCCTTTATCGGACTTTATGCCTCCACGTCTCCGCAATTGCCTCATAGACAGTAAAAGACTGCTTGCGAGCTTCTCCTCCTGTATATACGGTCATTTCTCTACTGTGTGACAGAGAGTCGCGTGGTTATGACGCAGTCGTTAGCCTATTTTTACAAAAACGGCTTCTACGGGGCGATAGTGTAAGATACAAGGTAATGGAACCTTTTATACGTTGTCGTGTTTCTTTAGAAATAAACAATGGACAAATGGAGTCTTTAAACGCCTCAGATGTAAAAGTTATTCGCTGTCAAAGTGACGCCAAAATGAATGGGAGTCAATGAATGGGAGTCAAAAAATACAAAATGGCGGCGCTGTGTTTGGTCGCCGTTCAGGTCGCTCCGCGAAGACTGTGCTTTTATTTACTATTTTACTTTCTTTTACTCTCAGTTTTTACAAACTTATCATCTGCATTGATCTACTACGACAGCAAAACTCTTTTTTGGACATTGGTTACCTCTACACTGGACTGTTTCAGGACACTCTCGCCGGATCCTCTGTGGCCATCTGAGATTCTTCGGAACGCCGAGTTGAACAATGGACAGAGCCAGCGGCGTAGAACAAAGAAACACCGTGGGAAACGTGCTGGTATCCGTAACAGACTGAGGAAAAGGGCATTCAGACCTCCTCTCCCGAGCATTCTTCTAGCAAATGTTCAATCCTTGGATAATAAGATGGACGATCTTAGAGCCAGGATAAGTTTTCAACGGGACATGAGAGACTGTAATATCTATTGTTTGTCTGAAACATGGCTCACGCCCGCGGTCCCGACACCGCTGTGACGCCGTCCGGAGAACTTCTCTGTTTTTCGGATGGACAGAACAGCCGAGGCCGGTAAATCCAAAGGGTGGAGTGTGTTTCATGATCAACAAGAAATGGTGCGATCCCAGGAACATCACCATTCTCTCGCGGTCCTGCTCACCTCATCTGGAACATTTAACAATCATCTGCCGCCCATTCTATCTGCCTAGGGAGTTTTCTGCGGTTGTCGCGACCGCCGCCACATTCCACCGCAGGCAGACACAGCGCTGGCTTTATCTGGCCTTCATGATGTTGCCAGCGGCGCCATAAACCAACATCCCGACGCGGCATTCATTGTCGCGGGCGATTTTAACAAAGCAAACCTAAAGAAAGTCCTGCCAAACTTTCACCAGCACGTCTCCTGCCCCACACGAGGAGCAAACACACTGGATCACTGCTACTCTCCGTTTAAGAACGCCTATAAAGCGCGGTCACTTCCAGCGTTTGGCAAATCGGATCATGCCGCCATTTTCCTCACTCCCGAATACAAACAAAAGCTCCTCCAGGAACCCCCGGTGAGGCGGGAAGTTAAGCGTTGGTCACCCCACTCAGAGACCGCGCTACAGGCAGCTCTGGGCGATGTGGATTGGGACATGTTCCGAGCGAGTTCAGCTGACGTAGCGCGAGTTCACAGACGTGGCGCTTTGCTTCATCAACACGCTTACAGAGCAAGCCACGCAAACAATAACAATAACGTCCTTCTCAAATCAGAAACCGTGGGTGGACAATTCAATCCGCGCGGCAGTGAACGCACGCACTGCTTCCATTCAGGGAATATGAATGAATACAGATCGTCCTGCTATGCTCTCAGACGAGCAGTTAAAGCCGCAAAACTCCGTTATAAAGACCGAGTGGAGTCTCATTTCCAACTCAACGACTCGCGGCGCATGTGGCAAGGTCTGAGGTCCATCTGCTCCTTTGGATCTAAATCCTCTGCAGAGGCGAACGCTGATCCGTTGCTCGTGAACGAGTTAAACTCTTTCTATGCTCGCTTTGACTGTAACCGCGGCAACGCGACTCCGCCAAGTGGCGCGTTAGAGGAAATTACTCAGAGCAGCAACAATCACGTGATCTCTGTCTCGGAGGATGAAGTTCGGAGAGCACTCAAGCGTGTGGACGTCCAGGAAAGCTGCCGGGCCGGATGGTATTTCAGGTCGTGTTCTGCGGTCCTGTGCTGATCAGCTCACCGGGTTGTTTACATCTATCTTTAATGAGTCCTCGCTACATCTGTGGTCCCCACCTCCTTCAAAAATCCACCATCATCCCTGTCCCTAAGAACAGTAAACCCTCTTGCCTAAATGACTATCGTCCAGTGGCTCTCACGTCTATAGTCATGAAGGTCTTTGAGAGACTCATTAAAAACACCATTTGCGCCTTCATTCCTGACACTTTGGACCCTCTTCAGTTTGCCTATCGTCCCAATAGATCGACTGAAGATGCCATCTCTCATGTCCTCCACTCCTCCTCACTCACATCGACAGCAAAAGTGGGAACTACGTAAGACTGCTATTTATTGACTATAGCTCAGCCTTTAACACCATAGTTCCCACCAAGCTAACCTCCAAACTCCTGGATCTCGGCCTGAATCCTTCTCTCTGCCACTGGATTGAGGACTTCCTCACTGGCAGGCCTCAGGTGGTGAGAATAGGCCAGTCCACCTCCACCTCCATCACCCTGAGTGTGGGAGCTCCACAGGGCTGTGTCCTGAGCCCCTGCTCTACTCTCTCTACACGCATGACTGTTTGTCCACACACAGCTCCACCTCTATCATCAAATTTGCTGATGATACTGTTGTCCTGGGCCTCATTTCCAACAACAATGAGACGGCATACTTGGACGAGGTGGAGCATCTAACATCATGGTGCCAGGACAACTGTCTCTCTCTGAATGTTGGCAAGACCAAAGAAATGATTGTGGACTTCAGGAAGAGACAGCAACGGACATACTCCCCTCATGATCAGCGGGTCACCAGTAGAGAGAGAGCAGCTTCAAGTACCTGGGAGTAAACATCTCCGAGGACCTGACCTGGACTGCTCACATTCAAACACAGGTGAAAAAGCCAGGCAAAGACTGTACCACCTGCGCCAGCTGAGGAAATTCAGGGTTTCACCAGCTATCCTGAAAACTTTCTATTTAGGGGCGATAGAAAGTGTTTTAACTCAGTGCATCACAGCGTGGTATGGGAACAGCACCAGTCATGACCGCAAAGCCCTGCAAAGAGTAGTGCGCTTATCCGAGCGTATCTCAGGGTCAGCTCTCCCGTCTCTGCAGGACGTCTACACCAAACGCTGCAAAGGTAGAGCTACCAAGATCATCAAGGACTCTAATCACCCTGCAAACCCTCATTTCACGCTGCTACCATCTGGTAAGCGCTTCCGAAGCCTGATGGCCAAAACTGAGAGACTCAGGAGGAGCTTCTTCCCCAGGCCATCAGACTCCTGAACTTAACATCACGTGACTTCACGTCAGGATAAACATCGATACACTGACATTGCACTGCACTTTCTGTTCTCGTTGTTACTGTGTAACAACCTGTCATAAACCTGTTTGCACATTATACTCTTTATACATTTGTTAACCACATATTTATAAGTCTACAGTTTACTCACTGCAAAGTCTACTTCAATTATTTTATTCCACTTTATCCTTATTTGTTACCTTTTTTTCTCTTGACTTGATTATTTATAATTCTACAGATATAGACACACATACATATATATATATATATATATATATATATATATATATATATATATATATATATATATATATATATATATATATATATATATATATATATATATATATATATATATATATATATATATATATATATATATATATATATAGAGAGAGTACTTTTTTTTATATCCTATTTCTATTATAATTTCTTCCTTGTGTTTTTAACTGTGAATTTGCACTGTCCATGGAGCGGACCTGTTTACATTTCACTGCCGGTTGTATATTCTGTATATAACTGTGTATGTGACAAATAAAACTCTTGAATCTTGAATGGAACGCTAACAGGAGGTGATGGCTTGGTTAGCAATGGCTGCCCCTATGGAAGGTATGCTTTCTGGGTGCTGGATTACCCCCTTGGGTTTCTCATCTGCTACTGACTTGCCATATCACATCACTTCACCACGTGACCGCAGCAAGCAGGCTCCTGATCGTTTAATGCGGCACGAATTGACCGTCTATACTTCAAACGCGTAAATGCACAAAAAGCACCACTCGCTCATAACGCTTAATTTGCGCAAACTGGACACATGGATGAGGCGAAAATTGCGTCTATCGCGCCGCAGGACCTCCAGACGCGTGTCAGCGCGCCTTTCCATTGACTTAACATGGAAAAATAATTAGCTCCAGACACTCTATTCGCATTTGGTGTGAACGCAGCATAAAGATAACAATAAAGATATAGTTCTAAAAATCATTCTTTCTAAATATAAAAAGCAGTGTTCACACCACAACTATAATGATAATGGCACAGAAAAATATTAAACAGGTCTTTAGTGCTCCTAATCAATTCACTTTCAGCTTCATGCGACAAATAGTAAAATAAAGAAAATGCAGTATTCAAACAGTACACTGTAAAAAATGTGTTTCTCCAAAGAATAGTGTTTTACAAGAAAATTCTATTTTCAGTCTTTCTACTTAATTTTACTACTGATTCAATGTTTTACTTTCCATTTCTTTTTCTTAGAAAAAATTGCTTCTACACCCATCTTTTTCAGTGTACACAATGTCAGTTTTTACTGACTTCCACCTGCCACACAACTACAAAAGGCCCTTGCTGGCTCAGAGATGCACATTTTAAAGCAGCAGAATGGAAGCTGTATTTGCAAAGGCTCATGGGGCCTCTGATTGATAGACCTGTCAAAGACCAATAGTCCTGTGAGTAACGCATGTGTCATTTGCTCTAGACACAAGAGCAAAGAAAATAAAGCTCTGATCATATTTGCAGAAGAACAAAAGGAGACAGGCCGTGCGTCCTTTAGACAGGACGTGCTAAAACAGAGTGCGAGTTCAAGAGAGTCCCAGAGGGACTGACTGCTATTGACTGGGCACAGCTGATGGGCCAGTGGAGTAAAGAAAAGGGGGAAGGGGTTCCCCAAGAGAGCTGAAGATCAGACAATGGTTCAAGAAACATGCATTAGGCCAGTCTCTCCCAGCAGCTGGTCTGAACCTTACGAGAAGGTTGGGATGAGGGAGTCATAACTAATAGCAAGACAAGCATGAGTCATGATGCATCAACCAAAGAGATTTTAAGAGAAGTTAGGATTGCATGATTGAATCAAAATAAAATAGGCCATATGGATTAGTGCGATTGTCAAATGGCAAAGGTTTTGATTTAATTAAATATATTATCGGTCAAAAGTTTGGAATAATTAAATGTTCAATGTTTTTGAAAGAAATCTCTTATGGCACATTTCCACTGCATGGCACAGTACGGTACAGCTCGCTTTGACACGTTTCCACTGCACAGTACAGGTCGGTACAGTTCGGTACGGCTCACTTTTTGGTGCTGTTCCACTGCATGGTGCGGTTCGGTTCGGTACCGCTAAACACATTGCTAAATACAAGATTAGTGTACCCTTGTGCGCCGTCGAGCAAATCGAGTGATGTCATCTGCACTTTGTTGTACGAGTGCCTACTCTCTTGTTTTTAGCAGTATTTTGTTTTGCTGCTATCAGCCTCCTTTGAAACAAATGTATTCGTCATGTAGTTAAAAAAACATCCACATGCTGAGAAGTAGAGGCGGCACACAGACAGACAGCCTATATATTAAGACCTACTGTACCGCACAGATCTTATATAAATGTTACACATCAGATGCTTTTCCCCAAGAGTTAACCAAACGTTCACTTAAGACCTAACAGATAATGTTTGCGTGAATACTCGCCAAGACAGATACTTTTAAATACTGAAATTCTGTATGCATGTATATCGGGATTGTGCGCTGTCTAAGAAGCGTCTTTGTGCACATGCTTCGGATGTGTCAGTCAGCGAGAGTAAAATCGTTTTGTTTACATCAGCATGAGCTGAAAAATCACATTTCATTGGTTCTGTATCATGCCATCGAGAATTTGAACATTCACAAAGTTGGAATGCTGTGCTTTAAAATTATACCAAACTTGTGCTGAAGGGAAGCGAGCAGACAAAAACATGGACAAAGGAGAGGTACTCGTCTCAGAAAACGTACAAATAAAGATACTTTTAGATGTTTAATTGCTTGGAGTATTGGGATCGCTAGGCGAGGGCTTAATGAACTAATTTTTCTGAAAACCTCAAGTTCGACCAAAATTGCAAGGTTTCACTTTTTGCCTGTAGCTCGAACTTGCCCGTGAGCATTCTGACTCATTTTGCCAGCACGGGTCACATATATATTTTACTCCGTAGTATTTCAAGTTTGTACCAAAGTAACAGTCCTTTTGTACTTTTGACATCAGCTTCAGTTTTTGCAAGTTGGACAGCTTTTTATGCTGATTTTGCTTTCCTCGATGACTGTGTCCCATGTTCAGAGGGGACATTTAGAGATCACTCTAGACATATGCAAACAGATGGCTACTGACCGGGATATAAAAGCTGTGATGACTGTGACAGACTACATTAATCCCCCACCTTCATTTGACTGCACACTCAGGAATACAGAACAGGGGAGAGCAGCAAAGAGTCCCATCCACATACAAATAAGTTCTTCCTCCAGTAGGGAGCCACATTTAAAATTTTTAGAAAATAAGCACTATGACCCAGATTTGCCATGATGTCCTGTCATCTGCAGCCTCCTCGTGTCTGGACACCAAGCTCATGAAAAAATTATCAGAGTACCTGCTGCATACTTAAACAGCTCCAGTGGGATGTGAAGAGGCACTTTGAAAAACCCAGACACCATTAGAGTACAATGCGTAAGTGAACGATTGACCTCCTGTGGGAGAAAACCATCATTTACACACTCGCCTTCAAACAAACAAGACGAAAAAACAAACCTTATTGATCCAAGTATCCCTTTATAAAATAAGTACACTTTAGCATACTTTTAAGAGTACTTATTACGGATATTAAAAGAGGGGGGATTAATTTAACCACATCGTTGAATAGAAATGATGACCATCAAACAACAACTTATCTAAATACAAAACACAGTCTTCATAGTCACAAAAAAATAATGCAATGATACACTGGCAAGTCATGGGACTCTGGAAGTAAGCCAAAGGCAATCCACCCATTATCACTATTGAGGGCATCTTCTTTTTATAAAGTCTTATCTTGCATGCTTGAAACTTAGTCCTATGAATGAATTCACTGTGGAGAAGCCAAAGGGTTTGTTTGATCTTAGCGCTATTCTACAAATCATGTGACTACTGACACAAGGCCCTCATCTGAACTCTATTCATTGCTTGCTGCTACTGCCTCAACATTGTTAGCGGAGTAATTTTACAAGCGGCTCACAAGGTAATAACCTAATGGGTAAACGGTCAAAAACAGATAGACTTCAAGGAATGGGCAAACTCGTTCCTGGAGGGCCACAACACACCTGAACCATACCCTTTTGATGCATTTGCCACAAAACTACCAAAAAATAACAGCAAAAATATCTAAGCTATGTGGAACGCATAGGCATTCTAGGCACATGCACATGCCCACAAGTCCTGGTGTGGGTGGGGGTGGGGGAGAGGGGCAATTACAATTAGTAATCAGTAATTAATGTGACAACTTTGTAAGAAAATTACTTTATGAATTAATACATTTTAAAATATTGCCGCCGTCAGGCAGAAATTGTGCATCTCCATATTTCATCTTTTTTTTCAGAAATCATTACTATTGGTCACCCTTTACATCTGTCTGTGGGTTTTTGCAAATATTTAAATCAATAAAAAGAGCTTGTGATTAACCCTTGTAACTCCACCCCACCTCAATCTTGAATGAATTGCTGCACACATTTTGGAACTTCTTTGCTTGTTTGCAATGCAAAGGTAAATAAAGAACTGGTTGTTTGAATAAGTACAGCGTTTTCTTTACTCAAAACATTTGCCTTTAAATATAGTGTTTTTTATGTATTTGAGGAGCGAAGAAGAGTGTCTAGCATTTGCCGTTGAGTCAAATAGCCAGTATGGTCTTAAACAGACAGTGTGTATAGCACTTCATTTGTAACATGAGATTTTGGCCAACTGCGCACCCATATAGCTACAGCTACAATAAACTTCATAACCTGTAAGTTAATGAAAAAGTAATGCGATGCTCAGATGCAGCTGTTCTAATGGCAACATATACAGTATGTCCCCGTATGTATATCCGAAATCCCTGTTTACAACTTGTCACTATAACGTCCTTACAAGTAGAGCTCGGATTTAGCAAACTGTAGCAAACAGGTTAGTTATTTTGTTCTGGTGTTTAAACAAGCCAACAAAAAGATTCATAAAAACCCCTTTAAACAGCCACTTTGCTTTACCTGTGAGTGAGGACACAAAAGACTGCATTACATATGCTCACTTGTCTCTGCTTGCTCGTGGTGTACACGACTCTTTCTGCACCATATAAAAGGAAGCACAATCACTTACAAGCAACAACAGACCCGTATAGCTGTATATGAAAAACTGCACTTTATTACTAAATGATAAATGTCTTGTAAATAAAAAGTCAGTAATAGTACAAATACTGTAATTTACTTAAGGGGAGTCTTGTGACATTTCTATAATTGTTTCAAGTAGTTTCTGTTGACTTTTACTTCAACAGAAAATAAAAACGTCACCCTGATATAGAGGTCTACACAGAGCACCCGAGACCCGTACGGGTTCGGGTCTATATTTTAAATGGTCAGCTGGGTCCGGGTCGGGTCCCAGTCTTCGGGTCCCAGGTCTGTTTAACATTGTGTGTAATACCCGAGTCGATCGGACTCGGAGAACACCAGGCCATGATCGGAGTCAGTCAGCACGGCTTGAGAGTTTTTTGTAACTTGCAACTTGTAAAATTAGGATAAGAAATGTGTGAGCCGGGAAATAAGGTTTAAAAAAAAGAAAAGACACGAGCGATCTCACGCTCTCTCTCCATCTATCACTCAGCCGTTAGAAGCAAAGGGCAAACAGTCAAAGTTATTATGCGAGTTAACTCGAGCCGAAACGCAAATCTGCAAAATCGCATCTGTCATCCGTCACTGTGACATAAAGTGGACTTTTACAGCTGAAATGATGAGTGAATTAAGCATGCTTGGAATAACAAGAGAGGAATAACATGGATAGAACTTTTTTCTTGGCAAGGATTAATGCATCGCAGTCAGGTACAAGGAAAGGAGACGACAGCTATAGGTAGGCTAAGACAAAAAGTTGTCGCAACTTATTTATTGACTTGTTAATAGCAGTTCATCTGTGTCTTCCTGACGGGTTTGGTTCCAGCTTTCAAGTAATAGACGGGTACAGGTGGTTCTGGGTATTAAATTTTTGGCATTTCTCTGATCTGCAAAGGTCCGGCTTTTGAAATAATGGACGGGTCTGGGTCGGTTCCGTGTAGCACATTACGGTCTCTTCAGGTTCGGGTACGAATTTTAAGACCCGTGTAGACCTCTACCCTGATATTCTCCAGACCATTTTGTTACATTAGCTACAAAAACTACAAAAAAAAAAGAAAGACACGATTATAGATTTGCTCAAAATGGTTTGAATCAAATATTTTGAATCAATCGGTCAAACCAGTTTAGGTCTGAATGATTGATTTCACAATTTACAATCTGTGACAACATGCAATGGATCTCCACTGGAGTCTCTAAGGAGAAATTGTGATTGTGAATGTTATTATGAATGTTGTGAAATGCTGACGAAAGTGTGCAATACAATTTGTTGAATTATAAAGCAAATTATAAAAATGCGGTTACGATTTAACCAAGGTGTCATGTATGACTCAATAATTACCAGACGCACTCAAGACTGCCAACAAAACATCCTCTAATATCATTAAAGCTGCAGTATGGAAGATTTAGGCCTCTGTAACAACCCTCTTTTTTAATCATGCGGTTGCTCAATAATTGATTTTTGCTCATTTTAACCAAAAATCTTCCATACAGCAGTTTTAAAAATCATTTAACATTTGCTGCATTGATGTGCACTTGCAGCTAATATAATATTAATACAATTTTAAACTTTACAGCCTCATTTGTCATTAATGCATTAACAAACGAATTAACGTGCAATATATTCTTTAAAGCATTTAATTTCTCGTATAACATTAGTTAGTAAAAACCTAATTGTTAATTGTTTGTACATGTTCGTTTACGGTGTATGCTAACAAATACAACTAATTTTTTCAATAAAATAATGTAAATGTTGATATTGTCATTGACTAACATTTTTAGCTTTAAAAAAATAAGTAAAATATTGTAAAAATGCTACAGAAAAATACAGGAAAAAACTGTAAAAGATCTAACTTGACATTTCATGTAATTTTACAGTAAATTCTATTAAATGTACAGTTTCACAAGTAAAAAGGCTAATAAAACTATACATTTTCAGTGAAGAACTGTAAACTGACATTCCCAGAATTCAGAGTGATGCTTCACTTTTTGTTATCAGTTATGCACGTGGGTTTCTTCTTCTGTTGTTTAATCAATATTTATTACATTGTTTTAGTGTCATGTGTTACCATGAAGGTGTTTTGTGTTTGCGTGAATGACCTTCTGTATACTAGTATAATTCAGCTTATGAAAAGGCTACTTGTGTAACTTCTTCATGTTGCTTCCTCTTTTACCACCTGCAATATTATGGTGGTTGTCAGCAGTGTTGGGGAAAGTTACTTTGAAAAGTAATGCATTACAATATTGCATTAGTCCCTTAAAATGTAACTAATTTTGTTACTTAGTTACTTCTTAAGAAAAGTAATGTGGTACGTTACTTTTTCCTCACCTGGGCTTGTTTTTTTGTTTTGTTTTGTTTTTAATAAAAAAATTAAAAAAAAAAAGTTATATTTTTGTGCAAACAAAGACCCTTTCACACCAAAATTGAAAAAATAAGCCTTAACCTGAGGTAAAAATGCGAATCCACGCGTGTACAGTAGAGGGCGCCGCTCAAACAAACCTTTCAGCTGTGCTGCCATTCTGGATAATTGAAGAATAAGTTAAAAAGTTAAGATTTTTAGGTTTTTTCAGTGAAGTAAGTGTTAAAGTAATTTTTGCTCATGGTTTAACTGAATCATTGAAAGTTAGCAGCAAGACACTAGTCAAAGTCAGATTAAACAAGAATATTATATATATATATATATATATATATATATATATATATATATATATATATATATATATATATATATATATATATATATATATATATAAGAATAGTCGTTTTAGTCGTTTTAACATTTATTTATTGGACATTTGCACAGTATTCTGATTTTGCGTTTGACTGATTTGATTCATTTTGAGGAATACTGAATCTTTTTGTGCAAGTGAGAGGAGTAAATGGGTAAACAATCACATTTAGTCTAGAACTACAATAATATGTTTACGCACAACGCCTCTGCACTTACTCTTGATTTTTCTCAACATGGGGACAGGAGAGCAGTCAGTCAAATAAATGTGAAAAAGTAACTCATATTTTGTTGTAAATTTTAAAAGTAATGCGTTACTTTACTAGTTACTTAAAGTAATCTGATTACATAACTCAAGTTACTTGTAATGCGTTACCCCCAACAATGGTTGTCGGTATATGTTAAGGTGCAAAATAGATTTTAGTAGCAGCTAGCGAGTTGTAGGATTTAAATAGCATTTTTCTTGTTTGTTATAATTTCATACTGTAAAATGTACAGGTTGTTCTGTAAATATTATTACTGTATTTTTACAGAATTATTCTGGCAACCACAGCTGCCAGGTGTACAGTGTATTTTTACAATGTATACTGTAATTATCACCAAAATAAATGAGGAAGTACTGCACAGTATTACTGATACAATATTGAAAACAATGCCTGTATTCACTGTATTCAGATAAAATGCCTGGAGGATGGATTCAATAGGGCATATAAAAACCATGGCAACTGAGCAAAAATACTAATTTTAGAGTGTTTTAGAATAATTAGAAATAAAAGTATAACCCTTTTTTGTATGTATGACTATGTGGGAAGAGTTCAAAGAATACCACATGAAAAGAGAGGGTGGGTGGAAGTAAGTAAGGGCAGGCTGCCAATGGAAAATATCTGACCATTGACTATGAAGCCAGGCAGGCACCAAATGAGCCATTTTTTCTACCCACTGCCATGACTGCCCAGCAACTGGACCGCGCCATGCACCTGTCTCACACACACAAAACAGAGTCTCTAGACACATATGCAATAAGGTTTGTGCATGTCAAACTGCACAAAGTGGAGCATGACAAATACACACCCGCATAGATAAAAGTGTGCACACACACAGAACTAAGCCGCGGCACCTGTCAGAGCTGTAAATGAGGGCTTACGTATGAGACTGACTGAGGGAACACTGGCACATTCACAACATTCCAGCCCAAATCCCAATGATTCACTATGAACCTACAGGAGACAAAGTATCTCAACACTGGCCAAGCAGTAGAGACTAGGGGTGTCACAATACCTTCATTTAGTCTCACAGTAACATACCAGCTGAAGTATCATGATGCCAAGTAGTCTCATGACCATCCATATACTTTGGAAGTGCCATTCATTACACAAGATATTATTTATTAGTTAGTATTATTAGTATTATTATTACTATAGTGAATACTAATAATACTATTAATCTTATTCAATTTTATAAAAAAAAGAATAATAATATTTACTAAACTGAAATAATAAAAAATACATTAAATCTTAAAACTGACTGAATGCATCAAACAAACCCAACCAGTGTGTCCCATACTGAACACAGTTTGGTGTACATTTAGATTTTTGTAGTTGATGATTGGAGGAGGACGTTTTACAAATGAATAACTTTGTGTTATGTCTTTCTACTTCAAAATGTCACGTTTATTTCAATGTGTTACTTGCCATTTCTTTGTAATTAACTGTGAAATTTACAAGCAACTTCTGAGTGAAAATTGTTTCTACACCAATTTTTTTTCAGTGGGATTTACTTTGAAGAATTTTCACTCATAAATTGCTGTTAAATTACACAAATAATTGCAGACAAACTGCAAGTAACACAGAGAATTAAACCTAAAATGTTGATGTAGAAAGACTGAAATAGCATTTTCTTGTAAAACATACTCAAAATAATCTTTTGTTTTAATTACAGCTACAAAAACTTTTTTTTTTAGACCTGATGCGATAAGATTCCAGCAACTTCCAGCAATTTATCCATCCACACCAGATGCAAGACAGCAATCAGACGCAATAAATTCAGTCACAAATAACAGCCAATCAAAATATTGTGTCGGGGCGGAGTCTCTCTGCAAGGAAACTAAATGGATAAGAACATCAAAAGAATAAAAATGAAAGCATCTTGACACTCTTTTTGAGTGTCCGCCAGCTTAGTTTTTTCGGTGTGTTTCGTACCGATGGCTCTAGTTAGACACCGGCAGGGCTTTTTGGGCCGATTCAGCATGTTGCATCGGTGTCGGGTCATCAATGAGAGAGAGAACTCCGATTGGCTGTTCACCTTAGCGAACAAGTCATTGCACAAGAATAAAAGCGAAAGTGATGAAAGCAAGCAAAGAAGTGAAGACGGTACAGACAGACGGCTGTTATAATTTTACCTCATCTTACCGGAGCATTCAAATGCACGAATATGAAGAAAGTGATCAGCGTGATTAATATTCAAAATGGTAAGCTTGTTTGTACGGTTTGTATATCTGCAGTCCTGGTTCTCCATTTTTGAATGACGAAAATAGCCTATCAATATTGCTGATATTGACATATTTACTTACATGCAGAACACACGTGCTAGTTGACAGTTGTCTGACTCGCCTTTAATCCTTTCGGTGTGTTCAAGCGTAACATTTTGGCCAAGACACAGCTGTCGAGAGGTGACAACACATTCAGCTTTCGTCGCCGCTAGTTCTTTGATGTTGGCTTGGTGTCCCAGGCTTTACAGTTCACAGTTGGAATGTTATTTTCAATATCTGAGGTAATTTACCAATTGTCACACTATTATGGCTATTAAAGTCATTAACAATGATAATCAAACTCAAATTAAACCATTTGAATATTATACAAATCAAGTACCTGAGCTGTCAGCTGTGACTTATAAATACATAAAGCATTTTAACATCATTCCAAATACTTACTCAGTGATGGATACCATCTTTATCATGTAACACACTTGCTTGTTTTAGAGTTCACAGCTTGAATTTCAATATCTGAGGTAATTTATTCATTGTCAATTTCATTATGGCTACTAAAGTCATTAACAATGATATATAAACTCATAGTAAACCATTTTATAATATTGTACATTTTAGCTGTTGCATCATTGTTTTTTTCAGCATCTTGTACCATGTCTTCTGTTAAAGTCCCCATGAAATAAAAACATTTAAGTTTTTTGGTTTTCAGTATGAACATTTTAGCCTTACTTGTAACATGTAGACGCGATACGAAAAGATTCCAGCATCAAGCAATTTGTCTGTCTACACCAGATGCGATGCGACGAGATACGAAAAAAGCGCAGCGCGATGCATGATACCTGACGTAGCACAAACATTTTGAACTGCGAGGCATTACACTTTCTTCGTAGGTTGAATACAGAAGGCGGTCTGGCGGTCTGGCGGTAGCTAGATATTTTACTTTATAACGTGTTAAATATGGATATTTTTCTTACACAAATGCATTGCATTGCTTCGCTTCAGAAGACCTTTATCATCCCCCTGGAGCTGTGTTAGATAAAATCTTGTGGTAATTTTCATTTTAAAGTGAACTAATCCTTTAAGGAAAACGTGTGAAATTTCAAGGCCGCAGCTCAAATGGGTTCGTAGCCTGAGGTTTCATATTTCCAAATCTCATATACAGGTTGCTAAGCAACCACAGTCATAATCATCCCATAACTTAGATTATTATATTTATATGTTGACAAAGCTTTAAAAGTGGCTCACGACTTAGTAGAAGACTCTGCTTTAATATAATTTAATAAATACATTGTGCTTTAACATTTTTTCCCCCTTTTTTTGCAGTCAGTTCAGTGAAGAAACTACTGAGCAGACTGGAAATCCTTCTGCAAAGTAGCACAGAAAACACTGTTGCCATGGTTTTCATGGTCTTTAGGCTCTGCTACCTGAAAAGCTGAAAAGATACAGAGCTGGAACAAGACTGTGAAAAAAAAAAAAGTGCAAAAAGAACTACAAATGTAAGAGTGAAGATAGTGGTTGAAGATAATTGGTATTGATGATAAGGTTGTAATCATGAATGTTGACTGTACAGTTTAGTTTGAGCACATTTTGTGTTGAAGAACAGCAAATAAAGCTTGCAAGACAATAGAACTCAACTCTACACAGAATTTGGTGTAGGATTTACACAGAAATGGCTAATTTCGCAAATAATTATAAAGAAAAGCCAAATAAAACATTGAACTATATATGAAATTTTGAAGTAGAAAGACTGAAATAGTATTTTGTAAAACAGCATTTTGTGTTGCAGCATCTGTGTTGTTTGGCAGCTATTTCGCTTCTGAAGAAGCTTGGAGGAAGAATAATATTTTAAATCAATAGCATTACATTTTTGCATCTGTGTGTTTATTTTATGAAACCTTGCCAGGTATGTGGAATAACCGTTTTATAAAAGCAATAAGCCTTGTGAAGCTGGGGCTTCTTGGGACTGTTTTACTGTTTTTGAAAGAAGTCTCTAATGTTCACCAAGGCTGTATTTATTTATTTGATGAAAAACACAGTAAATGATGTGTTATAATTACAATTTAAAATAACTACAAGACATTTTAAAATGTAATTTCTTCCTGTGATGCAAAGCTGAATATTCAGCGTCATTACTCCAGAAAGAAAGAACGAAACTCAAAAAGGATGCATTCAATTGAAAAATGTGACAGTAAAGACATTTATAATGTTACAAAAGAATAGAGCATGACTGATATTTTACTTCATCTGCACCATCAAAGAGCCAGTGTAACAGTAAGTCAAAATTTTCAAGCTTTGGTTTTTTGCTCAGTGGTTGATTGGCATGAGAAGTCAGTGTTATCGCATCAGAAGAGATGAGCAGTTACACCACATATGCATGTGTTTTTGACTAGGCCTACCTCTAAATGTGGTTTGAGTAACTGGATCACAAAACATTCTGGACCTGTATTAAGCCTTGTCCACTCAAGATTGGGTGACACGAGACCAATCTTAATAACAGCTGTGAATGAGGTCATTAAAGGAAGCGGTGTTAAAAGTACTTGTTGAAGATGATGTATTGATATCTGCGCTGACATTTTTTGCTTATAGGAGCACTCGTGCTGAAATAAACAATAGTGTCTGTAAAACAACAACTTTTATACCTTTTTACACAAATTATGATTAAAGGTGCAGATTATTGATTAATAAAGACTTATTTTGCACACAGTATCTTGCATAATACTATGTTATGACCGCAAAACTATTTTACCAAAGTGCATGATTTGTAAACCAATACATTTTCTCGTTTGCATTACATATCAGCTCTATGTTTTGGCTTTTGTGACATAGTAAACTTGGAGCATTCAGGCACTAGTCACAATAAAATACAAATACAAAAGAGTTTTGTTAACATTAACAATAAACATGATCTGTATTCCACATTAGATAATCTTTGTTAATGATAATTTATACATATGCCTCTCTTAACATGAATACCTTTGATTTTTAACAAATGTTAATGCATTAGTTAACATCATCTAACAATGATCTTTACAACATTAATTGTTAATATATGAATGTACATTTACATTTCTTAATATTCAAGGTATGCTACATGTTGACATTACTTAAAAGCATTAGTTACTACAAAGTAACAATGTGCAGAATTGTATTAAAGTTAAAAGCATTTACACATATATAATCTTAGTTTAAAACAAACCAAGATTAATAAATGCAAAAAACATGTTGATCATTATTAGCTCAACACTAACAAATTCAGCTATTAATATTAAGAGATGTAATAGTATTCAGTATATGAAGTTAGTTAACATTAACAAAGATTAGATAACGCTGCATGCTAACAATGAAATGCTGTTCATTGTTAATTAAATGTAGCTAATGCAGTAACTAAAATAAGCTTGTATTTGTATTAAAGTGTTAGTAGTAATAGTACTCCCCTTTCAAGCTAAACACTTAAATTGAGAATTCAAAGTTGTAAATTAAACAAAGATTATTGGAGCAAATTTAACGAGTAGGGTTGGGTACCATTCACAGTTTAAAGGGGTCATGAACTGGCTTTTTTTATACTCGTCTGAGGTCAACTTATGACATTTGCATAGTTTTTACATTTAAAAACATCAGTTATAGGCTATTTTCTACACTGGTTTTGAGCTTCTCTCCTGCACGCTCGGTTTTTATGGGCATGCCGCACTGTAGACTTGGAAGTAAACGCACACAGATATGACTGGATAAGATTTGAACAGGCCGGTGATACATTTTGGTAGCCCGTCTGGAAAGCGCATAGCCCCGGGACGTTGGGCTTTGCGAGCCCTGGCCCATCCATATCCGAGTCTGATCACGAATCACAGCAGAATGAACCAACAACACCTCAAATAAAGGATTCTCCAGCCTGTGACAGCGTGGAAGTTATGTTCAGTTAGACACGTACACATAATCAATAGATATCAAACAATCTGTAACAATGCAATACTTTCACATATACAAAAATTTTTTTTATACTCACATTAGTGTGTTGCTTCATTCATTCATGTAATCTCATCCTGTCTGCAAATCCAGTCTCTTGTTTACAAACGAATCCATGATCAGAAATGAAGGAACAAACGTGCAATGTCTTCCCCACGTGATCTGGATATTCATTCAAAATAAAGTTCATCCATGCATTCATAATATTGGAATCTGAATGAAGCTTATGCAGCATATTTATTGCTTGGAAGTTTGTTCCGGTTTAGCTCCACGTAGGCCTATGTTATTTATCTATAACATGTCATGCACAAATTGGTGGGCGGGGCTACAGAATCAGGCGTTGGTCTTCTTCGGTTAAGGCGATGTTTCTCAAATAAAACGGTGACAAGCTCAAGAAGTGACTTTCAGGGCGGCTCTGGAGATGATGTTCATGCATTCATGTCCTCTTACGAGACGGCAGAGATTGAATCACGCATGATCGCATTGAATCGCGTGTTTCAGATTGTGTGGTAAATTAAACCATGCATCTGTGCCATTTATTCACACAGAGACACGCGGGACATGCAGGATTCATATTTAAATATGAATTTTTGAGGTTTAATATTCACAGACACTAGTCTAGATCACCAGATGCGTTCTCAGGTACTGAAATTTGGCACCGATTGATTTAATGTGAATCGGACATAATTTGGTCGGTACCCTTTAGAAGTAAAGAGTTCGGTACCCAACCCTATTTACAAGAAAATACCATTTCAGTCTTTCTGCTGCAAAATTTCACATTGAATTCAGTGTTACATGCAGTTTGTTCGTAATTATTTGTGAAATTCACTAGCAAAAGTGAAAAATAGTTTCCAAGTAAATCCTACACTGAAAAAACTGGTGTATAACTTTCAATAAGAAATTTCTAGTAAATTTCACAATTAATTACAAAGAAATGGTAAGTGAAATTTAGAAAGACTAAATGTGACAAATGTTTTCTTGTAAAACATACTTGGCACATTTAATAATCTTGTTTAATTTTTACAGTGCAGACCATTCTTTTAGTGCCGGTATACCACTTTTTTCTGAGTTTGACAACCCTTTTCCAACCGCCGCCTCATTGATTGGGAGAAAAAAAACAAACAGGGACACTACAGAGAGTCAAAAGCTATTGTTTGCATACATCCTATACTGCTAGGGAGAGAGGCTGGCTTGTTTGGACATTTTGTCCCAACACTAAAGGACCACTTAAGTTCTCTGACTTCATTAGTGAGTGGAGCTTTTAACTTGCATACTGCTACTTAAAGCCTTGTGTTGTAGAACTATTACTATTAGAAACCCATATTGTCTCTTTAACAGAGCCTGTTGCTGAGGCCTCTTGGATGGTTTAGGGTATGCAGACATAGTGGTGTGAATGCATTTCTGTGTGAGTGTGTGTGTGTGTGTGTTGGGGGTTGGACAAGCGGTTTCAAAAAAGAGGGACCACTGAACGTGACATGGATGAGTGAAAGATTTCTAGGCCAAGGACACAGAAAGCCTTTGACAGAGAGAAAGAAAGACAGAGACAGCCTGGGAAAAAGAGTAGTGAGAGTTCATTAGACACAATGCACCCAGTAAATAAAATTACTTACTGCTTCATTCTATAGCTGTTCTAGATTCAGAATGCTTTCTTTAAACACTAGGAATGCCAGCTATTGTAAACACACTAATGAATACAACAGATACCATGCCATTACAGACACTAAACACCTTCTCAATGCATACACTAATGTTGCATTCTCTTAAATTGCATTTACGTTACACAGCAACCTTCATTTTTCTCTTGAACATGTGTCACTAAATCTCAACTAATAAAGACTTATTTTTAAGTGGTTCCTCAAAATGATTTTACCATAGTACATGTTTTGTACACTAATACCTTTTAAGTTTGCATCCCATAACCAGCTCCATATGTTTGGCTTTTCTGATGTAGTAAACTTGCTCAACTGTTCACCTGGTACAGCAATGCAGTTGAAATGAAAAGCACTAGGATACGAGTCCTGTTAAACATCTCATTTCAAAAATTTCGGCATGATAAAAGAGCACAAAGACAAAATGCCATGATTGATTCAGCAAATGTGTTTTCATCTCACATTTGCTATTGTTAATACTATAGGTTAGGTTAGTGTAGTGTACGTTACTTTCAAACACAATAGAGCATTAAAGGGTTAGTTCACCCAAAAATTTTAATTAGCCCATGATTTTCTCACCCTCAAGTCATCCTAGGTGTATATGACATTCATTTTTCAGACAAATAAAATAAATGCCCTGGCTCTTCCAAGCTTTATAATGGCAGTGAATTGTTGGGTCATTTTTTAAGTCCCTAAAAGTGCATCTATCCATCATTTAACTGCTCCACACGGCTCTGGCATGTTAATAAAGGCCTTCTGAAGCAAAGTGGCGTGTTTGTGTAAGAAAAATATCCATACTTAAAACGTTATAGACTAAAATAACTCACTTCTGGCGGTCAGCGGTAAGCAAGTGAAAGAGTAAAAAGTTACGGTGAAAGAATAACCCCTGACCCTTGCATACAGACGGACGCAGAAGCACAGAGGATAGAGCAAAACAAAACACCGGTCATGAATTAGAGTCTAAAACGACAATTTTTAAAGAGAAATGCCAGAGGATTTTGATATAATAGAAGAGGAGCTTGAGTTTGTTGCCCAGCCCCATCCACGAGAGGCATCAAAGCTTGCGATGCCTCATCATATAACTGCTCCTCGATTTGCGTACCGTGTGGAGCAGTTATATGATGATAGATGCACTTTTATGGACTTCAAAAATGACCCAACAATTCACTGCCATTATAACCTTTGGAAGAGCCAGGACATTTTTAATATAACTCCAATTTTACTCGCCTGAAAGAAGAATGTCAAGAATGCTTGAGGGTGAGTAAATCATGGTCTAATTTTCATTTTTGGGTGAACTAACCCTTTAACCTTTTAGCGTCACTCGCAAGACATTTAATTTCCAAACTGCCACAATACAAACAACAACCAACGTATTAAAACCTTCATTGCTTCATGTTCATCTATTTTGGATAAAACTGAATGCCCTTTTAGCACCACTCACTAACTGGACAATTCAAAACACAAAAGCAAACGTAATATTTTGCAGAAATGGCATGACAGGCACGTTTTCCAATGAGCCTTGGTTGAGTAAAATAATTAATTACCATAGTTACCATAGTTAAATGTGGTGTAAATGCCATTGTGTACTGCACAAAATAAAAATGTAATTCACTGGGTGAAAATATCAGCACAACAACACATCCACTTTCTGAGACAGAAGAGTGGCAGAGAGTAGGAGTGAGCGGGCCAGAAAACTTTTTACCCAAATTATTCCACATTTAGAGGTGGTTTAAAGAACATTAAAGTCAACCAGTCAAATCAACCAATAAGTTAAAACTGGGTTTTCTCTAAATAGCCTTCTAAACGTTTGGTCTATCTGTCAATGTGCCAGTACTGAACTAAATCTGGGTGCACACTGCACGATTTATAATAGCCCTTTACAATTGTTGCTTGTCAGACTGTACAAACATGATCCCTGCTGTAAAGCCGGGTACACACTGCACAATTTATAATAGTCCTTTGCGATTGTTTCTTGTCAGACTGTACGAACATAATCCGCGCTGTAAGCCATTTCACACTGTACAATCTAAGTTGTTAATGTCAGACTGTCCGATATTTGAGGCACGCTAAAACGGACACACACAAGAAAACTCGGCCGGAGTTTTATATCATCAATGAGTGATGCGTTCGGTGACAGTGAGCTGCATTACACACAGGATTGAGAAGGTGGCTACAAAGAAATCTCTAGCGCTCATTTTGGCCATAGTTTGTCTTGAAAAACGAAGATAATTTGACGGTTGTCGTAGGAGAAGTCACACTGCAGGACTGTGCACCAAATCTTCTGACACTGCCAGAATTTCGTCTGAGGTAAAATTTGATCACAGCGATTATTAATCGGTTGCCAGTGAACATATCAAACTAACGATCGAAGAGTTCAGATTTTAGCCTAGGATCAGAGGACTCTTTAAGGATTTGCTAAATTTGTCTCAGAGAGCCAAATCGTGGCCAAAATCGCAGTGTGTAACCAGCTTAAGCCATGTCACACTGTAAGATCTCAGTTGTCATTAATGTCAGACTGGAAGACAGTCAATAAACATTTAAATACAGATGCACAAAGAAAACTCGTCCAGAGTTTTAAATCAATCAATGCCACGTCTTTGTTGAGAATGAGCTTCATTACACGCGGGATTGAAATGGTGGCTACAAAGAAATCTCTAACGTTAATTTTGGTCATGGCTTGTCTTGAAAAACAAAGACATTTTGATGGCCGCCATAGAAGTCATACTGCAGGACTGAGAGTCAAATCTTCTGACAAAGCCAGAATTTCGTTGGAGGTAAAATTTGATCACAGCGGTTATTAATCGGCTGCCAGTGAACATGTCAAACTAACAATCAAAGATTTCAGATTTTAGCCTAGGATCAGAGGAATCTTTTAGGATTTGCTAAATTTGTCTTAGACTCATAACAACTTCACACAAGTGCTTGGTGCGGGCGTCTGTTGTTGTTGCAGTCTTTGTCCTCGGTATTTTGTTGTTGTTCCGTCTTTTTAATTTAGTTTTCTACAGAGAAAAAACAGTCCAGGCCAGTGTTGCCATCTTGGGAAACAACTGATTAGTGCAAAACAAATTCAATGTGCATGTGCGACCTGTGCATACAAAGTAAGCGTTGTTACAAAAAACAAAAAAATTCTGGTGGAATTTGCATCATGCGAACCCTGGCATAAAAACTGGCATAAAAACAAAGTATACTTTGGTCTTTATTGCGCTCGTATGGTCAAATACATACCAAATTGTGTCAAAATGCCTGTCTTGGTGAGTATTCATGTAAAATCACAGATGGTTAAATCTTAAGTGAAAGTAAACAGTTGAGGAAAAAAAAATGTGATCCGATATATTGAATTTGTGCATTTGGTCTTAAAGTGACAGCAGCCTAATGCTGCATTTTTGTGTCATGTTAATCAAGACAAAGATAAATCACTCACTGTTATTTACTTCATAACTTTTGTAGCTTTAATAAGGATCAATTTATATTAATTCATGCACTGAATGTTTTATTTTTACATTTGATATTTACAATTTCTGTAGTATTCCTACTCAAAAAGCTTTTGTTGGATAGACCTACTGCACCATAAAAACTTCTTGTTGTCTTCTAATTTACTGGTTTATTTAAATGAACAAAGATAAAATAAAAATAACTATACTGTGATGATACTGTTATTGTAAAAATAAAATGACTTGCATGTGAAATAAGATTCACATAATTGCCCACCCCTAGGCACAGAATTTTTTCCCCATTATTAACATGGATTCTCCAGATCAAACAGGAAAATGGACTGTAACTGTTAATTACTGCATTGCCTATCAAACATGTACTAACAAGTAGACACCATGATCATTAACGAAAGCCTTTTAATTTTAAAACACCTCAAAAGCCCATATTCTAAAATGCCTCAAGCTTGACATTTTTCTTAATCTTCAGGTTTCTATAAAGAACCGTAGGGTTCTTGGCTCAATTTTAAAGAATCCTTTATGCCAAAACGGCTCTATATAAGGAGAAATGCCTTAAATGATTGCGTAATACTTTCATGTTTAATGTGTTATTTCTATTTTGCCTCTTGTTAAAGTATGTTTACGTGCTGTTTAATTCATAACATTTCATGTAAATTAAAATAATTAATAAAGTGAATTAATTAAAACTAAATCCATAAAATAATCCTATCATGGGAACCCCTAAAAGGTTCTATATATGAAGCGCCTGACAGAACTCTTTAAGGTTCGATACAATAACTTTTCTTTTAAAAATGTATAGTGTACGAATTTGTAACAATTACTCATTCTCTCATGCAGACCCATATATAATAACAATTACACAAAAATTGCATGCATGTAAACAACAAATAATTCAAGAGTCACTAAGAACTCACAGCATTTTGTTTAAATGTTAACTTCTCCAAATAATGAAAACCCTTATCACAATAAACGTCTAAACGTTTCCAACTCATCTATAATGAGATGATATCTGACTGATTATTAGCAGAGGTCGATAGAGATTAGGCTCAACCTGAAAGCCTATGGGTCACTTTCCTTTTGTTATTTTAGTTTTTTTTTTTTTTTTTACACGTTTTAAAAACTTAATTTGACATTCATATTTATTATTTTTAAATATTGATTGATTTATTCAAAATATCAAAAACAAATTATCCTACATAATGAAATTTCATGCATTTTTTTAATTGCCAAGTTTTCAAGGAGAAGAATTAACTGATTTATTACAAAAATTCAAAATCTTTTCGTTGCTTTACTGAAAATGCTTCAACTTGGGCTGTTTTTGACGGCAGGACTCCTAAGGCAATTAGGAGCGTATATACGCATCTTAAGAGTAGTTGAATGGGATCATGACATTAGAGCTAATGCCCAGGGGGGTTGTGAGAAACTTAAGACATTGCCACACATTTTCACACACTTTATAAAAAGCCCATACAGGACATTGATAGAGCTATATGGCTGCCAATGACTATAAACGCAACAAACATTAAGGAAGTGTCAGCTTAAGAATACACCCAACAGAATCAACCCGTTATGAGGTTTCCAAATCTCAGAACAACTAGACTCATGGATGATACAGATTTTATAGTTCATCTTTAACATTACTGACAAAATTGCAAAACCAGTACTATACAGCAGCAAGTTTAAAGGTCATGCAGAACGTGGATGTTGGTTCATATGTTGGCTGGTTTGTGCAATGGCACATTATAACTTCATATTTGCTTCCTAACGGGTTTATTTCAATAGACAACTCAATTTCAGTGGTATGACTGAGTGGTCGATTCTTCTGCAATGTTTTGCAAAGAAAGAAAAACCTAGAGTGAATAAACAAATCATGTCAATGTGACTAATCCTAATAAAACTGTAGATGAAGTGTCCTACCAAACCCATACATGGCCCTGGACCACAAAACCAGTCATAGGTTGCACAGGTATATTTGTGGCAATAGCAACAATACATTGTATGGGTCAAAATATTGATTTTTCTTTTATGGCAAAAATCATTAGGATATTAAGTAAAGATCATGTTCCATGAAGATATTTTGTAAATGTCCTACTGTAAATATATCAAAAATGTATTATTATAACAATATGCATTGCTAAGGACTTCATTTGGACAACTTTAAAGGCGATTTTCTCAATATTTAGATTTTTTTGTACCCTCAGATTCCAGATTTTCAAATAGTTGCATCTCGGCCAAATATTATCCTATCCTAACAAACCACACATCAAAGCTTATTTACTCAGCTTTCAGATGGTGTATACATCTCAATTTAAAAAAATGACCCTCATGACTGGTTTTGTGGTCCAGGGTTTTGTTCACTTAAAAAAAAGAAAGAAAAGAAAGTTCAGTTGTGCCCCCAAACATGATTACATCTTGAATCGTGAACCTCAATGCTGTTTCATTTGTCTACATGCGTAGTTAAATTTTAGTTTAAACAGTTTGTGTCATGATAGATATCGTTTATTCTTTAGATAATATTGAACAAGACATCAAGCTAGCGAAACATTACATTTAAACAGAATAATGTAAATATAACAATATATGCATATAATAAGGCATGGCACCGATGCATATAATTACACGTAGTGTTATGTAAGACGTGAAATTGTTTGGAAAGCATACAGTGAATAATGAAACTCACAGAGACACATTTACGCACACTTTTTGCAATCGCTCCAAGGGTCTTTTGTTTCCTGATATACAAGGGAAGACATCTAGTTGACATTTGCAGGCCTATCTATGCATTTTCACTGACGCAACCCCTGTGTAATTTATCTATGTAATTCTGCGTCGTTGTATTTCTTTATTAAGGCCGAACCTGCGCTTTGAAGTCGCTACATTCCTGCCCGCGTGCAGCGGCTGTTCCAACATGTTGCAAATACAGTGCGAGCGGCGATGTTGACTTACCACGAAGTGGTGATTATGTATTTTATAAAAGACACATGGTATTCAAAAGATAGACTACTTTGCATGTTATATTGTAGAAACGTCCACGTTTACGTAAACGAAAGGCATCAAGTTCGTTTCAGCATAATTTCTCTGCACGGTAAATTAAATTCTATTATAGGCTACATCAACAACTACATAGTAGCTAGTAATAGTTTCATATCTTGGCAAACTGACCATCGTGAGGTGATGTTCTGCTTTAACGCGGTCTGAATCTATCACGACTCTGTTTTGTTTTGTTTGTGTACATGTCTGCTATAACTCTTTGAAGATCACTTGGTTTAATTCTGTTCGCTCAGACTGTTTTCTAGGCTATTTCCACACACTGGCGACCGTATTTACAAGTAAGGACGTGTTTACTTCTCAAAGCAAGGGCAAAGAACTCCAAAACACTTACCCTCGGCGAGAAGCATTAAAGTTAAAAGACTGCCACAAAGCACCGCAGTGAGCCTCATCGTGAAGAATCCTCTCTCGGTCGCGCTGTGTTTTCGCAAATGTTTCTTTCAAGTATCAGCACCCTTCAGATCAACTGAATTAGATAAATAACTCTTTAAAAACCATTGTTTAAGGCGTCTGTGATCCCGTTCGCTCACGGGTTAAGTTAAACTACAGACAAATCGGGACGCCGCAACTCCACCAAGAACCTTGAAATGTTGTTCCACAGTCAGTCGCTGCTGCTTCTGCTGGAATGATCAAAAGGTGCATTGGATTGTACCATGTGTGTTTCAGGGGTAGTTCCAATTTCAGCGCGAGGTATCTAGAGGAAAACGGAGGGCACAAATCACAAATCACCGTTCCCTAGCAAGAAACTTTTCCAACTTCGCACTCAAGGTTTCGACCGCTCTGTAAGTCCAATGAAAACAACTCCTCCGTGACATTGCTGGTTGCTCGTAACTCGCCACGGAAACTTTGAAGTTCTTTGAGCCCTTTTCAAACGGTGGACTGTGCAGCGGCCCTTCTACAAAGTGAGGCAATCCAAGTCAAATAAGGAGACGTCAATAGGCCAGTTGGCGGTATTTGGACACTGCCGCCTTCAATTACAGTTGTAAAGCACGTTTTATCTGCCCAGAATATTTACTGAACTACTAGTTCTGTCACACACACAAAAAACTAATTATTCCTAGAATGCTATATATTCACACCATCACACTTCATGTTCATATTTATTAGCCTATTAAAATGTTCAGATAGCCAGCTGTCTCATACATATTTCTATTTCTAAATCAGTGTTTTGTAGGCTATTGTTATTTTTTGTATTGATTATGATTGTGACCAAAAATGAATGCACCTCTTGATGGAAATAAATTATGTGATGTTATTTCCATCAAGAGGTGCATCGGTGTTTGGTTCAAATGTTGAATTGATAATGCAAGAGTCAATCACTCTGTAAAGTCTCCTCCAGCACATCCCAAAGACTTTCAATGAATTTAAGGTTTGCACTCAGAGGTGTCAATTCATGATTCTTCATGCTCCCTCCCAACCGTTCTCTCAGTCTGAGTCTGATGAATCATGACATTGTCATCCTGGAATATGGCCATGATGTGTCTTCCTATAGTTGTTTATGAAATGAAAAGCTACACACTCCATCAATTAGGATTGGAAGAACTGTTGCCAAACACATAACATGTTAGAAACATAATAATCACTGCAATAATGATCCAATCATAGACTCTTAAGCATTTGCCAATTGAAATCCAAACAGCAACTTTTTTTGTTGTTGTTGTTTTTTGGCCGGGCAGTGTACTATGAATGGAATAAAGTTAAGTTTCTTTTAAACTGCCTCCTTATCTTTATTAGTTTCCTGTAATGTTACATTATTCATTAATTAACATATTGTTAAGGTCAATAAATTAAAAACCTTAATACATTATCCTATTCATTTCCTGAATCCTCAGCTTCCGGGGCTGTTCCCAACAATTTCAAAATCAAACCTACGCAATAAAAAGATACCTGTGTGCTTTTGGCAGCCAGTAAGAAGGCAATAAAGATAAAATTTTCTGTGAATTTAAAGGAAGGATTGTGTTCCTGGAGGTTTAAGGGTAGGGGCAGTGTGTGTGTGTGTGTGTGTGTGTGTGTGTGTGTGTGTGTGTGTGTGTGTGTGTGTGTGTGTGTGTGTGTGTGTGGGTGGGTGGGTGGCCTGGTAAACCCTACCTAATGGGGACAAAATGGCCCCACAAAGATGGCAATATCCGAAATCCTTGTCCTTGTGGGGACATTTTTTGGTCCCCATGAGGAAAACATCTTATAAATAATACTAAGTGATGTTTTTTGAAAATGTAAAAATGCTGAATGTTTCCTGTGATGGGTAGGTTTAGGGGTAGGGGCAGTGTAGGGGGATAGAAAATACGGTTTGTACAGTATAAAAACCATTACGCCTATGGAATGTTCCCATAAAACATGAAAACACAACGTGTGTGTGTGTGTGTGTGTGTGTGTGTGTGTGTGTGTGTGTGTGTGTGTGTGTGTGAGAGAGAGAGAGAGAGAGAGAGAGAGAGAGAGAGAGAGAGAGAGAGAGAGAGAGAGAGAGTAGGTTTAATATCTACATGCATATAGATGTGTTTATTTTCAAAATACTGACTTTAAAGAAAGTCGTTTGAGTTTATTCTGGATGGAATATAATTAGGCCACATGTTTCTTTCTACCTTTATTTTATATTATTACAGTTTATATTTAAAATAATAAAAAACAGAAACAAACAACTGGACAAGAAAACTTGAGGTCAAAACACAACTTTTATCAGCTGCTGGTCTTTGGGAGAACTGTAACAATGCAACCTTCAAGGTTGTATGAAGCACATGGTGTGTAACAAACAATGAATATTTCATAACGTCAATACCATATTTTTGTCCTGTGTTTATGCAAAAAAATGTCTCTTCCTTTCATGTCAACCCCATCCAGAAGAGGATCTCTCAGAACTCTCATTACAAACTAAATAGAAATTCCAATGGCCATATTGTCTGGAAATGGTTTCTACAAATGTGGCTGCTAAATTATTACTTTTTTATCTTCAATTGAGAGTCTACATTATGCACTTACTCGCCCTCTCCCAGCAGTTATCTTTTCACTTTACTTTTGGTTGATATATCACATAACCAGTACCACCAGCAGTACTAGCATTTGCTGTTTACTGTAGTTAAGCCTATTTCACTGTGTTATTTAAGTAGTTGTCCCCTTTAAATTTAAGCAGACTTAGGTTTGGTTCGCTAGTGCACACACAAACATCACACCAGTGTTATTTTAGTTGTATTATTATTTTAGTTTTCAATAGTTTTAGTTTTTATTTTCAGTTTATTATTTTAGTGCTCCAGCTTAAACTTATTTCATTTCATTTGCCAAGGCAACATTTAAAATGTTCGTGTAGATTACGTTTTTCAACTAATATTTACATTTTATTTTATTTATGCTTTATAACAATTAACAGATGAACCGATCTCTAATGTGAACACCCACAAAATATGGCTCTGATTGTGTTGAGCAAAAGGTTTCTCATTTTTCAAAGGTTCAATGTTTCTTTACTGACTCTTTTTTTCTTTACTTATTTCTGGACTGATGTTAATCAAAAGTTTTGCTGTGAGAAAATTGAACACAGTCTGTCGTGTGATGTCTGCAAGCCTTTTTGAAGGAACTGCATATTCAGAAGCCATCTGCTTTATCAAGGACACGCCACTACTTTGCAAAGACTTGAATAACATTCACAGGATGAATATTGAACACTGTTGCAACACCATCTGTTCCTCTGTGGAGGTGTGTTGACACTCAGTGTTTAAAATAGTTTTGGTAGCACTTTATTTTACAGTCCGGTTCTATACTTACTATAATAACTAGGTATTAACCTGAACCTAACCCTGAACCCAACCTTAGTTCATATTAAGTCCAAGTAGTTCCATTATATTACTCAGTACTTTCTTTTTTTGGGGTGAACTACTTTTATTTTTTGGTTGAACTAGCCCTTTAAATACTAAAATAAGGTGAACCTTAATTCTTATAACACAATATCTTTACTAAATGAATTTGACTGAAAAAAATTAAATCAAATAAAAAATCAAGGCCATCCATGCAGGGTGTTTCCCTGCAGAGACACTGATGGATGAAAATAGATGTATTTGCTGCAGTAAATTAACAGCAAATGTTATTGAATATTGAAAGTGTAAAAAGTAAAATTACAAAAAAATGTAGCAGCTATCACCCTGTAGCTCAAGACTGGTTGCCTACTGAAGCTAAGCAGGGTTGAGTCTGGTCAATATACCTGGGTGGGAGACCTCCTGGGAAAATTGATTGCTGCTGGAAGTGTTAGTGAGGTCAGCAGGGGGTGCTCACCCTGTGGTCTGTGTGGGTCCTAACGCCCCAATATAGTGATGGGGACACTTATACAGTAACAAGCACCATCCTTCGGATGAGACTGTGGTCATTAAAAATTCCAGGATGTCCTTCAAAAAAGAGCAGGGGTGTAACCTCTGCTGGCATGCCCCATTGGCATATCCATCATCATCACCTCCTAATCATCCCCATATAAATACTGATTGGCTCCATCACTCTGTCTCCTCTCCACCAATCAGCTGGTGTGTGGTGGGCGTTCTGGCTCAATATGGCTGCCGTCACATCATCCAGTCGGATGCTGCACGTTGGTGGTGGTTGAGGAGATTCCCCCCTTCTATATGTGAAGCACTCTGAGTGCAGAGAAAAGCGCTATATAAATGTAACAAATTATTATTATTAGAACTCGAGGAGAAACAGATGGTTGCCTGCTTTCTCATTGAAACCACACTACAGAAGAGTGGTAGAAATCACCTACCTGGCAAAAGCCTCTACTGGGTCATAAAACACAAATACTCCTTTTTTGTGTGAGACAACAGATATGCATGTTTCTCATATTATGGAAATGTATACATAATGTATACACAATAATGTACACTACAGTTCAAAAGTTTGGGGTTAGTAGGATTTTTATGTTTTACTATTTGTATATACAGTACTTTAAAATGTAATTTATTCCGTGATCAAAGCTGAATTTTCAGCATCATTACTCCAGGCTTCAGTGTCACATGATCCTTCAGAAATCATTCTAACATGCTGCTCAAGAAACATTTATGATTATCAGTGTTAAAAAAAAAAAAATTGATAAATAGAAAGTTCAAAAGAACAGCTGACACTTTTGATCAATTGAATTCATCATTGCTGTATAAAAGTCTCAATTTCTTTTAAAAACCAAAAAACAAAAACATACCTCAAACATTTGAACAGTATTTTTTTATTTTTTTTTTACTTGTAGGATAAACAGACAGTGAGAACACACAAGGGCACATATGGTTTGATTCCCATCTGGGACATGACAGCATTCTCTGCATAAAACTTCAAAAAGTAAAAAAAAAAATTCAAACCACTTGCCAGAAAAGAAGACATGACATGCATAAAACAGAGAGTTCAAAACCATCGGGGGAGAAGACAGTCTATATGTAGACTAAAGCAAGCATGTTTATTTTTTTCTCATACCCATTTGAAGAATTTAATTGAAAAATAAATAAATCTATGAATATACAGATCCAACTAATAAGTTTCTTAACATGCTCAGTTTGAACACTGATGATGCACATGAATAATTTGTGTTTTGGTCAAAGCATGGGGACTTAAATATTTGTTATTCAGAATTAACAGATGTTTTAGCGCCATGTAGTGTTTTCGATAAGATTTTGTAATTAGAGTGATTTGTGTTTCTCTTCAGTTAAGGTTAATTTTAATGCACATACACAACTTGTTTTGGAGTAAAGAAATAACCTTTTAATTGTTCATCAAGCTGATACCCGACTTAGATAAGATAGAGATAAAAATGTACAAATAGACATTAAAAGTGAGTTACTTTTCCTGATCTATTTCTTTTATCCATTTGTTAAACAAGAAGTTAGTGAGATAAAAAAAAAAAAAAAGATTTATTCCATTTGATATATTACCTTTATCAATTTTGCAGGCCCAATACCTGCCTTCAAATGCATTTCAAGAAATGTAATATATTTAGATATACAGTAAGCTACTATAGCTCTCTTTATACACTCTGTATATTACTGTGAATTATTATTTAAATAAGTTGTGCTCCATCATTATTGTACTCCTGCACCTCTGACAATGGAAAGCAGGAGAACAACATACAACACTGAGAAGATTTGTACCGCTTGTTCAAATTGCTTAATTAAAATGAGCTAAAGCAACACAATTGCTATACATTTTGTCTTAACATAATTTAATTGTGTTCATTCCACTTAAATATAAGTCAAATTGAAGTTTACTTAATCTGTTTGTGTTGAGATTACATGAATCATTTGTGTTGCATTAACTGAAACTGGGCGGGGCTTGTTAGTTCCCAGCATGCTTTGCATATGGCTAAATCAAGAGAGAGTAAATGTTGTTATTTGATATGTTTTATGTATTTTTGAGCAAGATGAGAAAGGGGGAGACTTGATTATGTTTAATAGTGTTTAATATTCAATTATGCTGGAATTATTAGAAGAATTTAAATTACAGTGTGGAGGTTTCCATTGTGGAGAAGAGTGGAGCATTTGTTTAGGCTGTTAGGCTGTGGACTGATACAGCTAATGTCATAATGTCTTTGCTCAAAAAGCTTTTAATGCTTAGCATTTAAGAAGCTAATATGTGCGTTTGCTAGCTAAAAGTTTGTCAACTAGCTAGTGCAGTATTATAATTCAGTTTTGTGACATTAAAATATGTGAAATTGAAGTGGATGAATAAATATATGAAATTGAATGCCTGAATCATGTCAGGGAACCATATAAAATTCACTTTGAGACTTCTTAATTGGGTCACTCAAAATGTATTCATTCCGTGACGTTGAAGTTACATGAACAAGTTATGTTTGTTTAGCTTAATAGATTCATGTGGGACTGATGTACACAATTAAATCATGTAAATCCAACACACTTTTTCTTTTCTTTTTTTCAGTGAAACTGCTCCAAACAGGAAGTAACAAACAAGTGTTGTGAAACAAACTTAGGCTTTGGATTAATATTTAGGCGAGAGTTCCCTCTGGTGGGCTGGAGAGGGAGCTGCATGCCACAGAATCTCAGGTCACAAAATCTCCTTGAACTAGATTGATTTGTTTTAGGATCTAAAAGGGACCAACATACCTGGGACATAGGCCACTTAAGCCCGGATTGACAGCCATATTATTTACGCTGGATGATAACTGGGCTCCCCATACCAGTGGTGGCTGGCATCCTATACAATGGAAGGGTCTCAGTACAAGTGAAACTCATAGATCTATTCCACATCCACGCTTACCTCTTCTCTTAATTTTCTTCATCTGAACACTATACCTGAGCAATAGCTGCATTATTTGTATTCAAAACCACTCACCCATCCGTGGTCCTGATTATACAATTCAGATTCAGTTTTCATATGTTGAGAACCATGCTCAGAATATAGAATTTGTATAATTACTGATTGCAAGGTTAGACATGTAATTGCATGTTAATTGCATCTAAGTGAAAATGTATTGTTTAAATTGATATTAAATGCAATTGGCTGAACTTTAAATTGCTTTTTTTTATCTACTTAAGTAGGACTTAAGTACATCTTCATGTGTAATTTCATAATTACTTCTATTTTCTTTGAAATATCGTTTAAGTTCTGTTGAATGTACTGACAACCATTTATGATTTACGATTGAAAATATACTTTAATGTCATTTCTATTTAAAAGTATGTCATGTATTTAAATATTTGCAATTACACATTTGCAATTTAGTACATTTGAAATATATTTTAAACTTTAAATGTAATATTGAATAACACTGGTTAAAATTACAATCTAGTACTTTACATGTGCTTTAGTTGGTCAACACATCAAAATAACTACTTTTTTTGAAGCATGACAAAAGATTATTAAAACATAACTTAAAATGTACTTTAAAGTCTTACTTTACTTTTAAGTCTTAAAGTACACAAGTATTCAATACAATTAAGTTCACTTATTTTTCAAAATGGTAAGTTTAAGGACATTTAGCATTATACACCAATATTGCTATAGTTCATAAATCATACTATACTGCACACCCCATAAGTCCCTTGACTGTAGATTTTTGGAAGAGCCTTATCAGCATCTAAAAACACATATGCCACAATAGTAGCATTTAAGGTTGTGTAATCCAGTTCAAGCACATGATTTTGCAAACCATTTCAAATATTACAAACCAATTTAATTCATACTAATACCACAGTTTGAAAACCCGGTTTAGATATTTACAGTCTTATTTAAAATAAGTTGAAAAAGTGATTGAGTTGCATTAGGAGTGTTTTGAAACTCGTGGCTGACCAATCAGAGCACATTGTGCTTTTCGGAAGGAGGGGCTTCATAGAGACAGGAACTAAACAGAGTGTTACTGACCGACTGGGAAGAGAGGTGCTGCAATGTAAAATATGTGAAAAAGTTTTTTGAACATTAGAGCATGAAAACCTATTCTAGTCGACCCAAAAAAAAAACACACAAAAAAAAAAACAAAGTATAATAGGTCCCCTTTAACAATTACACATTTCGATATGTACAAAACAGCTGATACAAACTTTTTGTAATGGTTGTTTGTTAACAGTGTCTGTCACTAACTTGATAACTGTAACTGGAAACTACATGTAGTCATTGTGAATTCAAGCATGAATTATTGATCAGAGGGACAGTTGCAGTAGTAACCATCCTTTTTTCCCCACTGTTAGACAGTGAACATGTCTAAGAAGGTCAAGGTAAGGCAATGGTCTCTGTTTCATTTGTAATGGACATATATTAATATTTTTATGCACTTAGTGTTGGGGCTAGGGTGTGAAAGGGAGAAACCAAGTGTGTGCAAATGTTGGTGTGCATCTAAGTAACCTTATACATTTATTTGTCTTAAAAGTATAGCATTAGTCTTCTTCTAATAAGGCTTTCTTTCAGCATATATGAAATAATGAATGCTTATAAAATAATGCTGCTGTAATGTCTAGATTGTATCAGCTTGTAGACTCTGTAAATTGAGAAACAAAGTGTAACTGTATTAGCTGAATAACAATCTGAATAGTTTTAGTTTTGATTAAATTAGGACACTAATTGAGAGTCCAACTCAAACAAAACTCAAACTCAGATCAAACGTAACATTATCCCCCTTCAAAAAGGTGCACTGACGCACCTTAACAAAAAAAAAGGAGGGCAGGAGGGGGTTTAGGCAGAGGATGCGGAGCTGGCAGAGCAGCTGAAATGGAACCAGGGTGCCGGAGGACTGAGGTGGAGCTGGTGCGACTGAGGACTAGCCTGAGGGAAGGAGGAGCCCAACAGATCTGGAGGGGTGGAGGGACGAGGCAAAGCCAGAGGCCCAGAAGTCCGTGGTGTAGACAACTGACCAAGGTGAAGCTGGAGGGACTAGGGAGCCCGGTGAAGCTGTAAGGACGATGGTCGCAGGTGGAGCAGAGGGGGCGATGAACCAGAATGAAGCCGACTGGTCAACAGGCTGGCTGGCGAACTGGTCCAAGGTCCAAGGCAGATTTGAGCTGCTAGGAGGAGCCAACGAAGGAGGAGCTGAAGGGCTGAAGGGAGCCAGCGGAGATAGGGCCGAAGAACCAAATCAAAATAACAAAAACACATCTCAGAACTTCTCAAAATGGTAGAGTCAGAATTTGGCATAAACAGAATGAGAACATGGATCCATCATGCCTTGTTACCACTGTGCAGGCTGGTGGTGGTGGTGTAATGGTGTGGGGGATGTTTTCTTGGCACACTTTAGGCCCCTTAGTGCCAATTGGGCATCGTTTAAATGCCACGGCCTACCTGAGCATTGTTTCTGACCATGTCCATCCCTTTATGACCACCATGTACCCATTCTCTGATGGCTACACTCTGATGGCTACTGGAGGCCCACCAACAGTGCACATTTTGCATGTCTCCTTTGTCTGACACACCCACATCAGATTTTGGAGTCACTACTATGTCCCAAAATGGCGCCGCTGTGTTTGGTCGCCGTTCAGGTCGCTCCGCGAAGACTGTGCTTTTATTTACTATTTTACTTTCTTTTACTCTCAGTTTTTACAAACTTATCATCTGCATTGATCTACTACGACAGCAAAACTCTTTTGGACATTGGTTACCTCTACACTGGACTGTTTCAGGACACTTTCGCCGATCCTCTGTGGCCATCTGAGATTCTTCGGAACGCCGAGTTGAACAATGGACAGAGCCAGCGGCGAGAACAAAGAAACACCGTGGGAAACGTGCTGGTATCCGTAACAGACTGAGGAAAAGGGCATTCAGACCTCCTCTCCCGAGCATTCTTCTAGCAAATGTTCAACCCTTGGAGAATAAGATGGACGATCTTAGAGCCAGGATAAGTTTTCAACGGGACATGAGAGACTGTAATATCTATTGTTTGTCTGAAACATGGCTCACGCCCGCGTCCCGGACACAGCTGTGACGCCGCCGAGAGAACTTCTCTGTTTTTCGGATGGACAGAACAGCCGAGGCCGGTAAATCCAAAGGCGGTGGAGTGTGTTTCATGATCAACAAGAAATGGTGCGATCCCAGGAACATCACCATTCTCTCGCGTCCTGCTCACCTCATCTGGAACATTTAACAATCATCTGCCGCCCATTCTATCTGCCTAGGGAGTTTTCTGCGGTTGTCGCGACCGCCGCTTACATTCCACCGCAGGCAGACACAGCGCTGGCTTATCTGGCCTTCATGATGTTGCCAGCGGCGCCATAAACCAACATCCCGACGCGGCATTCATTGTCGCGGGCGATTTTAACAAAGCAAACCTAAAGAAAGTCCTGCCAAACTTTCACCAGCACGTCTCCTGCCCCACACGAGAGCAAACACACTGGATCACTGCTACTCTCCGCTTAAGAACGCCTATAAAGCGCGGTCACTTCCAGCGCTTGGCAAATCGGATCATGCCGCCATTTTCCTCACTCCCGAATACAAACAAAAGCTCCTCCAGGAACCCCGGTGAGGCGGGAAGTTAAGTTGGTCGCCCCACTCAGAGACCGCGCTTCAGGCAGCTCTTGATGACGTTGACTGGGACATGTTCCGGCGAGTTCAGCTGACGTAAGCGAAGTTCACAGACGTGGCGCTTTGCTTCATCAACACGCTTACAGAGCAAGCCACGCAAACAATAACAATAACGCCCTTCTCAAATCAGAAACCGTGGTGGACAATTCAATCCGATGCGGCAGTGAACGCGACGCACTGCTGCTTACAACGCCGGTCTCCATTCAGGGAATATGAATGAATACAGATCGTCCTGTTATGCTCTCAGACGAGCAGTTAAAGCCGCAAAACTCCGTTATAAAGACCGAGTGGAGTCTCATTTCCAACTCAACGACTCGCGCGCATGTGGCAAGGTCTGAGGTCCATCTGCTCCTTTGGATCTAAATCCTCTGCAGAGGCAAGCGTTGATCCGCTGCTCGTGAACGAAAGTTAAACTCTTTCTATGCTCGCTTGACTGTAACCGCGGCAACGCGACTCCGCCAAGTGGCGCGTTAGAGGAAATTACTCAGAGCAGCAACAATCACGTGATCTCTGTCTCGGAGGATGAAGTTCGGAGAGCACTCTGCCGCGTGGACGCCAGGAAAGCTGCTGGGCGGATGGTATCTCAGGTCGTGTTCTGCGGTCCTGTGCTGATCAGCTCACCGGTTGTTTACATCTATCTTTAATGAGTCCTCGCTACATCTGTGGTCCCCACCTCCTTCAAAAATCCACCATCATCCCTGTCCCTAAGAACAGTAAACCCTCTTGCCTAAATGACTATCGTCCAGTGGCTCTCACGTCTATAGTCATGAAGGTCTTTGAGAGACTCATTAAAAACACCATTTGCGCCTTCATTCCTGACACTTTGGACCCTCTTCAGTTTGCCTATCGTCCCAATAGATCGACTGAAGATGCCATCTCTCATGTCCTCCACTCCTCCTCACTCACATCGACAGCAAAAGTGGGAACTACGTAAGACTGCTATTTATTGACTATAGCTCAGCCTTTAACACCATAGTTCCCACCAAGCTAACCTCCAAACTCCTGGATCTCGGCCTGAATCCTTCTCTCTGCCACTGGATTGAGGACTTCCTCACTGGCAGGCCTCAGGTGGTGAGAATAGGCCAGTCCACCTCCACCTCCATCACCCTGAGTGTGGGAGCTCCACAGGGCTGTGTCCTGAGCCCCTGCTCTACTCTCTCTACACGCATGACTGTTTGTCCACACACAGCTCCACCTCTATCATCAAATTTGCTGATGATACTGTTGTCCTGGGCCTCATTTCCAACAACAATGAGACGGCATACTTGGACGAGGTGGAGCATCTAACAGCATGGTGCCAGGACAACTGTCTCTCTCTGAATGTTGGCAAGACCAAAGAAATGATTGTGGACTTCAGGAAGAGACAGCAACGGACATACTCCCCCTCATGATCAGCGGGTCACCAGTAGAGAGAGTGAGCAGCTTCAAGTACCTGGGAGTAAACATCTCCGAGGACCTGACCTGGACTGCTCACATTCAGACACAGGTGAAAAAGCCAGGCAAAGACTGTACCACCTGCGCCAGCTGAGGAAATTCAGGTTTCACCAGCTATCCTGAAAACTTTCTATTTAGGGGCGATAGAAAGTGTTTTAACTCAGTGCATCACAGCGTGGTATGGGAACAGCACCAGTCATGACCGCAAAGCCCTGCAAAGAGTCGTGGCGCTTATCCGAGCGTATCTCAGGGTCAGCTCTCCCGCCTCTGCAGGACGTCTACACCAAACGCTGCAAAGGTAGAGCTACCAAGATCATCAAGGACTCTAATCACCCTGCAAACCCTCATTTCACGCTGCTACCATCTGGTAAGCGCTTCCAAGCCTGATGGCCAAAACTGAGAGACTCAGGAGGAGCTTCTTCCCCAGGCCATCAGACTCCTGAACTCAGTCACTTAACATCACGTGACTTCACGTCAGGATAAACATCGATACACTGACATTGCACTGCACTTTCTGTTCTCGTTGTTACTGTGTAACAACCTGTCATAAACCTGTTTGCACATTATACTCTTTTATACATTTGTTAACCACATATTTATAAGTCTACAGTTTACTCACTGCAAAGTCTACTTCAATTATTTTATTCCACTTTATCCTTATTTGTTACCTTTTTTCTCTCTTGACTTGATTATTTATAATTCTACAGATATAGACATATATATATATATATATATATATATATATAGATAGTACTTTTTTATATCCTATTTCTATTATAATTTCTTCCTTGTGTTTTTAACTGTGAATTTGCACTGTCCATGGAGCGGACCTGTTTACATTTCACTGCCGGTTGTATATTCTGTATATAACTGTGTATGTGACAAATAAAACTCTTGAATCTACTAATGAGCTGATGACTTGAATCAGGTGTGTTTGATTGAGGAGACATACAAAATGTGCACTGTTGGTAGTGAGCGAACACTTCAGTGCACTGGAAGGCTTTTACGTTTGCTGACTACCTGATCAGTGCCCAGACTATGAACTAGGGAGCTGACTGAGACACACCCATTAACTAACAAAGGAAACTGAACAGGAAATCCAACTCAAACAAAACTCAGATCAGACTTTTAGTAGGATTTTTACATCAAAAACTGATAACAGTGATTAGAAATAATTGTCCATTTCCTTTCATTTAGGCCCTCTGATTTGTTTGCAAATGAAATTATAATGCATTTGGAACAGTTATGAAAACTCTGAATGATGATGATGATGATGATGATGATAACCAAAGCCATAAAAAACACACTGGTCACATGGTTCATAGAGCTCTCAATAGTTCAAAACAACTCTGCGCGTGTCAATCTGTTTGAATCTGAATCAATAGTATCCAGCTGAAGGCCCGATACACAGCAGTTTCACTGGGTGCGTCTCAATCAGCTCCCTAGTTCAGTAGTCAGGGCACTGATTAGGGAATCAGTCAGTGGGCTGACTCCCTGATCAGTGCCCTGACTGCTGAACTAGGGAGCTGATTGAGACGCACCCACTATATTTGCAACATTTTCTGGTAAATATTAGCATTTTATTCTGGGGAGAGATAAAGAAGAGACAATGTTAATGTTTTTCATGAGTGGTCTGGTTGTTTTATTTGGGTCACGTGAGTAAAACATGATTTTACAGCATTGAGTATTGTAGCCAATCACAGGCATTTCTGTTGAAAAAAATCACCAATCATTTATGTTTAATTTACTGCAATGAGAATCCGCTCAGTATGATTAATGAATTTTAGTGTAAGTTTACGTTTTGTTTTACACTAATCTTCATTAGCTACAAATCCTCCCATTATAACAAACAAAGCACAGACAAGATTTAAATAAAGATTTATTGTGACGTTTAGTCAGAAGTTTTTTTATTTTTGAGACAATTAGCCTATATATTTAACACTTAAATACAAATTAAGTGACCAAAATAGATATTTTAATGTTATAAAAGTGATTTGATAATCTATAAAATTTTTCCAAAAACCAGTCAGTATCTGATATGACAACCATTTGCTTCCTTCACATCTCCTTCACATAGAGTTGATCAGGTTGTTGATTGTGGCCTGTGGAATGTTGGTCCACTCCTCTTCAATGGCTGTGCGAAGTTGCTGGATATTGGCAGGAAATGGAACACACTGTCGTATACACCAATCCAGAGCATCCCAAAAATGCTCAATGGGTGACATGTCCGGTGAGTATGCTGGCCATGCAAGAACTGGGATGTTTTCAGCTTCCAGAAATTGTATACAGATTCTTGCAACATGGGGCCGTGCATTATCATGCTGCAACATGTGGTGATGGTCGTGGATGAATGGCACAACAGTGGGCCTCAGGATCTCGTCACGGTATCTCTGTGCATTCAAAATGCCATTAATAAAATGCACCTGTGTTCGTTGTCCATAACATACACCTGCCCATACCATAACCCCACCGCCACCATGGGCCACTCGATCCACAATGGTGAAATCAGCAAACCGCTCACCCACACAACGCCATACACGCTGTCTGCCATCTGCCCTGAACAGTGAAAACCGGGATTCATTTGCCCACTCAAGTTGGTTACGACGACAAACTGCAGTCAGGTCAAGACGACGACGAGCCCCATGAGGACGACGAGCATGCAGATGAGCTTGCATGAGACTGTTTCTGACGGTTTGTGCAGAAAATCTTTGGATATGCAAACCGACTGTTGCAGCAGCTGTCCGGGTGGCTGGTCTCAGACGATCTTGGAGGTGAAGATGCTGGATGTGGAGGTCCTGGGCTGGTGTGGTTACACGTGGTCTGCGGTTGTGAGGCCAAAATGTACTGGATGTACTGTTGGATGTACTGCCTAAAATGCCTTTGGAGACGGCTTATGGTAGAGAAATGAACATTCAATTCACCGGCAACAGCTCTGGTGGACATTCCTGCAGTCAGCATGCCAATTGCACACTCCCTCAAAACTTGCGAATCTGTGACATTGTGTTGTGTGATAAAACTTTTGTTGTGGGCAGCCTAAGGCACACCTGTGCAATAATCATGCTGTCTAATCAGCATCTTGATTCCTTGAATGGACTACTTCATAGAAACTCATTCAACAGAAAGATCCCAGAGAGCATCTGGATATAGTAGCTGTTGCTCATGTTATCTAACTGCAGTCTAACAGTCTATTATATAACAATAAACATTAACTATAACGCACTCCATAAAATACCACTTATATCAAGATTCCTGAGAGGTAAACTAATGCAATAAAATCTCAAAATATGCAGTAATTTCATAAATTTGCCAGCACGAGTGTGCTTGAGATACACTGAAATGAATGGGGTTCAGTGCTGGAACTATTGGTTGTTTGGAACTATTGTTCACTCCATGACACGCTTTACTTCTGCATTCCTCAGTTCCTATGGAAGTCTATGGGAGTGTCATAACTCTGTTTGTCAATGGCTCTGATGATAACCATTACAAAACAAGTATCCTTCATTTAAATGTGTCCTATAATTCCCCTTTTTACAAGACGTAAAATAAGTATCTGATGTCCCCAGAGTGTGTATGTAAAGTTTTAGCTCAAAATACCCCACAGATCATTTTTATAGCATGTTAAAATTGTCACTTTTTGAGGGTGAGCAAAAACACGCTATTTTTGTGTGTGTCCCTTTAAATGCAAATGAGCTGCTGGCCTCCTTTCAAGAAGAGGGCGGAGCTTCAAAAGCTCATGTGTTGCTCAGCTCCTGCAAAACATGATTACTTCATAAAGACATAAAAATGTCAGAAACTGTTCAGCCTTTTATGTTCAAACCGGAGTTGGACAATGATGGAGACACTCAAGTGACAACATGTAGAATGCAACAGGACGTTTCTGAATGGTTAGTTAATGAATTTATGTTGCTGATGTGGAGTTAACTATCTTTAAGTCATCAAGTAGCATGTTCGGTAATGATAATCTATAAATCGCTCTGTGGGAACTGTTGTAAAATGCACAGAGCTAGAGAATATATGCTGCTGCATGAGGATAGAACCGTTTAGTTTAGTTATGGTTATAACTTATTAGTCATCTTGCTTTTTAAGTGTACTATTTCAATACTTCTTGGGACTAAATTGGTCCAATTTAGTTTATAAAAGTATATTATTTAACAATAACACACACACACACACACACACACACACATCCTATATATACACATACAAATGTGTGTGTGTGTGTGTGTAAAGGTTGGAAACTATTTGATGTTTTTGCAAGAAGTCTCTTATGCTTATCAAGCCTGCATTTATTTAATAAAAATACAGAAAAAACAGTAACCTAATATTGTGAAATAGTATTACATGATGTTCTTTTTAACTTTTTATTAATCAAAGAATCTTTAAAAATTTTATTAAATGAAAAAATAAAGATTCTTTAAGTGTAATAAAGTAATGAAATGTAAAATAACACTGGATGGTTTTCACTGTATAAATTGATATCTTAATGCTGATTAAAACTAATGTTATCCATGCAAGAGCTGTGAGTAATTTTCTCTTTGCCTGTTGTTGTTTGATTCACATTAATGGCTCAATCGTCAGCAGGTTTATTTGATGCAGGTCTAATAATATCATTCTCCCACTGATTTCTCCAAACGCCCATTTAAGATCAACTGTGTTTAAGTGAATACTCTCCAAGCCGGTCATTTAGATATGTAGGCTGTTTGTTGTGTATTTGATGGTTTAGACGAGCACACGAAGCATAATGTGCAAGTCGGTCCGTTTCGCAGCGTGCACACACACACCCGCATTGAACTTGGAAACAGCGTCTATTGCGCGGATTATTGTGCTTTTAATTTTATCAAACACGTCCTGAAATTTAGCCAAAGTGGAGACTGCATCTGACAACAATTGCAGATTGTGCTGACTCTGACGTTAAATTTATGTTTAGGGAGAATTGACAGCGCGCTGTGAAGGGACTTCGGGCTAGACGGAACACGGGTATAGTTTATAATAGTTTTACCTCGTATCTTCTTTATATAATCCTTGGAAGCGAAAATAAAATAAGATTAATATCACAGCCCTAAAGTGTAAGCAGACAAAAGTTTTGTTTAGTTCTCTGGCCACCTTCACTCATTATACTAACTGTCGCGCTGTAGCGCTCTCTCTCTCTCTCTCTCTCTCTCTCTCTCTCTCTCTCTCTCTCTCTCTCTCTCTCTCTCTCTCTCTCGTTGGCTGTTGTGCTTTTACAGTGTGTAAGTGAATGTCGCGATATTACTGATCATGTGAAGATTTTGCAGCGTTGCAGCAGTCTTTCTACTTAAAAATTTCATGTTTAATGTAATGTTACATTTATATATGCTAGCACTTTTCTCTGCACTCAAAGTGCTTTACATATAGAAGGGGGATCTCCTCAACCACCACCAATGTGCAGCATCCGACTGGATGATGTGATGGCAGCCATAATGGGCCAGAATGCCCACCACACACCAGCTGATTGGTGGAGAGGAGACAGAGTGATGGAGCCAATCAGTATTTATATGGGGATGATTAGGAGGCCATGATGACAGACAGAAGCTAATGGGCAATTTTGGCCAGGATGCCGGGGTTACACCCCAACTCTTTTTTCCAAAGGACATCCTGGGATTTTTAATGACCACAGAGAGGTAGGACCTTGGTTTATTGTCTCAACCAAAGGACGATACTAGCATTGTAGGAAGTATACGAAAATCAATGTAGCCTACTACTAGTTGTAAGTGTATTTCAATACTTCTTGGATCTAAATTGGCCCACTTTTAGTGTATAAAAATATACGTTTAACTGTACTTTAAGTGTAACAGTAACAGTTTACATCAAAACTTTTCTTTTGTATTGCAAGTATGCTATAAACTATAAAAGTGTGCTGTAAACTTGTATATACTTTAGAAATGTTGGCCCATATTGATAGGAAAGCATCTTGCAGTTGATGGAGATTTGTGGGATACACATCCAGGGCACGAAGCTCCCGTTCCACCACATCCCAAAGATGCTCTATTGGGTTGAGATCTGGTGACTGTGGGGAACATTTTAGTACAGTGAACTCATTGTCATGTCCAAGAAACCAATTTGAAATGATTCGAGCTTTGTGACATTATCCTGCTGGAAGTAGCCATCAGAGAATGGGTACATGGTGGTCATAAAGGGATGGACATGGTCAGAAACAATGCTCAGGTAGGCCGTGGCATTTAAACGATGCCCAATTGGCACTAAGGGGCCTAAAGTGTGCCAAGAAAACATCCCCCACACCATTACACCACCACCACCAGCCTGCACAGTGGTAACAAGGCATGATGGATCCATGTTCTCATTCTGTTTACGCCAAATTCTGACTCTACCATCTGAATGTCTCAACAGAAATCGAGACTCATCAGACCAGGCAACATTTTTCCAGTCTTCAACTGTCCAATTTTGGTGAGCTCGTGCAAATTGTAGCCTCTTTTTCCTATTTGTAGTGGAGATGAGTGGTACCCGGTGGGGTCTTCTGCTGTTGTAGCCCATCCGCCTCAAGGTTGTGCGTGTTGTGGCTTCACAAATGCTTTGCTGCATACCTCGGTTGTAACGAGTGGTTATTTCAGTCAAAGTTGCTCTTCTATCAGCTTGAATCAGTCGGCCCATTCTCTCCTCTGACCTCTAGCATCAACAAGGCATTTTCGCCCACAGGACTGCCGCATACTGGATGTGTTTCCCTTTTCACACCATTCTTTGTAAGCCCTAGAAATGGTTGTGCGTGAAAATCCCAGAATTGATTAGATAATTGCATTAATGAGAAATTGAACAGGTGTTCCTAATAATCCTTTAGGTGAGTGTGTGTGTGTGTATATATATATATATATATATATATATATATATATATATATATATATATATATATATATATATATATATATATAAAATCTCTTTCTTTTCTTTTTTTCTTTTTGTTACATTTGAGCCCCTGCCCTGAGGAACTCTCTGCACATCCCTGGAGGTTAGTGAAATAAAATAGGCTATGTAAGTTAGTCACCTTTTAAAGTAATGAAAAGTTTAATTTGGATTTTAATGTTCAAAATGTCCATTTCTATCCACAAAACTTGCCAGAAGTCATGGTTTAAGAGGGTTATTTAAAAAAAAATGGTGCATGCCCCGGACATTTAATTTTAAACACATTCATAAAAATATCGATTTTTTTATTGGCATTGATGATTCCATGAAGAACCTTTAGCATCAATTGAATCTTTCCATTCCAAAAAGGTTCTTTATGTTATTAAAATATTCTTTACACTATAAAAATAATTATAGAAATAAATCTTCTTTTAAGAACTGTTGAGTGAAAGGCTCTGTGGGAAATTCAGGATGGATCTTCTATGGCATCACTGTGGGATTTTTTTTTTTGTAGCATCAGGATGGTACTAAACTAAATATTATCTATTATCTATTATTATCTATCAACTATATAAGTCTTAAGTTTCCATATTTGGACTTTTTGTGAAAAACTTTTCACAAAACTACTTTTGAGGGCAATTTTTAGGGGAAGGAGTTTGGCAATGCTAGGGAAGGGAGAGCAAGATGACAAACATGCCACGTTTCTCACTTGATTTTTTTTTCACATCTGTCTAATTTTGTATTCAAAACAACATATGTATTCAGAAAAGGGCTGAATAGGGCTGGATTCAGAATACGTAATGCATTACTTCTATTCAGATACATCCCAAATCTGTATTAATGAATTATAGGGCTGTCACATTCATATGTTAATTTAGTTTGCATTAAATAATTTTTACTAATCTTTGGTACGTGTGTGATTGCACATGTAGTTATGTGCATGTCTGAGAGAGCATGGGTTGTTTGTGGGATGGACTGTCACAGTGGGGGTTTTTTCTTAGCGTGGGAAAGAGAGAGAATTCTGGGTTTAGCAGAGCAACTTGACGTGCTTTTGGGAGGAGAGAGAATGTAGACTAACAGACCATTCATTTTACAAGCACATATTTGAGCCCCTTCAAACTCAGCCCACAAGAGCGAGAGGAAACCGCTCTTTCCCCTCTCCCCCCTTCTCTTACTAGGATTGTTTGTAGAGAAACTGGGTGGAGTAGTGCTCTCTGACACACACATATTGCACACACACACAGACAGATGTTCATAGACATGTACCATTCAACCAGCGAGGAGTCTGATTTGGTGAGTCCCAGATATCAGTTTTAAGCTGCTTTCACACTAGTTTTTGTCATTCTTTGTGACGTTCAACTTCCATTTTCTTCTCTTTTAAACAATGCACGACTCCTTTCTGGAATTTTCTTGGCTAGGATTTTGTGGGTGGGAATAACACATTTCCTGAAAGTTTCCTGAAGACTTTTTTCCACAGCCTTGCATTGATGTGTGAATGTGTTAGAGACTGTAAAGGTGCCATTACAAGCCTGTGATTGCCTTAACTACGTATGCGATGGGTTTCAACATCAAGTATGGAATAAATAGAGCTTTCTTAGGCCATTGTACATAGATATACTGAACTTTAGGTTTCTAAAGGACTGTCTGCAACTGCTTGGCATGATAAAACTTAAGGAATAATAACTAGAAAATCCTCTGTAATGTCTGGATCACTTTTTTTGTACTTTCTTTGTTAAGACTAGTTCATAACATTCATGTGTGTTTCCTATTAGGTTCGGCATAGTCAGTATTATAGTATTATAACATACAGTATTATAGTATATACTGTATTTTATACCGTATATTATAGTATATACAACATACAGTATTATAGCAAGTTTACAAATCAATAAGATGTTCAAAAATAAAACAAGAATAGTAAATACATTTTTATTTTTGATTAAGAATACTTTAATGAAAAGGTGTGGAAAATACCATTTAATGCAGTTAATGGGTGCTCCATCTATCATATAAAATGTCTGCATTTGTAGATGGATAGATATTTTTAGCTAGTCATCTCGAGGACAAGTAACTCTACACAACAAATGAAACAGCTTAATATTTAAGGTGTGAAAAAAAGGAAAGATAAGTGAGAGAGAGAAACACAAATAGCTTACACTGTAACCTTTAAACACTTTTAAATGCAAGATACAAGATTACATAGTGACATTGTCCCAGTGTGTGTGTGTGTGTAAATCTTTGGGATTAGTCGATATGTGTAATTATCCACATTGATGTGTGGTGTTCTAATTTAAAATGACAGAGTGGAACATGGTCGAATACATCCGAGTGAATTTGTGTGTGTTTTACGCTCTCTGTGACCTCTCAGAAAAAAGTAGCCTGTGCTAAATTGCCTGAAGAGCACAGCTGAGACTAAGTGATTGTGTGTGTGTGTGTGTGTGTGTGTGTGTGTGTGTGTGTGTGTGTGTGTGTGTGTGTGTGTGTGTGTGTGTGTGTGTGTGTGTGAGAGAGAATTAAAAGGGATAAAATAAAATAGGCTCATTGGAAAACGTACCTCTACCTGAATTTCTGCCAAACTGCAAAAAAAAATGTACATACAAGTCACTATTGGCAGTAAAAATATTTTTTTTATTCCTTTTCACACAAATTATGATTACAAGGGCAGATCAGTGATTAATAAAAAACTTATTTTTTACACGTTTCCTGCAATGTTATAACTTAAGAACACGTACCATATGCATGACTTGTAAACATTTTAATGGTTGCATCAAATAATCAACTCAGCTTTCCTGAGTAAACTTGCTCGGTAGCTCACCTGGTACAGCATTGCGGTTGTTTTGCAGAGCACTTAGGCACAAGTCCCATGAAGATTGACACAAAACTCCACAAAAGAACTCAAAGACTTGTGGAAGCTAAGGCATAGTTGCTTCAGCAAATGTTTGCTTTTGATAACACTATTGGTTAGTTTGGTGTAGGGTTTGTGTAGGTGGTACGTTACTTTCAAACACGGTAGAGCATTAAACTCAGCACCACTCGCTGGACATTTCAGAACTTCATGGAGATTTTGTTGTACGTATTGTTGTACGTTCAAACAAAGAACACTGAAGGTTAATATATTTTTAATTTCTTTTGTTTTAAAAAATAATAACATGGAGTTGAAAAGTTATAACACTAGAATACATATGTTTTTATACACAAATGTTTTTGTGAATAATAAGGCAGGGGTTGGGGGGGTCCTTGCAGTATTGATTTGGGAGCCACTGCTTTAAATCATTGACGCATTCGTTGAGATATTGGCCACTCATCTGTTTCTAGGGAATCGTGCCACTACCTAGACAATTCGCTTTGAATATGTCACAAAATGTGCAGGAAGCGTAGTAACAAATATATATATATATATTTTTTTTTTTCAGAAATGAGCCTGGGTTTGTAATGTAGAATCTGATCTCAAGAGACAATTCAGTTGAGTAGTTTAAATTTCAAGGAGACAGTTCATTCATATGGAAGGCATTTTCTGCCAATTTTACATAAATCAATTAAATGATAAAAATGAAAACTAAAACCAGATTAACCATTTCATTATAGAAAACTGTATGCAAAATATGTGACAGAATTTAAATTAAATTATTTAGTTTTCACTTTCACAGTGACAGTGCATTATCCCTTCATATTGAAAAATAAAATACAATTGGTGAATTGACATTTAATTTTCACTACAATCTCCAGGCAATATCAGCAGTCTTGCCTCGAGGTTGTAGTGAAAATTAAAGTACACGCCGACTTTTTGGGACTTTTTTTTAGCTTATTCACCGTATCCCCCAGAGTTAGATAAGTCCATTCATACCATTCTCATCTCTGTGCATCCAGAGTTATCTGTCTGATGCACCCACCGCTAGCCTAGCTTAGCACAAAGACTGGAGGTAAATGGCTCCAGCTAGCCTACTGCTCAATAAGTGACAAAATAACAACAACATTTTCCTATTTACATGTTGTGATGTGTATAGTTACATCGTGTACTAAGACCGACGGAAAATTAAAAGTTGCAATTTTCTAGACCGATATGGCTAGGGACTATACTCTCAATCCTGCGTAATAATCCAGGAACTTTGCTGCCGTACCATGGGTGCAGCGGCACAATGATATTACGCAGCACCTGAAAATAGGCTAACTTCCGTCAGCATAACCAAGGTGACAACCTGCTTGCACAGAGAACATGCTGGGGACTATTTTCAGGCGCTGCGTAACATCATTGCGCCGCTGCACCCATGGTACGGCAGCAAAGTTCCTGGATTATTATGCAGGATTGAGAGTATAGTTCCTAGCCATATCGGTCTAGAAAATCGAAACTTTTCATTTTCCATCGGTAGTACATGATGAAACTATACACATCACAACATGTAAATAGGAAAATGTTGGCATTATTTTGTCACTTATTGAGCAGTAGGCTAGATGGAGCCTTTTACCTCCAGTCTTTGTGCTAAGCTAGGCTAGCGGTGGGTGCATCAGACACAGTTATGGCACGCACGGAGACAAGAATGGTATGTATGGACTTATCTAACTCTGTGTTACATGTCTAGTCTGTTTTGCTTGTCTTTGAGTTTGTTCCTTTGTTCCTTTGTTCCGCCAATCTTGCGTTCCCATGGTCACCATCATTATGAGTTAATTTGTCCCAGCTGTGTCTTGTTCATTAGTCTAGTCATCACCTTGTTTTCCCTGTGTATTTAAGCCCTCTGTTTGCCCTTAGTGTTTGTTGGTTCTCATTCACGTCTACTGGTGGTTTACCTGCATGTTACCTGAGTTTATCATTAAAAGTTCCTGTTTCTGAGTTCTCCTTCTCCTTCTCCTTCTCCTTCTCCTTCTCCTTCTCCTTCTCCTTCTCCTTCGCCTTCGCCTTCGTGAGTTTGATCAACACTAAGTTTGTAACAGAAGAACGGACCAAAACGGACTGTTTCTTTTCTTTTGAGTTTTCCCCGTGTTCCCCATGGCCCTTCCCGCTGTTCATCTTCTCTGCCTGGAGCAGGGAGACCACCTGCTGGAATCTCATACACGGAACTTCCTGGACCTTGCGTGGCAGACGCACTTCCCTGACTGCTCACTCTGTGGTTTTTACTATGCTGGCCTGAGTGAGTGGTCGAAGGCACGCGTTCCAGCTGACGGTCCAAAGGAAGATTTCGCCACATTCGTGGAGTAGGTACTGGTAAATAACAACTCGCCCTTTACCATCGGCCCCGCTGAGGAGGACAGCATGACCAGTCTCACTTCACCACCACCAGAGACCAGCCATCCACCACCCACCACGACAGGCACGGGGGAGTTGCCTGTGCCCACCGCAGACCGTGGAGACCGACTAGCCCGAACTCAGGCAGAGGTTGAGAGGAGTCATCGCCCCGGAGCCCAGACCACAGCGAGGGTCTGACCAGGTGCATGAGCCAGCAACATCGTGTGTCGAAGAGGGAGTACTCGTGGAGCTTGAGGGCTGGGAAGGGAGCCCCGCCCACCACCCCGCCGCGGTGGAAGTAACGAGGACCTCTGGCGGTTACCTCAAGGAACTACGGGATATTTTTGAAGAGGATCTTATTGACTTTTTTTTTTGGAGAGGCTATCCCCAGTTCCCCTGTGTCTCCAGCGCCCCCTGTGTCTCCAGTGCATCCTGTAGCTCCAGCGCCCCCTGTCTCTCCAGCATCCCAAGTGTCTCCTGAGTCTTCAAAACTCCCACCCAGCCTCCCTCTCCCACTTTCTCAGCCCTGCCTACACTGCTGTCCTCCCACATGCAGTGTGGACTCGCCTCGGGTCTTCTGTGCAGCAGTTCCGCCCCCAACACAGAGGATCCCCTGTTGTCACCGCCAGTCTCCTCACCCTGCACTGCACCGCGGCCCGTCAGCTATGTCATGGCTCCTCCTCCCTTGGCTCCACCAGACACCTTCGGCCATACGGCTTCACCAGGCTCCCTTGTCTCTCCGGATTCGCCTTGGTCAGTCGTCGACCTGCCTACACCTTTGGTTTCGTCTGGCTCCGCCTTCCCCTTAGCTCCGCCTTCGTCCTTGGTCGCACCGGCTCAGCCTCTGTCCTGTGGTGTTCCGGCTTCACGGAAGAAAACTCACTTGCTACTTCTGGTTCACTGGGACTTTAAAGGCACTTCAGTGGGCCTATATGTCTGTGCTCTAAAGCATTCGACAGTTTAAGTTGGAAATTCATTTTCAGGTCTATACTCAATAAGTGAATTAATAGATTATAACCACTGCATAAATATAATTTAGTACCATAAAATCCCTTAAAAAAAACGCAAAATATTAAATAAAGAACATTATCAAACTAAAATATAGTACATTAATTTCATTGAAATAAAAAAATCTGTAATTTGACCACCACGTGAAGACCACCAGAGGGTTAAGTAGGCTACCCTTTATTTCATTGACATTATCGGCAAGTACAGTTTTGAAGTACACAACAAGTGCACATTTAATACAATTAAGCACACTTCTGTTTTTCACAAGGGCACATGCAAATTTTGCAGACACAGCACATATGCTCCTGTACACGCGCACACACACACACACACACACACACGTAAATGTGCAGCGCGTTTAATCACAGAAGACGACACACAGATGGAGAGACTCTGAAGACCAGCGCAGAGGAAGAGAGCGAGGAGGATGGGGAGGGTGGGAGATGAGAAAAGAGGGCTGAGTGGAGGCAAAACAGAGGACGTATCAGAGACACAGGAAGACTAGAGCTGACAGAAAAACATCAGGCACCCAGTTAACTGAGGAATATGCAGAAGGCGGGAAGGACAACGTGTGAAAAAAGAACTGGCAGTTAGAGGTGCAAATCACTGCAGCAAACGTGCTTCCATCTTTAGCGTCGGAGCGCTGGGCTCTGGGGAGCGGGGAAGGGCTCTTCACAGAGGAGCATGACAGCCTGGCTCGGTGGTGTTGCTGCAGCGGGATGGACCGAGTCTCATTCATTCTAGGAGGAAATACATAGGCCGTTGCTGCTCTCATCATCCACTATGCGCAGGGATCGAGAGCAAGCACATGGAATTACGTGGCATCATCAACAACACAGCAGAACTCTTCGTCCCCACAGCGACAGCACATCTAGCATTGATAACATTAGCCCGGGCAACAGCCGAGATATTAGGTAGCATTTGACTTTATGTGGGTTAAATTGTAGTTTTAGTCAAAGCTATAGGAAAGAAAACAGTTTAGCTGAACAATAGCAGTAGTGCATTTGTTTAGGTCCTTCATGCATTCTATCAAACAAGGACCTTCTGCTCTGATATAGATTTAGTTTTTTTTTGTTTACTTAATAATAATTTCATTTTTGACTGTAGCAGCTCTCAGGTTTAAGTATAATGTTTGCGTATAATTTGGTAGATGATGGGCGGTGTATAGTTGTTGTTAGAGTTTATTGAAGTTTGTGGTTGGTATGGTGAGGAGAGCAAATGCTCTAACTGGATTGGCTGATGAAGGCCTCCTGGATACGACTGCTGAAACGAGCAACAGGAAACCGAGTCAAGAACAACATTGGCGTAAGAAGCTATAAATCTTAATCTTCTCTATTTGTGTGTTTGAGTGAGTTGCGCGTTTGAGAATTGACAGCGAAAGGATATGCTAGCATGATATTGAGCATCTTGTGATTTATTGAATGATGATAACACCCACATTTCACTTCTGACCTTGTTTGACATTAGGTGACCATGATTCATGTTAACACAGTGCCTATTCAGTGTCAAGGTTTAATCTCTAAACATTTCCTTGAATCTCTCTCTATAGCCTAGTGCACAAAAGGGGTAGAAATATTGTATTTGTTATTTTTACTACCCTTATGAAAAAGAAGGGTGCTTAATTGTATTGATTGTGCATACGTAGGCTTCAACTGTACTGTAATATAATATTATTGATATAAAAGGCAACTTAAGTATACTTAAAGAGAGTACACTTTAATTACTGTTTTTAAGTACACTTAAAAAAAAAAAAAATGCCAAATTAACCCCATTTAAAAGATGCTTTATTATATTATGCATTTTATTAGACATGTGAGCAACTGTTTGGATACATTCATCGACAGAAAATGAATCATTGCTTTATAGCTCAACATGGTTAGTCTTATTGTTTGAAGCTTTTGTTTTCTTGATTTAAGGTTAGGGTTAGGGTTAGTTCTCTCATTAGCATTCGCTCCCCCAGCCTCATTCAGCTCCCATGGCTCTCGGCCTCGGCCTGTGCCTTTAAGTTCATCTAACAGCATTAAAATGTATTTTAACTATAATACATTTTAATTTGATTGCCTTTAACATTCTGTGGTGTTTCTGAAAGCATTCAGTTCACAATTAAAAACTTATTTTAAAGGAGTTCTGTAAGTAGGTTACAAATTGGCTAAAGATAAAAGTAAAAGTGTTTAAAAATCTTACAAATGTATGAGGTGGTAAGGTGGGTCTTTTACCCCACACACTGGGTAAAAGGTTTACCAGCATGGGGCAAAAGGCACTCAGTACTGATACAAATACTTTAGCTAAAATAAGTTAATACTTGTTCAAAACAATCACTTTAGCAACATTTGTACTATTTTCTGTTTATTTTGATAAATAAAAGTATTCATTTTTGTTCAATAAATATACTGTCATTAAAATATGTTAAAGCTGTCCATAAGTCCATAATGAAAAATTGAATTATTCCAGCTGCTGTGAGAAAAGGCTATAAATGATCCGCTGAAGAACATGCTCCTCACATGCGATACTACTAGCCGGACTCCTTTATGTATACAGACGTGACGTAATGACGCGAAGACGTGCTTGAATTTCCCGCGGAAATCCACCACACCACTTATAACACATTACTACAAGCTTACCGTTGTGAATGGGGCTACGGTCAGGAGATACTTTTGAACACTGGCTTGTTGTATACTTGCTCAAACTTTTATTTTGGATAATTTTTAACCAAAAAAGTTACAGACTGCAGCTTTAATATAAAAATATATTTTAAAAGTACAGAAACAAATTTATTTTAAAAAGTAAAGATTCTGAAAGCATTGAAGGAGATCCATAATAATTTAATATAGAGTTACAGTAGTAACAAAAACTGATTAATATCATATTTTTAAATATGCTGGTTTTTCATTATAAATATGGTGTTTGATTATCTCTAAAGTGGACACCCAACTTGATATATGATCTGAATCTAACCATGACATGTCAACAAATCAAAAAGTCAGCCAGCTATTTATCAGCTGCTTTTTACCCCAAATTAAGGGTTGAATGACTTTTTTTTAAAGTAGACAGTTATGTGATGAAAGTCGACGTTGACTAGTCGCCGATGATGTCATTAATGAACAAATAAACCTGAACCTCAAGCTGAGTCTCAAACGCGGGTTGCCTTGCCTTGTGCACAGCTATGGCATATGAGACGGCTATTGCTCCTACATAACAGCTTATTTTGATCAGTTCTTTTGTCGTTGGGTCATTTTTCACAGATTTGTGCTCGTTCTAAATCAGATACAGACAAAGTAGCACAGTAAAGATTACATTTATATGAATGCATTAGTGAGAGAGTGATTACGTGTGAATTAATTCTACCTGGCAGAGTCTCTCTTCTAATAGTGAAGCTGTGAGTTTTAGGTGCTAAGAAATATACGCTAGAGGTAAGTAGATCATCCACTGTGTCACATTAAGAACTAATTAATCACTTTCCACTGGAGGCAGTTTTCCAGGAATTATCAAACGAAAGCAAGAGCACCCAAACTGTAATAATCATATTGACGAAACAGATTTGGCAAACACTCCAGTGCGTATTTGTGTTTGTGCTCTGGGTAACTTCGGACGTTTCTATTTGCGGTGCTTTTCCGCAGTGAGTGGTGTGGCCAATCACAACGTTTGTTGATCCTTGAAGTTTAATATTACTCAGAATCCACTCACCACTCAAAATGTCAGAATATAAAAAAATAAATTAAAAAAATGTATGAGACTGTGTTATAATATGATTTAAAATATCAAATTTAATTGTAAGCTTTGTGAACAGCTTTGGAAATTTGTTTTTGAAATGAAACGTTTCCCCATCCAAAGAGAGAGGAGCTGTACTATCATGACTTAAAGGATTAGTTCACCCAAAAATGAAAATTCTGTCATTAATTACTCACCCTCATGTTGTTCCATCCAAACCCGTAAGACCTTCGTTCATCTTCGGAACACAAATGAAGATATTTTTGATGAAATCTGAGAGCTCTCTGACATAATTAACACTTTCAAAGCCCAGAAAGGTAGTAAAGACATCGTTAAAATAGTCCATGTGGCTCCAGTGGTTCAACCTTAATTTTATGAAGCGACTAGAATACTTTTTGTTCGCAAAAAACAAACAAAAATAACGACTTTATTCAACAATTCAGCTGCTAACGCGTGTTCAGTGTCCTTATGCTGTTGATGTAGTAAATACCACACTGGTAGATCACTAGCGCCTCAAGAACAACAAATCTTAATTTGAGGTACGCCAGTAGTACACAATACACATAGTATTACACTGCGCGGCACCACACTGGTAGATCACTAGGGACACCCCTCAACAACAACAAAAAGAGGTACACAAGCTGCTTGACATGCCTTAAATGCACCGTATGGCAGCCAACTTGTTTAACGGCTAGGTCTTCTTGGAGGCATACTTGCGTTGGCAGATGTAGTCCACCAAGACCATGCACATGCCCCATTTCTTATACTCAAATAAAACTAAAGTGCCAGACCTGGCTTGTATTGTTCAATCTTATTGTCACTTGCTCTGTTGGGGGGTCATGCTATATTGGACAGCAGCAGCATGTCTTACATGCTCACATATAGGCAGTAGCAAGTCCCGCAGCATAGCAGATCTATTCCTCCAAGACCAAACAAATCAATAACATATCCATTACCTGGCCAAACACTCAGAGAGTTATGACAGAAGTTTATTTCTTTTTTCTTATAAGGGTATTTCTTTCTTTCTTTCTTTTAATTAGCCATGGCCAAGCACATACAAAGTTGCTCAGTAAGATTTTGTTTACTTTTACTGTCTATTTTTCATCCCAAATGGTCAGTAGTTTTGGACTTTATATTGACACAGGTTGCCCTGGATGCATTAAGTTTGATTAACTGCTGCTGAAGCTGTTTGTTTATGTTTTGTTTGGTTTCAATGGTTACCAACATTCTCTTATATATATTTTATATATATATATATATATATATATATATATATATATATATATATATATATATATAGAAATTACACTGCTGCTTGCCGTGGGTTCTGCGGACTCATACACTAGTCGTTTATCGGACTCAGATGTGTCTCTGGAGGAAGATAAAGAGACCTTACGCAGAGAAGCTGAGAGACAGGCTCAAGACTCAGCTCGAAAAGTCCAAGGTCTTGCATGTTTACTCACTTATTATGAATGTCTGAATAACTGGCAGTTTGACAAGGGTTTGTTGAATGTCTGTCTATCTGTGGTTATATTCAGAATATCACACTGCCATATTACTCATGCTATATCTTTAGTAGTAGTGATTTTTACATTATTGGCATCGGCCTGGCCGATCTATATTATATTAAGATTGTGTCTCAAGAACTAGTTTGATCAACTAGCTGTTAGATAATTGGTCTTACTTTTAAACCAATCTACCTTTTTTATGTAACTGACTTTTAAAAAGTTAGGACTAGTTTGAAGAAAAAAAGTTAGATGACTTTTAGTCTAAGTAGTCTGACTAGTCTAAGCAGTTTATGCAACCAGCCAAGTGCATAAGCTTGTAGCATTTCTGTTTAGCCGATAAGTTTTGGAAGTAGCTTTTATTTTGACTGCTACGTGACTTTTATTTTGTCAGCGCTGAGAACGCAGCGCTTGATAAATAGTTATATTCATGTCATATGTCACTGTGTACTCTATGTACAGTTTGCATTACGTGGTCTTTGCTTGTATGTGAAAAGTACTATAATAGGATTGAAGGATCAAGAAGTTTCTAAAAACAAATAATCTGTTTATTTTTCATATCGATTCATTTGACAAAAAAACGTTGGGGTTTGTCTGCACATTGAGTGCCATCTTCTTCTAAAGCTTCATTTGTAGCTGGGCTAATTTCTAGACAGAACTTTCTCTGAGGCAAATCAAAGCAGCTGTTTGGAAGCAATACATGAAATCTCACTGCATTAGTCTTTCCAATCTATTTTTATTCTTCTATTGTCTATTCAATCTTGTTTTTGTCACTCTCTTTTTCACCTCTAGGGGAGGTAGTTATTTTTAGTGCTTGGCTTCAATCATATTTTATTATTTATTTATTGAATGCTCACATTAATATTGAAAATAAAGCCAGATGGCAGTAAAATATTCAGAGAGAAGTAAAATTCTTCACTGACCATGTTTCTTGAAATATCTGCATCTGTTCTCTCACACACGCATGGTTTCACAAATCAAACGCTTTTAAAATTGCCTTAAAGGAATAGTTCACCCAAAACTGATTTTTTTCTTCTTCCATGGAACATACAATGTGTTGAGATTGTGTTTTATTATAAAAGAAATGCTCCAAAAGAACAAAACAGCATAATTTATTCTAAAGACTTCTAAGACAAAAAGAAAATAATAATAATAAGACATTATACACAGTAAGAATATAGAGCTATAAAATTGTGGACAGCATAGCCAAATTGTTTTCTTGAAATATACAGTACCAGCAATAGCTTTGAATGCTGAATGTTGCTGAAAATTCAGCTTTGACATCATAGATTCATTAATTAGATAAAATATATTCAAATAGAAAAGTTATTTTAAATTGTAATAGTGTATAATTAATAATAATAATTTGTTACATTTATATAGCGCTTTTCTAGGCACTCAAAACGCTTTATATAGAAGGGGGGAATCTCCTCAGCCACCACCAATGTGCAGCATCCGACTGGATGATGTGATGGCAGCCATATTGAGCAGAACGCCTATGATGAAGCCAATAAGTGTATGTGTGTATATATATATATATATATATATATATATATATATATATATCATATATATATATATATAGGTGCTGGTCATATAATTAGAATATCATCAAAAGTTGATTTATTTCACCAATTCCATTCAAAAAGTGAAACTTGCATATTATATTCATTCATTACACACAGACTGATATATTTCAAATGTTTATTTCTGTTAATTTTGATGATTATAACTGATCAAGGAAAATCCCAAATTCAGTATCTCAGAAAATTAAATTTTTACTGTATTTTTGATCAAATAAATGCAGCCTTGTTGAAGTCTCTAGATTTGTTATCTTGCTAAATCTGGATGTTTTCTGAAATTCTGGAACAACTGAAATTAGAAAGATATTTTCTAAAGAGAAAAAGAAACCGAGGTCTCAATTTTTCTCTATTCTCTAGGTGTAGAACAAATTGTGATACTTAAGCAATGGTATTACATTTTCTTCCTTGAGAGCAGATACCTGAATTACAGCATTTCATCAAAAATCTGAATCTGTGTTAGGGTGACCACTGGAGCTGTCCCCAGAAATGTCCCGTTTTACAGCTATTCAAAACAACCGCAGATATTGCTGGTTACAGGAGCAATCGTGTAGTGATTATTTTCACCAGCAGATGGCGCTGTGAGATATATTTGACTCTATTTGGCACAATGCTACTGCTTCATGCTACTGCGCCATTTATAAATCAAATATATAAATGTGTTGTGTGTGTGTGTGTGTGTGTGTGTGTGTGTGTGTGTGTGTGTGTGTGTGTGTGTGTGTTGTGTGTTGTGTCACACACGTGTGGTTTCTCCAAAACGCAGTGATTAAATTACCACACATCTGAACTAGGGATGGGCGATATGGCCTAAAACCATAACGATATATATTGCATAATGCGATAACAATATATATCAGATATATAATGATAAATTATATTAAATTTTCAGAACAGGTTATATAGACCTAAAAGAACCAAACTGCTATATGTATTTCTTAAAAGAAAAGAAATAAACGTTGTATGTAGTTTTGAGAACATTTATTGTGCAAAACTGTAATTATACAACAGATAAATAAAATTCAAGTACACTAGCTGCAAGACTTTAACAAAGAAAAAGTTTAAATGGATAGTTCTCCTGAAATGAAAATAAAGCCATTTTTACTCACCCTGCTGTTGTTCCTTCTGTCTTTTGGACCTCAAAGAAGAAATTCAAATAAATTAATTAATAAAAATAATTTCCTGCACCATTTATAATGGCAGTGAATAGGCACCAGGCTTTATAAAACAAGACCAATAAAGATAAAGAATTATTTTCAAGCACAAATGATAACAAAACATTTGAAGTAAAAAATAAAAAAATGTAAAAAGTAAGTTATACAGTACAAATATTTATTTGTTGAATATATTATTCATCATATATATTTATATATATATATTGTATATATATATATATATATTGTTAAGTCATGTTGTAATATTGTTTTGAACGTCATGTGATTTATTGATTAGGCTACTATTAACTGTTTTCATTGTTTGTTTGGGTTTTTTTGGGGTTGTTTTTTTTGGGTGCTGTGAATTGTATTGAAACCAGACCAAAGATCGTAATAATCAAACTAAATCATAATAATTATTAATGATAATAATATAGGGAGCCCACAACGACGACAACAACAACAACAACAACAACAACAACAAAAAACATTCAAAAATATATTGTCCCCGTTTTTAATTAAAAGATAATAACAAATGAGATTTTAGTGATATTTTGACCACTCAATTGGTTTCCATTTGAGAAATCTGGTCACCTTAATCTGTGTTAGTCAAAAAAGTAGCATAAACACTCTCAAATGAATCTTTTTGGTTGATGAATGAAGCCGTATAGCTGAACGGCCATGTACACGCAAGGTTACAATCACTACGTCTGATCAATACTGCATGTATAATGGAAAATCGTGTTACATAAGAGGCAGACAGTGGCTGTGAAAACAAAACAGGGATTTAAAAATGAACAGAGAGCTATAAAAAACAACACAAAATAAAATTTTAAGCTCTTATAATAAATATTACATTGCATAATTTTGCATTTTCTATTCTAAAATAAAGGAGATAAAAAAGATAAAAGGAGAATTGTCTTGACCGATCATGGAGACTCATGAAGAGCATGTGAGCAGCCCACCATCCCCACTTCCATTAGAGGACACCATGTCCTCTTTTTGTCACACCCATAATTCATTGTGTGCGCAGTGCAGCCCGTCTTGTGTCCATATTGATTTTGCCCTGTAGTAAATGCTACTGTTTTTTTTAACATTGGGGGGAAATCTGCAAATAATAATCTGTTGTGTGGAAATGCCTCCACCCATCTTGAAAAAAAAACAAAAAAAAACACTCATTAAAGTTAATCCTCCACTAGGAGGCAGCGGACCTATTAAATCAATTTGGAGGTGTGGCAGCATGTCACAAAGAAATTTTAAAGGGGACATATCATGAAAATCGGACTTGTTCCATGTTTAAGTGCTATAATCGGGCCCCCCGGTGCATCTACCACCACAGAAAACGTGAAAAAGGACAACACCTTAACTTGTTTTGGTAAGCCTTTCTCTGCAAGCATGTGAAAAAAACGAGCCGCTCAGATTTCTCTCCTGACGTAAGAAGGGGATCTATTATAATATAACCGCCCCTTAATCTGCACATTTCCACCAGTTTATTAAGCACCCCCTGAAAAGGCGTACGGTCTGAATATAGTGTTTACTGTTAGTTGTAACAAGTTTTTTGTGTAATTCGCTGTGTGTGTTGATGGTAATGCAAGGGAGAGAGAGAGTGTTTATGGATAAGACTTTAATGCGCACTTCTTTACTGTGTTTTATTCAGCTCTTACACTGATTTTCTGGAGTGAAAACAGACGCTTCATCTTTTGTGTGATGAACAATAAACTTCATAAAATACATCAGTACAGATTTGGCCATCATTTGGACGGGTCCACTACAACAGGCTTGTACTAATAGTGGATAAAAACATAAGTTAAAACCGGAGTTAAACTAAACTATACCTTTTCTATCTCCATGCAGCATATATTCTCTGGCTCTGTAGGCATTATTGTCTGACTCTGGCTCAAACTGACCACTGTTAGTTTCTGACGTGTTCTGTTGTTGTTGCACCAGCAATTGAAGCCCTCTTCTTGAAAAAACAGACAGGAGCAGCAGCTTGTTTGCATTTAAAGGGACATACACAAAAACGGTGTGTTTTTGCTCACCCCCGGTGTGTTTGGCAATTTTAACATGCTATAAAAAATGATCTGTGGGGTATTTTGAGCTAAAACTTCACATACACACTCTGAGGACATCAAAGACTTATTTTACATCTTCTAAAAAGGGGCATAATATGTTTGAATAAATCAGTACACGCATTTCTCATCTTTGACCACCATGTTTTTGAAATAATTCTTGCATGCAACTTTTTAGGACCTGCATGTGCCAAACCATGAAACAAAGACATTAATTCAGTATGAGCAGAAGAAGGGCAAAGAAGTTGCTCATTAAATTTCCACAGTCCATCTGAGCTCTGGTGCGCACCTAATTCTGTCCATTGCCCTACCTCATCATCATCATCAACTGCATATAGTGCAAAAATGTCTTTGGCACAACCGTCCTCCTGTGGAGAAAGAGACATTACACTGACAGCTCCTTCTGTTTGTTTTGCTGCCCCCCTGGCAGCGGCATCTGCAGCTTGGTTTCCCTTGGATTCAGGCGAGTTGTCCTTTGAGTGTCCTGTTACTTTGATAACAGCTCCTTCTGCAGGGAGAGCACATGACTCCATGAGTTAAATGACCTGCTGTTGGTGAGAGTTAGGAAGTCCTGCAGTAGTTAAAATTTCATCTGCGTTTCCACACAGGTCCGAAACTCCATATGCATTCTATGTTCTGTGTACAGATTGACGCAACTTGAGCCCCTTCGCCTGAAAGAGAACCACAGTCAACAGTTCCAACAACAACCCAGCCTGTGAAGCGTGTTCACTGCTTATGAAAGCTGGACCAATCAACAAACAGTTTCATGGCATTAGGTAGTGGCTCAGTGTCTAGAGGGCTCTTGGTGACGTTCAGTTAGTTGTAGACAGTTATGCACATTTCCCTCATCCTGTAGCAGTGAGGCAGGTTTGATAATATTATCACCTTGGCGTCGTCCTGGACTTTTCTTAACCAAGCAAATAAATGTGGCCGTTAAGGATTTTTTTTATCAATGACGGATTATTTCTAAACTTAAAACATTTTTGTCTTTTAAAGATTTGGAGAAGGTTATTCATGCTTTAATCACATTTCATTTAGATTATTGTGACTCATTATACTTCCTCAGTTATCTCTTGCTCGCCTCCAGATGGTTCAAAATGCAGCTGCAAGGACCAGGGCAAAGAAATATGACCATGTTACCCAATTTTAGCATTGCTCCATTGGCTCCCGGTCCATTTTAAGATCCAGTTTAAAATTCTGTTTGTTTTTAAAGCTCTTAATGATCAAGCTCCTTCTTATCTTAAAGATCTTCTTATCCCACATTCAGATCCTTAAGCTCTTCTGATAGGTATCTTTTGTATGTCCCTCAATCATGTTTAAAAACCAAGGGTGATAGAGCTTTTTTCAGTTGCTGCTCATTGCTTATGGAATCAGTTGCCATTGGATATCCGCCTTACACCTTCTATTATCATTTTTAAGAAGAGGCTGAAAATGTTTCTCTTCCAGGCATTTTAATCTGATTTTAGTGTCTTCTATGTTGTTTTATTCTGTTTTTCTATTTAATATTTTCTTTACTCTGTTCAGCACTTTGGTCAGTTTTGCTGTGTTTAAATGTGCTATATAAATAAAATTGACTTACTATTTACTATCAGAGTAAATTTGTATCTCCACATTTTTGCTCAAAAGAGTGGCTTCCCACTTGGCCCGTCTCTGATTAGAGATTGAGCCTTAACAGTTTCAGGATCTGATGCCTGGTGTGCACTACCATCTTTTGGTGGGCTACAACTTCCTCATTTATTTTTAGAGGCCACTCTGCACAGTCACATATTAACAAGCAAGGATGCTGTCCTGCCATTGAGGCAGGAATTGGAGTTGAGGAATATTCTACTATTCCTAATAATCTTCCTGGAACTCTGACCCAGGGCTGCTGAATAGGATTTATTACCCACCCAGGTCCAGCATCAGCATGCCTTAAAGCGGGGTTGAAAGCAAGAGCCTTTTTACTACTCACAAATGCATCTTCCATCTCCTTTGTCCATTCAATTAGTTGTGGCCCTGGCTTTCCTCCTTCCAAGGCCTCTGTAAGCGGTTTAGATAGATCAGTGTTGGCCAGTAGCCCAATATCACCCTGTAGCCCAGGAGACAGGTTGCCCACTGAAGCTAAGCAGGGTTGAGCCTGGTCATTAAATGGATGGGAGACCTCCTGAGAAAACTAGGTCGTTGCTAGAAGAAGTGGTCTGTGTGGGTCCTAACACCCCAATATAGTGATGGGGACACTACTAAAAGAAGCACCGTCCTTCGGATGAGACAATAAACCAAGGTCCTGCCTCTCTGTGGTCATTAAAATTCCCAGGATGTCCTTCGAAAAAGAGTAGGGGTTTAACCCCAGCATCCTTGCCAAATTTGCCCATTGGCCTCTGTCCATCATCATGACCTCCTAATCATCCCCATATACTGATTGGCTCCATCACTCTGTCTCCTCTCCACCAATAAGCTGGTGTGTGGTGGGCTTTCTGACGCAATATGGCTGCCGTCTCGTCATCTTGGTGGATGGTGCATATTGGTGGTGGTTGAGGAGATTCCCTCCTTCCATATGTAAAGCGCTTTAAGTTATTATTATTATTCAGAAACATATCTGCGTATCTAGTAACATATCTAGTAATTCAGAAGTCCTATTTTTTGCCTTAGACCAGTAACAGTGGTTCGACCAAGTTCGGCAATGGCCTTAAGTCTTTCAGTGTGTCAGAGAATAAACTCCAACAATTTGACCCAGATAGTTTACTTCGGGTTGTGCTGTAGCTTTTTTCAAATTCACTTTGAAACCCTCATTTTCAAGGGCTTTCAAAACAGTTTATACAGCAGTTAAATGTTTGAACTTCGCTGGGCTAGCAATCAAAATGTCATCCACATATAGCAGTATGAAAGGCTCGTCAGATCAATTTGTCTTGTGTATAGGGCCAACGAATGATGCAACTGCCGGATGAAACAGCATGGGAGAGGTAAAAAACCTCCATGTCCATGTAAATGAGTCCATGTCCATTGTTGCCCATTACAGGTGAAAGCAACCCGATCCTCAGGTTCTAAGGGTCAAGTCCAAAACCCATTAGAAATGTCCAATGACCGTGTTCAGATCCTATCTCATGCAAAATAGTTGCTGGCTTGTAGTCAACTGACAGAACCCCGCTGGTCTGACCCATACAGGACATAGATCAGCATATCTGTCTTGTCTTCTTAAGACAATATCTGTCATATCAATCAGCATATCTGTCTTGTTTTTTTGTCCATTGTTCTTTAAAATTTTAATGCTCTACATCATGTGTATCAGAATAATCCATCATGTCATCACGTTCATGATCAGACGTACGGCTGTATCAGTGTTCTTATTTGCACATATATTTCATTTGAAGATGACGTGATTAAATATGTGCCCATACACAGTGCTAGTTCATGTGTAGAACACTAGAGTATATGAAATATGTCATGCTTGCTCCGGTCCGTATATGATGCATATGATCTGTATATCTGTATTGCGAGCATTGTTAAGCTCATCGCGGCATTCCACGCAGAAACCGTTCTCATGCATGTGCCGTGTGTTGTTTGAATTCTCTGCTGTAATGCAATCTCATGCATAATAGAGCACAGTGATTGGATTTAACAAGCTCTTTGTCGTGAATAATGCAGAGAAGCGCTCAGAAACGGTTGATGTCAGCTCGTTCGTCCAGCCCCTACTGAAGCACAGGCAGCCAATCACCACTCCGGATCTTGCCGATATTGCGCATTGACGTCAGAATCCGTGACGTTGCTCTGAATTTGCTTTTCAAACCGGGAAGACAGAAATTGCTCTAAAAATGCGAAAATAACCAATTTCCACTTACGAATAAACGTAATGTTTTCAATGATGCGCAGTCTGTTCATATCAGTTCACATCTCAAACAATGTGTTTTCTGGTTTCATGGCCCTTTAATATGATCATTCCACCACCCCAGGGTGCCTGTGGTTCACCTCACTGGAGCCATCTCCTCATAGGACATCCTGTAACAAAGACACTGAGTAAAACACACACACATCTTCCTCAAGGCTGAAGTCCTCAGAGCTCCAGCTAAATCAGGAAACATTTCCAAAAGATAGTGATAAGATGTACTTTCTCACAGTTAGAGGCTACAGTACAGTATTCTTCTTTATTCTATAGTGATGAAGACAAAAAGTAAATGCTTTAATTGTGAACTGGTCACACGGAGAAGGGCCTGTTGTGACCTTTGTGACCTAGACTGCCATGGTCAGTAGGAGGAATTATGTTCTGTGCTACTCCTAAGGACATAAGAACATGGAGAAACAGCACGTCAAGACATATGACACATGATGCTAAAACTACTTAATTCTCATAAACCTAAAGAATTTATTCAAATCATTTTAATATTAATTAATAACTGATCAAAACCACTTGAAAGGATATAGCCTAATGAACGGGAGGTTGAGATGTCAAACGGACTATGTCAAAAACACTCATGCACTCATGCGTTTGGGATAGCATGAGAGTTGTTGTAATGTTCCAATCTTTCTCTTCTACTACTCGTTGATATTTCGTACTGTATTCACTCTTCGTCTTTCTACACAGACTAAACCAGTGGCATTTGCAGTACGTACTAATGTTGGCTACAGCGCCTCCTTTGAAGATGATGTCCCTGTGCCTGGAATGGGAATCTCATTTGAGGCTAAAGATTTCCTTCATGTTAAAGAAGTATGTATATACATGTACACACATATCCATATTTACATATATACATAAAAAGTAAGAGGAATTATTATGATTGAGTTCAAATCAGTTTAATGCTAAATAAACCTGAACAAATAAAATGAATACCACATGTCCATATCACAACAAACACAAAGCACAATACTCAAAATACATCATGTATCACAGATTCTTTTACTCAAACAGACACACATACTGTATAAAACAATAGTTTATGGTCTTAAATTCTGAACTGGACATTTTTACTTTGTAAGGTTCTGTGAGATTGTTATTGTATACTTTGTGTGTTTAATGACAGAAATTTAATAACGACTGGTGGATTGGTCGTTTGGTGAAGGAGGGGTGTGACATCGGTTTCATCCCAAGTCCAGTGAAGCTTGAAAGCACTCGCATTCACCAGGAGCAACGTGGAAAACAAGGAAAATTTTACTCAAGGTATCTGTTCCACAAACGCACAACATGAAGTTCTTCACAAAACAGAATGTAACTCGTCGTTGGTCTATCGGTCGTATTTTTCTCCAACTCGATTTGAATAGCTAACAACTCTTACTGCATGCATTGCAAAAAAGACTTTTAAAAATGGTGGTTGAAATAAAATGCTGCGTGGAGTCAACCAATCAGCATGTTCAACACCCGAGTCCCACCCCCCGGAAGTTCCTAAACTTTGAAAAAGTACTTCCTCGTGAGAAGGGACTTTCTGAGGGGAAAATTTTCGGCTTTTGGGGGCCTGAAAACGCAAGTTTTTGAAAACAATATCATTATTGTCTCCTAAACTACAAAAAATAAAAAATAAAAAATTGTGACAACTATGACATCATGCGTACAAGTATTACATGTTCATATGACTATAGGTGTGTAGTGTTTCTTTACAAAGTGACATTGCCAACTATTGGCCTGGCATGCAGAATAGGGGAGCTAGGGGCGGGGCTAGTTGTAACGCACATGGTTTAAAACTTTCCACACTTGCCAGGATGACGAAACTTTGTGTATTTACTCATTGCCATATCAACATTATTTAAAGAAAAAAATTGTGCCAAAATGAAAACATCTTTGGAAGATATCACTGAACATTTATTTAACCATAGCAAAAGTAAATTTCTTAAGTTTATTTTTCAGCTCTGTTTTTTGTGTTTATTTAAAATAAGACAAATCTATATTATTGTAATCTTATATCTGTTATTTAACAGTTGAGATGGTTCTTTAATGCTGATCTAACAGCAGAAGAGCCGCGGTTTAAATCCCAGTTGTGCAGGTGGGGCATGTTGTCACATTAGAACTACGCTATTCTATATATTCCATACTTTTATGAATTCTTTTGAGAAACCATAAGAAAAGGGTGAATAATGACTTATAATAATAATGAATCATTTCTGAACATTGACTTTGTTTTGAACTATGCTGTATATCTGTTTAGCGATGTGTTTGTTGTCAAACTCAAAAATGTGTGTATTTTTAATTATTAAAAAATGCCATTATTTTATTTTAAAAGTTAATAATTGTATTTTATCAACAAAATATTTTCGTTTTTTGATTATATCAGGTAACATTTTAAGCTGTCATTTGTTACAATGTGCCCCCTCACATGTTACAATGTACACCACCTATGGGGCATGTTGTCACATTTCACTTCCATTCTTCCGGGGTTTTTAATCGTTTTCGCGGATCCATGTGAGTGAACGGGGTTTATTTTGACAATGTTGTCTCCTGTACATGAACAATGCAAAGGAAAAATTTTGCAGGAAAAACCTGCTCAGTTGGTCTAGGCCAGTAGTTCTCAAACCTGTCCTGGGCTGAATCTGAAATCGCTCCTATACCCTCAAACAGGACATTATTTGAGAGGACAGCCATTTGTAGTGGTGTCCGAAACCACAGTGGATGTTATTAAGTGAACTCATTCAATCCCACATTGCACCGCAATAACGAGTGTACAGCCGATGTACACTCAACGGCTGTCCGGATTCACTCACTCGTTTTCATTCACTCCTTCAAGTGAACTTTATTAGTGGACTAACGTAGGGAATAGCGATTGAGGTTTTAGGGGGCGATTTCGGATCAGCCCTGGAGTACCACAGCACATTTTGTTTGTCTCCCTCATCTACCACACCTGATTCAACTCATGAGCTCATTAGTAGTTTTAGTAGTTTTAGTTTTAATTAATTGATTGTATGTTGTTGTTTTCCTTCACAGTAAATCAGGGGCAAACTCTTCATCTAGTTTAGGAGACATTGTTTCAAACTCCCGTAAATCAACCCCTCCCTCCTCAGGTAAGTTATCAAAAAAAACTTACATTTTTGATGTACTTGGTATATTATATTATATATGTCACATCATATTAGTTTTCAACACATCCTCAATCGTAGTCCAAAAATTCTAGATGAATGTGAACAGGACTCACTTTTGGAATTTTCTATTGTAGCATGGCACTAAGTTATAATTTATTATCATAAATTGTCAACATTTAACGTGCAAGAACTGAAAGCAACAAAAGGGAGCCTCTCAGAGTCTGTTAACGCTAACAATACTGGGGACTGTGAGGAATCAAAATTTGAGAAAAGAATATGGTTGAAGAAAAGCGCTGGAAAAGGCAGTGGCAGTCACTATTACAACAAAAGATTAAAAAAGGTAAGATGCTGTGTCAGCTTCTGAAGTACAGCCTAGTAACCTGGGATGAAGAAATGTCCTCAGATGATTTGAGAATGATTTGATTTGACACAATGAGTGTGTGGAGCCAAATGTGCGACGAAAGCTACTCCAGAAAGCTACTTTTGATTGGTCGGAGAATGGACTTTCTCCTCCTGAAGTTTTGTTTGTTTGAAGGATACTCCATCCAGAAATAAAAATCTGTGATCATTTACTCACTCTCATGTCACTTCAAAACTTTCTTCTGTTGAACATTGAAAAGATGATGTTTTGAGAAGTCTTTTTTTCTTCTTGTCCATACAATGGGCTTCAGTGTTGTTTGGTTCCCAGCATTCTTCGAAATGTCGTCTTTTATGTTTCACAGAAAAAAGAAAAGCATACAGGTTTGGAACCCCATGAGGGTGAGTAAATGATGACAGAATTACATTTTGGGTGGACTGTCTCTTTAATAACTCCATTGTGTGTAATGCTGGAATAAGACAATATTATTATCCTATAAAACAAATCCAGTTAAAGTCCTTTAGGATTGATTGTAAATTATTTAATTTTTTTGGACTAGAGCAAACTGAAACACTTGCTGTTCTTCAGTTTCAACCAAGTGTGCTTAACTGCATTTAATGTGTGCTTGTAGTGTATTTAAACTGTATTTGCAGATAGTATAATAATTAAATAAAAGGCCACTTATGTGCACTTAAAGAAAGTATATTTTCATGACTGTGTCTTACGTACACTTGTAAAAAGTCAAATTTGTAATAATGTCAAATTAAATTATTACATTTTATAATCTTGTCATGCTTCAAAGAAGTACACTTATTTTGATGTGTTGATTAACAAACTAAAGAACATATAAAGAATTGATTATAATTTTAACTGTAGTGTGTTATTTGATATTGTACACCCGATTCCAAAAAAGGAATCGGGACACTGTACAAATTGTGAATAAAAACAGAATGCAATGATGTGGAAGTTTCAAATTTCAATATTTTATTCAGAATACAACATAGATGACATATCAAATGTTTAAACTGAGAAAATGTATAATTTTAAGGGAAAAATAAGTTGATTTTAAATTTCATGGCATCAACACATCTCAAAAAGTTGGGACAAGGCCATGTTTCCCACTGTGTGGCATCCCCTCTTCTTTTTATAACAGTCTGCAAACGTCTGGGGACTGAAGAGACAAGTTGCTCAAGTTTAGGAATAGGAATGTTGTCCCATTCTTGTCTAATTCAGGCTTCTAGTTGCTCAACTGTCTTAGGTCTTCTTCGTCACATCTTCCTCTTTATGATGCGCCAAATGTTTTCTCTGGGTGAAAGATCTGGACTGCAGGCTGGCCATTTCAGTACCCAGATCCTTCTTCTACGCAGCCATGATGTTGTAATTGATGCAGTATGTGGTCTGGCATTGTCATGTTGGAAAATGCAAGGTCTTCCCTGAAAGAGACGACGTCTGGATGGGAGCATATGTTGTTCTAGAACTTGGATATACCTTTCAGCATTGATGGTGCCTTTCCATGTGTAAGCTGCCCATGCCACACGCACTCATGCAACCCCATCCCATCAGAGATGCAGGCTTCTGAACTGAGCGCTGAGAACAACTTGGGTTGTCCTTGTCCTCTTTAGTCCGGATGACATGACGTCCCAGTTTTCCAAAAAGAACTTCAAATTTTGATTCGTCTGACCACAAAAAGTTTTCCACTTTGCCACAGTCCATTTTAAATGAGCCTTGGCCCAGAGAGAACGCCTGCGCTTCTGGATCATGTTTAGATATGGCTTCTTTTTTGACTTATAGAGTTTTAGCCGGCAACGGCGAATGGCACGGTGGATTGTGTTCACCGACAATGTTTTCTGGAAGTATTCCTGAGCCCATGTTGTGATTTTCATTACAATAGCATTCCTGTATGTGATGCAGTGCCGTCTAAGGGCCCGAAGATCACGGGCATCCAGTATGGTTTTCTGGCCTTGACCCTTACGCACAGAGATTGTTCCAGATTCTCTGAATCTTTGGATGATATTATGCACTGTAGATGATGATAACTTCAAACTCTTTGCAGTTTTTCTCTGAGAAACTCCTTTCTGATATTGCTCCAGTATTTTTGGCCGCAGCATTGGGGGAATTGGTTATCCTCTGCCCATCTTGACTTCTGAGAGAGACTGCCACTCTGAGAGGCTCTTTTTATACCCAATCATGTTGTCAATTGACCTAATAAGTTGCAAACTGGTCCTCCAGCTGTTCCTTATATGTACATTTAACTTTTCCGGCCTCTTATTGCTACCTGTCCCAACTTTTTTGGAATGTGTAGCTCTCATGAAATCCAAAATGAGCCAATATTTGGCATGACATTTCAAAATGTCTCACTTTCAACATTTGATATGTTATCTATATTCTATTGTGAATAAAATATAAGTTTATGAGATTTGTAAATTATTGCATTCCTTTTTTATTCACAATTTGTACAGTGTCCCAACTTTTTTGGAATCGGGTTTGTACATATATTTGATATTACATATTACAAGTTAATATATTTTATATGTGCTAAATCTTGCAGCTTCATCTTTACACAACAAACAAGTTACAATAGAAATGACATTAAAGCATATTTTAGTTGACCATATATGCTTGTCAGTAGATTTGGCAGTGCACTTTAACCATATATGACCCTGGACCACAAAGCCAGTCATAAGTCGCACGGGTGTATTTGTGGCCAACAATACATTGTATGGGTCAAAATGATCGATTTTTCTTTTATGCCAAAAATCATTAGGATATTAAATAAAGATCATGTTCCATGAAGATATTTTGTAAATTTCCTACCTTAAATATATAAAAAATGTATTATTAGTAGTAGTAGTAGTAGTGCATTGCTAAGGACTTCATTTGGATAACTTTAAAAGTGATTTTCTAGATTTTTTTGCACCTCAGATTCCCGATTTTGTATCTTGGCCAAATATTCTCCTATCCTAACAAACCATACATAAATGGAAAGCTTATTTATTCAGCTTTCAGATGATCTGATCCCACTGAAGTAATTATGTTAGTGTTCGTAAACATTTATATTTTTTGTTTGCACATTCTTTTAAAGTATATTATTTTCATAATAATTACTTTTTAAAAGTATGTGTAATTTTCTAAGGGTCTGCTTTTACTGAAATGCAGTATGCTTCATTGCATATTTAGTGTGCGAAATAAATAAATCGGTGCCTTATAAATTGTTTTAAAATGAATGTTGTGCATTTACAAGTGTCTTTCTTAAGGTCTGTATGAATTCCCCTTTGTGTTTTGCTGAGGCTCATATGTAAGTGTGTGCATTTATATATGTGTATGTAGCTGTGGACATAGACGCTGCAGGGTTAGATCCAGAGGAGAGTGACCCTCCTCCCCATCAGCGTTCTCCCAAAGCCAGCCCAAACACAGTAATATCCCCTTTAGCCCGTGAGAAACGAATGCCTTTCTTTAAGAAGGTAAAGCATACCGACGGACGCTCCCTCGTTCTGCATCTGTCTGTCACCTCCTGCACAGCAGCATCAAGCAGAGCCTGTTTTGTTTGTCTCAACGTTCATGCCAGCTTATTCCACTCACACTTTCCCTTCTCTCTCCCTGTCTTTTCCACTCACTCTTTCCCCTCTCTTTCCCTGTCTTTTCTTTGTTCCTCTGTATCCCAAACCTTCACACTCCCTTGGTCTTCTCTTTTTGTCTTTCCCTTCCTCCTTTCCTCAGCTAAGCAGAGGCATAAGTCGGTAAGTTAGGCCTCACAGAGAGCCATGCAGTGGATTCCTGAGGCCTGCTGCGGGTCATTCCTGTTATGCAGTACCTATGCTTGTGCTGTTTTTAGTTTTTTTACACAATAGAAAGAAAATTAACAGAATGCCTAAAAGGATGGACATTAAATACCACATAACATCTCTAAAGGTGCAAACACATTTACTGTTGCTTGGCGAAATTTCAGTCAATCCAGTCATTTCAAAATAAATCCTTTTTTGGGGGAGTTTTGTGAAAAAGATGTAGTTTATGCTTATGTTCAAGTTGGTCACACAAATTCACCATGCTGACCAACAAAAAGCTGCTTGGTTTGAGCTATGCTTCTATGCTACATCACTACATTATTGACAGTAGACAATGGACTTTTTTTTTCCTGTGTAATTTGGCTGAAATTTTGCTAATGTGATTGCACCTTAATACACTCTTCAAAATAAAAGTTTCCAAAGGGGGGGTTAGCAGCGATGCCATAGAAGAACCATTTTTGTTCTTCAAAGAACCTTTCATTGATCAGTTCTTCAAAGAACCATTTTTTTTCTTAATGTGAAGTACATTTTTATTATCTAAGGAACCTTATTCCACTATAAAGAAACTTTTGTGCAATGGAAAGTTTCCATGGATGTTAAAGTCCCACTGAAATGCCTTGACACGCACAGCATTATTCAATGTGTTGATGTAATTTCCACTGAAACAGGAAGACAGGGCGGGACATATCAAGCAGCTCCTCCCCTTTTTTTAAATGGCATATGTTTATATCATAGCTCGGCCAGAGTCGTTGAGCTCAGCAAAGCCGCATTTGACAGCATATGATAGCTAGCCTAATAGATTTCAATTTTAGATATAATGTTAGGGTGACCAGATGTCCTGTTTTTCCTGGGGCAGTCCCGTATTTCATTTTAGAAAAAAAAAAAAAAAAAAAAACATGTTTTGTCCCATATTTCTTCTTTCCTAAATTGTGTTGGCTAGGTGATCATATAAAAGCGAGTAGCAGTCTTCTGTCACGCGAGAACAGCCAAGGTAGCCAATTTCATCATAGTACAGTATGTTTTAGAGAACAAAAATACCATCCAATCACAATTCGTTCATCAATTAACTTGCAGTTAGTGAAGGCAGGTTATTAGAGAGCGCAGAGGAGATGTGTGTGTGTGTACGTTTTAACAAGAATCTTCAAAAAGAGTTTATAAAGTTATGCGCAGTAAGTTGTGAAAAAAAGAACTCAATATGGTGAATGACACACCAGAAGCGCTCTCTCAGACAGCACACAATCTGAATTCAGTTCTCAGCCACAGTTGTCAAAATGCCCATCATGTGGTGTATATCACGTAAATACAGTCGGCTACTGCGTAAGGAGCTTCGTAAAAACTGGATATGTGTCGGTATATTAGATCCTAGCATTCGGTTTTAAAGTTACAGCGGCCTAAAATATCTGTCTGTGTCATTAATGTTAATCAAACAACCTTAAAAAACACTAAAGCGAAACCAGACTTCAGTCGCCCTATACTGTCTGAATCGTTCCCTGAATCGTGCTCTATGTGACATTCACCATATACACTCACCTAAAGGATTATTAGGAACACCTGTTCAATTTCTCATTAATGCAATTATCTAATCAACCAATCACATGGCAGTTGCTTCAATGCATTTAGGGGTGTGGTCCTGGTCAAGACAATCTCCTGAACTCCAAACTGAATGTCAGAATGGGAAAGAAAGGTGATTTAAGCAATTTTGAGCGTGGCATGGTTGTTGGTGCCAGACGGGCCGGTCTGAGTATTTCACAATCTGCTCAGTTACTGGGATTTTCACGCACAACCATTTCTAGGGTTTACAAAGAATGGTGTGAAAAGGGAAAAACATCCAGTATGCGGCAGTCCTGTGGACAAAAATGCCTTGTTGATGCTAGAGGTCAGAGGAGAATGGGCCGACTGATTCAAGCTGATAGAAGAGCAACTTTGACTGAAATAACCACTCATTACAACCGAGGTATGCAGCAAAGCATTTGTGAAGCCACAACACACACAACCTTGAGGCGGATGGGCTACAACAGCAGAAGACCCCACCGGGTACCACTCCACTACAAATAGGAAAAAGAGGCTACAATTTGCACGAGCTTACCAAAATTGGACCGTTGAAGACTGGAAAAATGTTGCCTGGTCTGATGAGTCTCGATTTCTGTTGAGACATTCAGATGGTAGAGTCAGAGTTTGGCGTAAACAGAATGAGAACATGGATCCATCATGCCTTGTTACCACTGTGCAGGCTAGTGGTGGTGGTGTAATGGTGTGGGGGATGTTTTCTTGGCACACTTTAGGCCCCTTAGTGCCAATTAGGCATCGTTTAAATGCCACGGCATACCTGAGCATTGTTTCTGACCATGTCCATCCCTGTATGACCACCATGTACCCATTCTCTGATGGCTACTTCCAGCAGGATAATGCACCATGTCACAAAGCTCGAATCATTTCAAATTGGTTTCTTGGACATGACAATGAGTTCACTGTACTAAAATGGCCCCCACAGTCACCAGATCTCAACCCAATAGAGCATCTTTGGGATGTGGTGGAACGGGAGCTTCGTGCCCTGGATGTGCATCCCACAAATCTCCATCAACTGCAAGATGCTATCCTATCAATATGGGCCAACATTTCTAAAGAATGCTTTCAGCACCTTGATGAATCAATGCCACGTAGAATTAAGGCAGTTCTGAAGGCGAAAGGGGGTCAAACACAGTATTAGTATGGTGTTCCTAATAATCCTTTAGGTGAGTGTAAAAAGATAGTAATTGTGTGAACTAGTGACCGATTTCAGCCGAAGCTTCAGCGTCTATTTATGATGTAGGGGGCGGGACGCTTCAGATTCTACAGAGCATTTGATTGGACAGAAAATCTGATGATGAGCTGAAATTGCAGAGTGATGTCATCAAAATCACTGATCCATATTGGCGGAAGTAAGAGACTGCAATTTTTGAACGCTTATATCTTCTAAATGCGAATTTTGTTATTGTTTTGGAGCACACTAGCTTATAAATAACCTTAAAGCTAACATATTTATACTAAAAGCCAAACAACTTCAATTTTGATTTCATGGAGATTTTAAAGGTTCTTCATGGAACCATAAATGCCAATATCCTTTATTTTTAAGCGTGTACAAGAGATGTTTGTGCTGTTGTTTTTCCACCAAATGGCATTAGATGTTAACTTGAACCAAAACTACCAAAAACGAATAGTAATGAAATTACTATTTGCTTATGTTTAGTTAATTATAAGAAAGGTAACTACTATAATCTGCTATGAATCCTACTCCTTGAGGGCCACATTCCTACAGAGGAATGTACTACTCCAATTTACCTGCCTGGAAGTTTCTACTTGAATAGGGGAGAGCGGGGCACAACCTAACGCTTTTTGACTTTCTCAGTTTGTGTAAATCCACTTGGGGTTCAGAGTGTTTATTTTTTCCCACATTAATTTCCCACATGTCTAGTACAATTATGTGGTTTTGTTTCATTAATACAGTGTAAACTTTTTTCTTGATTTCCCCCGAAAGAATGGAAGTGAAATGTGACAACATGCCCCATAGGTGGGGTACATTTTAACTTGACCAAATGACAGCTTAAAATGTTACAAAAATGTTCAAAAAATATCCAAGATAAACAAATATTTTGTCAATAAAATACAATTATTAATTTTTAAAAATAAAAGAATGGCATTTTTAATAAATACACATTTTTGAGTTTGACAACAAACACATCGCTAAACACAGCTATACAGCAGAGTTCAAAACATAATAATAATGAATCATTTCTGAACACTGCCTCTCAGTCATTATTCACCCTTTTCTCATGGTTTCTCAAAACAGTTAATAAAAGTATAGAATATAATAGCGTAGTTCTAACAGGGGCTCATTGTAACGCAGTGTGACAACATGCCCCACCTACACAACTGGGATTTAAACCACGGCTCGATATAAGATTACAATAATATCAGATTTGTCTTATTTTAAATAAACACAAAAAACAGAGCTGAAAAATAAACTTCAGTAAGAAATTTACTTTTGCTATGTTAAATAAATGTTCAGTAATATCGTCCAAAGATTTCTTAATTTTGGCGCAATTTTTTCTCTAAATAATGTTGATATGGCAACTATAAATACACAAAGTTTCGTCATCCTGGCATGTGTGGAAAGTGTTAAACCATGTGTGTTAGGTTGTGCCCCGCGCTCCCCTGTTTAATTATGGCTGTGACTATAGGACCCTGGCCATCCAGGAGCAGGATTGAGCACCCTTGATCTTAAATATTGTAAGTTTAATATTTTATCCTCTATATTAAGACATGAAAATGTACGACATGGTAGGAATGATCGGATGGCCACTTCCTAGTAACCGTGTGTGGGTCTCCTTTCTGACATTTCTCTTGTGCAGCTTTGAATTTGCATTTGTTGTGTGTGTGTGCATGTTTAAACAAATTGTATATAATCTTCTAATAACAGCGCTGTTATAAAAGCCTGATATTAACAAATCCTTTTACTAAACTCCCCAGTATGTGTGAAACACCCGATGTGTATATGGACATTGGGTTTTCAGTTGGGTGTCAAACTTAATTTGAGCTCAGGCAAAACTAATGCATTACATCACTTAAATAGAACAATTTTAACCTTTTTTTTTCTTCTTAAATTTAACTGAAATATTCAGCAATACAGCAACGTAAGAACAGGACATACTCAGCCTGCTGACATTAAATTTGACACTTGCAATGTAGATATTGTATCTTGAATATGGATAATTAGCATTTGCAATCAAGTTTCCTCCTCTTTTATCCCTCCTAGATGTGGTTGTAAACTGTGTGTTCTTGTAAGGTGTTTGTATTTGTATTCTGTGAAGTGTGTGTAAGAGGTTAATGTTGTGTTTTTGTGGTGCTCTACAGACAGAGCATATTCCTCCATATGATGTGGTGCCATCTATGAGACCAGTGGTGCTAGTAGGACCCTCCCTCAAGGGCTACGAGGTCAGGTGCTGCAAAAAGCATTGTGACTTCATAGAGAAGACACCCAAAAATGAACTGTGGTCTACTCTACCTTAATGTCACCTAAAACTCTTTTTGATGTCTTTGATGTATTTAGCAGAATGTCCAAGCTGCTCTTTTCCATAAAATTAAAGTACTGTCAAGGTGTAAAAATGTGACCCTGGACCACAAAACCAGTCATAAGTCGCACGGGTATATTTGTGGCAATAGCAACAATACATTGTATGGGTCAAAATTATTGATTTTTCTTTTATGCCAAAAATCATTAGGATATTAAGTAAAGATCATGTTCCATGAAGATATTTTGTAAATTTCCTGCCGTAAATATATATAAAATATATTATTATTAGTAATATGCATTGCTAAGGACTTCATTTGGACATTTTGTACCCTCAGATTCCCATTTTCAATTAGTTGTACCATATATTCTCCTATCCTAACAAACCATACATCAATGGAAAGCTTATTTATTCAGAAAATCTCAATTTCCAAAAACTGTGTGACTGGTTTTGTGGTCCAGGGTCATAAATGACAAAACATTGCAAACATAGGTTGTTTTTAAGGGAAAGCAGTAAGCACTAAAAATAAATGCAAATGTGTAATTAACTAATGACATGCCCATGGCCATTGCTTGTTCACACGCACAGCTCTTACTGGCCTACGTCTGTTACACTCGCCCCCCTAAAGCCCCATTCACACCACCAGTGACTTTTTCGCTGTATGTCGCTAGTCTCTGTACTGTGAGACACTTGGTGTTCCCAGTGCTGTCGCTCTAATGCTATCGGTAGACTGCACATCTAGCCGTTTCTTTAGAAAACACAAGTTGATATCACAAGTGATATATAAAACTAAGATATTCTAATTTGACTAGCAATTAGGTTTAAAATAATTAAAGGTGCTATAAGCGATGTCATGCATTTAAGTCAAAAAATTTTGTCACATACAGCAAACATCTCCTCACTATGCGCTAGCTGCCTGTCCCCTGAACACGCTGTAAAAAAATGCGGTCTCTGTAGTCAGCACAAGCTCCACAACGGCAACAAAAACAAACTTGGGCAGTCTGGACAACGAAACATAATAAACAGTGCTCCAGCCAATAACCGACAAGAATGATTTGGGGGTGGAGGTTTGGGGTTAGTGCGAGTGCACATGAAGGGGTGTGTGTAGAAGAGAGAAGCATAAAGAGGGATGTTCTAATTATATGATTTTGATATGGACGACACACGACCAAAGAGACGACGTTCTGATGAACAACTTGCAACGAAAAGGGAAAAGGAGAAGGAACACGGAAAGTAACGAATTTACATCAGGAAAGCCTTCGAAAGGTGGCGAGAACTCCAGCGGCAGAAGGGCTGTTTTGGGAAGCACGGAGGGGAAGGGGGAGGGGAAGGGGGAGGGAGGGTCTAGCTAGTCTCTGTTTTGTTTGACAACACTTCGAACGTCACCAAGTTACTCCACCCAGGATCGCTTAGTGCACCTTTAAAAGTAACATTCTGCTGTTGGAGAGATATAAACCACAGCAGTGCTCAGTGCATGAAATCATTAATTAGATTAACGATCGATCAATCAACGAATTAAACTCACTCATACTGTTCTAAATGAGTAAAACATCATTCGAATTTGATAATCAATTTTCTTGTTCCTAATAATTAACATAATGCAGGGGAAACTATAACATGAACTGCAGCAGTGCTAAACTGCTCACTGCGTCATATAGGGTACAACGGGGCCAGAGGCACACCTTAAGAAAAATGTGCTTTTCACTACACCTATAATGTATGATATACAGAAAAATATATATGTTTGTATTTAACATTTATGGAGCAACAGTTTTTGTGTGAAAATAAATCATAAAAGTGGTTTATTTTATGTAAAAATCGTATAAATGTATGAGGTGACGAGGGGGGCCTTTTACCCCACACACGGGGTAAAAGGCTCACCAGCACGGGGCAAAAGGAACACAGCATTGATACAAATACTTCAGCTAAAATAATATGTTTTTATTCATGTCTAAGTTAATATTTGTTCAAAACAATCACTTTAGCAAAGTTTGAACTATTTTCTGTTTATTTTGATGAATAAAAGAATTCATTTTTGACCAGTAAATATGCTGTCATTAAAATATGTTAATATAGAAATATATCTGAAAAATCATTTAAAAAGTAAATATTCTGAAACCATTAAAGGAGATCAACATTTTTATATAGATTTACAGCAGTAACAATAAATTATATTTTATTCTATGATTAATATCACATTTTTAAATCTGATGGTTTCATTATAAATAGGGTGATTATCTCTAAAGTGGACACCCAACTTAATATATGATACTTACAATCTGAATCTAACCATGTCATGTCAGCAAATGATCATGTTAGATATTGTGCCAGCAGGGGGGCCTTTTACCCCAAATACCATACTTTTACATATTCTTCCATTATTGCAAAACTGTTGCTTTTATTACCTTGAACAAACCTGACAAACATTAACAAGACCTTTGTTTCAAAATATATTTAATCATTTTAGCAATTCTTATTCACTACTTAAATCTACAACATTGTTAAAAACATCAAATATTAGATCAAATGAGCGCAGAATCAACTTTGCGCTGATGCCCGTGATCGCGTCAAAGATCAGACAAATTTTCACGTGCATCTTGAAAAGCGGATGTTTTGGAAAGTGCTGAGGCAAGTTTTCAAAGGAGCCTTTTACCCCATGGAGCCTTTAGCCCCGTTGTACCCTAATTAACAGCACAAACTGAAAATGAATCAAACTCACTAATACTACCAATAGTTTCTTTTCCACGCATCATTTTATTATACCATGTATGTGGTTACAGTCAAATCATATAAAACAGTGAAATCGTCCTGTCATCCTGAACCTCTCTTGCGAAATTCGCTTCTCATTTGCATAAAGTTTACATTTCTGAATTTTTTTTTTTGCGTGTCTCGCGTGGCTTGATACACATACCTTCTGTCACCAACGGTCACTGTGGTGTCGCCAGGAGTCGCCAGCGCTCCATTGAAATTAGTAGGATCATGACGTTTTGTCGCTGCGTGTCGCTGTCGGTGTGAACCATAGGTGTGAACAGGGCTTAAACCTTACTCCCTGGCCTCAAGAGGGGTGCTAACGACTGATGCCAGCGGCTGTGGTCTTTAGTGTTCTTGTTAACGCGCCTGTAGGTTTGAATCCCATTTGGAACAGGTCGAGTAGGACCGGTTACATTTGGTGCCGTGACCCGGATGGGAGTGCGGTTTAGGGAGATGAGTGGACGTGAGTAGTGCTTTATTTACTATTTTTCTTTCTTTACTCATAGTTTTGCACCAATAAGAGCTGCGCGTGTAAACCTCACTCCCCTGATCACAAGAGGTGGTTAGTTCATGTTAGTTTAGGTCCATTCAATAATATTAACAGATACAACTTTTGATTTTAATAATGTATTAGTAAATGTTGAAAATGACATTAGTAAATTTACATTTATGCATTTGGTAGACGCTTTTATCCAAAGTGACTTACATTATATTCAAGGTACACATTTTTACATTTTGTCAGTTCTTGCTTTCCCTGGGAATCAAACCCATGACCTTGGCGTTGCTAGTGCCACACTCTTATTGTTTGAGCTACAGGAAAACAGTAAATACTTTTGTTTTCACTGGTAGGTCATATTTACTAATCTAGTTAACTAATGTTATCAAATTAAACATTATTGGAAAGTGTTACCAAAAAAATCTATATTTTAGGTGCCACACCATTAATTTATAGCTTTTCACTATTTTTAATCACCTTTAGCTTTAGCTTTAAGCTTTAGCTTTTAATAGTTTAGCTTGAGCTTTTAGCATTATTGTATGTTTTTTTATTTTATTTTTTTTTTATAGAATACAAGAAATAGTGTTCTTCAAATGTAAAATGCTTAATTTTAAATGTTTGGTTTAGCCAAAAAACATAACAAACCAAAACTATGTACTTACATCACAAAAAATAAGTACAATGTACTTATTGTGTTCATATTGTATTGCAAAACAATACCACCTTTGCTGATATTGAGGTGGGATGGGGTAAAGTTAAGGACAGGTGTGGTGGTGTGGGTAAGTTTAAGGGTAAAGTTAGGGACAGGTGTGGTGGTATGGGTAAGTTTAAGAGGGTAAAGTTAAGGACAGGTGTGGTGGTGTGGGTAAGTTTAAGAGGTAAAGTTTGTCCAGGTGTGGTGTGGGTAAGGACAGGTGTGGTGGTGTGGTGTGGTTTAAGGGTAAAGTTAAGGACAGGTGTGGTGGTGTGAGTAAGTTTAAGGGTAAAGTTAGGGACAGGTGTGGTGGTGTGGGTAAGTTTAAGGGTAAAGTTAGGGACAGGTGTGGTGGTGTGGGTCAGTTTAAGGGTAAAGTTAGGGACAGGTGTGGTGGTGTGGGTAAGTTTAAGGGTAAAGTTAGGGACAGGTGTGGTGGTGTGGGTAAGTTTAAGGGTAAAGTTAAGGACAGGTGTGGTGGTGTGGGTCAGTTTAAGGGTAAAGTTAAGGACAGGTGTGGTGGTGTGGGTAAGTTTAAGGGTAAAGTTAGGGACAGGTGTGGTGGTGTGGATAAGTTTAAGGGTAAGAGTTAAGGACAGGTGTGGTGGTGTGGGTAAGTTTAAGGGTAAAGTTAAGGACAGGTGTGGTGGTGTGAGTAAGTTTAAGGGGTAAAGTTAGGGACAGGTGTGGTGGTGTGGGTGAGTTTAAGGGTAAAGTTAGGGACAGGTGTGGTGGTGTGGGTCAGTTTAAGGGTAAAGTTAGGGACAGGTGTGGTGGTGTGGGTAAGTTTAAGGGTTTAAGGGTAAAGTTAGGGACAGGTGTGGTGGTGTGGGTAAGTTTAAGGGTAAAGTTAGGGACAGGTGTGGTGGTGTGGGTAAGTTTAAGGGTAAAGTTAGGGACAGGTGTGGTGGTGTGGGGGTAAGTTTAAGGGTAAAGTTAAGGACAGGTGTGGTGGTGTGGGTAAGTTTAAGGGTAAAGTTAGGGACAGGTGTGGTGGTGTGGGTAAGTTTAAGGGTAAAGTTAGGGACAGGTGTGGTGGTGTGGGTAAGTTTAAGGGTAAAGTTAGGGACAGGTGTGGTGGTATGGGTAAGTTTAAGGGTAAAGTTAGGGACAGGTGTGGTGGTGTGGAGTAAGTTTAAGGGTAAAGTTAGGGACAGGTGTGGTGGTGTGGGTAAGTTTAAGGGTGCAAAGTTAGGGACAGGTGTGGTGGTGTGGGTAAGTTTAAGGGTAAAGTTAGGGACAGGTGTGGTGGTGTGGGTAAGTTTAAGGGTAAAGTTAGGGACAGGTGTGGTGGTGTGGGTAAGTTTAAGGGTAAAGTTAGGGACAGGTGTGGTGGTGTGGGTAAGTTTAAGGGTAAAGTTAGGGACAGGTGTGGTGTGTGTGGGTAAGTTTAAGGGTAAAGTTAAGGACAGGTGTGGTGGTGTGGGTAAGTTTAAAGGTAAAGTTAGGGACAGGTGTGGTGGTGTGGGTAAGTTTAAGGGTAGGGACAGTTAGGGACAGGTGTGGTGGTGTGTGTAAGTTTAAGGGTAAGGTTAGGGACAGGTGTGGTGGTGTGGGTAAGGTTAGGTTTAAAGGGTCAGCAGTGTAATTATAAATGTAACTACAGAAATTAATTACAGATGTGGTGTGGGTAAGTTTAAGGGTAAAAAACAGCATGTACAGTGCATTGTATCAGGTGTTAATTTAAATGTTATTACATAGTAGTTAAGACCACCTAATATAAAGTGGGTAGGTGACATTACACTGCCTCGTTTACAAAACAAAATGCTCCAAACAAACATATAATCCTCCAGGGACACCATTAAAATAAACCATCCACTTGGGACTGGGTCCTTCTGAATTCTGTGGTGTTTAAACTGGACGTGTAAAGTGAACGTTTCACTCTTCCATTTGTCCTGTTGTTGACACACTCAAGTGTAGACAGCATCAGTGATTATAATGGGTTCTATTTGCTTTTGAAGCAACGCTCATATCTGTGTAGGCAAATGTCAGCTGTTAAGCGACTGAATGCAGGTGTGGTGGTGATCATATATGTTTATGTTCATATATAAATGCATATTATGTTCATTGCTACAGGTAGTCATGGTGGTAACGCATTACAAATAACTAAGTTTAAGGGTAAAGTTAGGGACACGTGTGCAGTCATGTGCAGTGTAGAGGTAACGTGACATAACAACTTGAGTTACATAATCAGGTGTGGTGGTGTACTTTTAAATTTACAACAAATTAGTTTTCCCATTTATGGACTGACAGCTCTCCTGTCCTCATGTTGAGAGAATCGTGAGTAAGGGTACAGGCGTTGTTTGCGCTTTGTAAACATGATGGTTATTGTAGTTCTAGACTAAATGTGATCATTTACTCATCTCACTTGCACAAAAAAGATTCAGTATTCCTCAAAATGAATAAAATCAGTGAAATGGAAAATCAGAAAACTACACAAACATCCAATAAGTAAATGTTAAATAAAACAAATATTTGTATGCATTTAATCTCACTTCATTGACCAATGTATTTGCTGCTGACCTTTGATGATTTAGTTATTACTTTTTTTTTTGACAATTGGTGAAGTGTGAAATAATTTCCTTCAGCCGTGTTACTTAAATTTTGGTGTGAAAGGGCTTTTACAATTGCCCAAAAAACAAAATATAGAAATATGTTAATCTAAAATATATATAGATGTTAATCTATATGTTTATAGAAAACAAAAACAAGCCAACCCCAGGTGAGAGAAAGTAGTAACATTACTTTTCTAAAAAAGCAACTAAGTAACACAATAAGTTACTTTTTAAGGGAGTAACTCAATATTGTAATGCATTACTTTTCAAAGTAACTTTCCCCAACACTGGTCATATGACATGTGACGTCACAAATCCCACAATATCCAAACGAGCCATTTTTGGAGCTTGAAAAATAAATGCATGGTTTATTATGAGGAGGATGTTTTAAGCTATGAAACTTGTGGGATGTTTTAATGGTACAAAGACCTCTCATATGTCAAAAGATCAAGGTGAATTTGATTTCTCACGACTCCTTTAAGAAATACATTTAAATATAAGTAATGACATTCATCTTAAAGATCAGATCTGTGTAATATTTGATAATATATTTAATATAATATTTACATTCTGACTTTTTCTGCATCTTTCTGTTGGCAGTGTTTGAATTCGTTGCCAAGATTATTCTTGATAAAAAAATGATTTAGAGAACAAAATAATGTTCTTGTGTCTGCAACAGCAGCCCCTAAAACTTTTGTGTCTAAAGTAAGCTGAAAATCTCTCCTGATGTGATCAGCATACAGTTTGAAAAGAGAAACCTGGGCAGTTTGCTTATCTAACATGTAAATATATAATGACAGATATCAACTGTACAGTGACACAACCTTGAGTTGGTAATGAATTATTTTTTTGGGTGAACTATTTCTTTAAATGTCATAAATCTCCATGCCTGATAACGCTCATCTTTTTAGTCATGCACAGTATTTGAGTGCTTTTAATATATGTTTTTACTTATTACTTCATATTTACATTTAATTGTAAAGCATTTAGATTTATGCTGGCCTTATGAATGTTCTGGAAATAAAAGATAGGAACAGAAACAAACAAACATGACATGTTCCATTTTTGCGTGTAAACAGGTTACAGACATGATGCAGAAAGCGCTGTTTGACTTTCTGAAGCACCGCTTTGAGGGAAGGTAAGTCTTTAAGCTGTTTCTCTTCCTCCTTCACCCTCCTTTGGGATAGTTTATATATTTGTGTGTGTGTGTGTGTGTGTGTGTGTGTGTGTGTGTGTGTGTGTGTGTGTATGTCACGTGAGTGTTCAGTGTTTCTTAAAATAGTCACATCTCATTGCCTTAATTGGCCATGCTGGTCCATAAGCACACAGCGGGTCACATGCTTGTACCTTCCCTTGACTGCAGTTTCCCCGACACGACTGCTCTGTATTTCCAGTATGACATTTAAAAAAAAATGTTGGTGAATGTTTCGGTGAATCTCATTCAGTTTCATTTTGAAATCTGTTGGATGGAGAGAAACAGATGTGTACAATGACTAATTCCACTGTAGTTAAAGTAGAAAAAAAAAAACTAGTCTAAAACTAAGAAACCCTAGTAATAAATACTAGTATTCCATAGCCAAATACACAGAAGCTGCACACACAGTTCTAGATCTTTTACCTCTACAAATGATGTCCAGGACATTTCTCTCTTTCACTGTCCTTGTTTTCTCTAATTCAGGATATCAATCACAAGAGTGGCTGCTGATATTTCTCTGGCCAAGCGCTCTGTGCTGAACAACCCCAGTAAACACGCCATCATTGAGCGCTCAAATATACGCTCCAATTTAGGTCAGTGAAAGTGTTTGTATTTCTTTTTTATTTGGTATGATGGTTTGGTGTGAATGACTAAGAAATTAAATGTAATTGTGAAATGTTTAATATATTATTTGCATTTCCTTCAGCCGTATTACTTAAATTTTGGTGAAAGCGTTTTTACAACTGCCCAAAAATTATAACTTTTTTTGTTATAGAAAAAAAAAAACAAGCCCAACCCCAGGTGAGAAAAAGTAACGCAAAAGTAGCGTAATGCACTTACTTTTCTTTTCTAAAAAAAAAAAGCAACCAAGTAACGCAATAAATTACTTTTTAAGGAGTAACTCAATATTGTAATGCATTACTTTTCAAATTAACTTTCCCCAACACTGGTCATATGACATGAGATATGAAATGTTTAATGTTTTTATATTGTAGTAATTTCACATCTCCAAATTGATGTAAACGTGAGCATGTGAACAAAGGCAGTTTAGTTTTAAATATTTCTCAACCCTACGATAGACCTTAATTCAAGTGTGAAAAAAATCAGTCAAAAGAAGGAGATGAGACGAATCTTCTACAGCGCTATTGCTCCACCCCCTGTCTGCTTTTGGCATGGAGGGACGGGACTTTTCAGTTTTCAGGTGACAGCATCAGTTTGCACACTTCAGTCGGTCACACAAAAGAATGAAGTTGCTGATCGGTCATCAAATAATAGGGTCAAACATGATATCAGTTAAGCAGGGAATCAAACCATAATGATGCAGTCTGTGGAGTCTAAACAATAAAAATATGGCAAAATAAAAGAGAAATACAGAAACACCTGTTTGGCATAATTTTCCAAAAGTATGCGTGACCGTGTGGTTGATTATGTCTGTAAAGGGCTAAAATAGCCAGATAGTAGGACAGACTGAAGTGTGACAATAGGGCCTTCTGAGAGTGGATTCTCAGTTTTATTTCAATAATTCATACACTGATCAGGCATAACATTATGACCACTGACAGGTGAAATGAATAACACTGATTATCTCTTCATCACGGCACCTGTTAGTGGGTGGGATATATTAGGCAGCAAGTGAACATTTTGTCCTCAGTTGATGTGTTAGAAGCAGGAACAATGGGCAAGCGTAAGGATTTGAGCAAGTTTGACAAGGGCCAAATTGTGATGGCTAGACGACTGGGTCAGAGCATCTCCAAAACTGCAGCTCTTGTGGGGTGTTCCCGGTCTGCAGTGGTCAGTGTCTATCAAAAGTGCTCCAAGGAAGGAACAGTGGTGAACCGGCGACAGGGTCATGGGCGGCCAAGGCTCACTGATGCACGCGGGAAGTGAAGGCTGTCCTGTGTGGTCCGATCAAACAGACGAGCTACTGTAGCTCAAACTGCTCAAGAAGTTAATGCTGGTTCTGATAGAAAGGTGTCAGAATCAGTCAATAGAATGAACTTGATGTAGCAGAATTAATATTACAATCAATTCGTCCAGCGAACACTCCGTATTAATCGTCTATCAACTCTCAGAAAGGATATTTTTCGTGGCCACAGAAAAATAACTCTTTCATTCTTGGTACAGTGCTACTAAATCACATTGTTAAAGGGACTTTGATTTGTAAGCAGTGACCACAGAATTTAATACTTGCGTGAATGTGCTCAAACGTTTTATTTAACTAAATCATAAATGCATAACTAGTCTTAACAAACACATACACACAATCACTCATACATAAATGGAAAGTGAATGAATGAAACTAAAACAGAAATGGGAATGAAGCTATGGAAATGAACAGAACCTGAACAGAACCATCAGCACCCTGGCAACAAGGGGTTATAAGAGCTTATACTAAACCTCTGTTTAGTTAAATGTACAATACTTGCACAGTGCCTTAGCCATTGAACGAGCGTCCGGATGCAGTCTCAGAAGAAAGTCTTGATGGTTGAGTAGTTTGATGGTGGTGAAGCTGGAATGGGTTCTTCCAGGTTGAAGAATGACAGCGGTGTTAGTCTGACTCGGTTATGGTCTGGAACGTTCAACACATTATTCTTTCTGAATTGTAATAATAGCATCCTGTTATTTGGACTCTGTATTGTCTGTAACGCTCTATTATCACCTTTACTCTTTCATTGTTGTGTGTGTAGCGGAGGTACAGAGTGAGATCGAGAGGATATTTGAGCTGGCTCGGACATTGCAGCTGGTGGTTCTTGACGCGGACACAATAAACCACCCAACCCAACTGGGAAAAACTTCTCTTGCACCTATTATTGTCTACATCAAGATCACATCTCCAAAGGTACACGCATAGATCAGTCTCAATCATGTGTATTTGTGTGAAAAACCTGTCATTGACTATCCCTTGTGAAAAACTGAATGTACAAACCCTATTCCAAAAAAGTTGGGACACTGTACAAATTGTGAATAAAAACAGAATGCAATGATGTGGAAATTTCAAATTTCAATATTTTATTCAGAATACAACATAGATGACATATCAAATGTTTAAACTGAGAAAATGTATAATTTTAAGGGAAAAATAAGTTGATTTTAAATTTCATGGCATCAACACATCTCAAAAAAGTTGGGACAAGGCCATGTTTCCCACTGTGTGGCATCCCCTCTTCTTTTTTATAACAGTGGCATTGTCATGTTGGAAAATGCAAGGTCTTCCCTGAAAGAGACGACGTCTGGATGGGAGCATATGTTGTTCTAGAACTTGGATATACCTTTCAGCATTGATGGTGCCTTTCCAGATGTGTAAGCTGCCCATGCCACACGCACTCATGCAACCCCATCCCATCAGAGATGCAGGCTTCTGAACGGAGCGCTGAGAACAACTTGGGTTGTCCTTGTCCTCTTTAGTCCGGATGACATGACGTCCCAGTTTTCCAAAAAGAACTTCAAATTTTGATTCGTCTGACCACCGAACAGTTTTCCACTTTGCCACAGTCCATTTTAAATGAGCCTTGGCCCAGAGAGAACGCCTGCGCTTCTGGATCATGTTTAGATATGGCTTCTTTTTTGACCTATAGAGTTTTAGCCGGCAACGTCGAATGGCACGGTGGATTGTGTTCACGACAATGTTTTCTGGAAGTATTCCTGAGCCCATGTTGTGATTTCCATTACAGTAGCATTCCTGTATGTGATGCAGTGTCGTCTAAGGGCCCGAAGATCACAGGCATCCAGTATGGTTTTCCGGCCTTGACCCTTACGCACAGAGATTGTTCCAGATTCTCTGAATCTTTGGATGATATTATGCACTGTAGATGATGATAACTTCAAATTCTTTGCAATTTTTCTCTGAGAAACCCCTTTCTGATATTGCTCCAGTATTTTTGGCCGCAGCATTGGGGGAATTGGTGATCCTCTGCCCATCTTGACTTCTGAGAGACACTGCCGCTCTGAGAGGCTCTTTTTATACCCAATCATGTTGCCAATTGACCTAATAAGTTGCAAATTGGTCCTCCAGCTGTTCCTTATATGTACAGTTAACTTTTCCGGCCTCTTATTGCTACCTGTCCCAACTTTTCTAGAATGTGTAGCTCTCATGAAATCCAAAATGAGCCAATATCTGGCATGACATTTCAAAATGTCTCACTTTCAACATTTGATATGTTATCTATATTCTATTGTGAATAAAATATACGTTTATGAGATTTGTAAATTATTGCATTCCTTTTTTATTCACAATTTGTACAGTGTCCCAACTTTTTTGGAATCAGGTTTGCAATTTTTCGGACACTTAACTGCATGTTAAATACAAATATTTAGTTTAAATTTATATTAAATGCAATTAGCTGCTTTTAAATGCTTTTTTAGAGTGCTTTTTTTGACCCACTTAAGTATGACTTACATCTTTATTAATCAAAAACATGAACCTAACGGTAACCCCCTTGAGAGGACATCTGTTCTCTTCATGACGTGTGTCTCGGCGGAGGGTGGGACTATATCCTCCACCACTGACTGCAAACTGGCATTTTGCCTCCATTTAGTTAGCAACACCCCCAGAGGAAAAAATCAAGTCCAACCTCATATTTTTCCTCATTCCAAAAGCCATTTGACTCAGATATACATCACAATAGGGAGGAAAAGACACAAGATCACAACTTCCGTTTCATGCCAACTTTAAGAAACAGTCAAGAATCTCTTTAAGTGCACTTAAGTGCCATCTTATTTAATTAATATTACATTATCTGCCAGTACAGTTTTTTTTGGGGGGAAAGTACATTTAATACAATTAAGCACACTACTTTTTTCTTTTTTTTTTAACAAGGGACCCTGATTGTCTCTCACATTGTCTTTCAACAATGACATTTTGCTGGAATATTGTTTCTGATGTGTCTATCTTTCAGGTTTTGCAAAGGTTAATAAAATCTAGAGGGAAGTCTCAGGCAAAACATCTCAATGTACAGATGGTGGCAGCAGACAAATTGGCCCAGTGCCCTTCAGTGAGTTTAAACACACACACACACACACGCACACGCAATCCCCATCCCTTTACACTAACCCTATCCATAAACCTACCCATCAGACAAAATGGATTTTTAATAAAAAAATAAAAAAAAACTAATTCTGTATGATTTACAAGCTTGTCTCCTCACGGGGACCTCAATTTAGTCCTCAATCCAGTGGCAGAGAGAAGGATTCAGGCCGAGATCCAGGAGTTTGGCGGTTAGCTTAATGGGAACTATGGTGTTAAAGGCTGAGCTATAGTCAATAAATAGCAGCCTTACGTAGTTCCCACTTTTGCTGTCGATGTGAGTGAGGGAGGAGTGGAGGACATGAGAGATGGCATCTTCAGTCGATCTATTGGGACGATAGGCAAACTGAAGAGGGTCCAAAGTGCCAGGAATGTAGGCGCAAATGGTGTTTTTAATGAGTCTCTCAAAGACCTTCATGACTATAGACGTGAGAGCCACTGGACGGTAGTCATTTAGGCAAGAGGGTTTACTGTTCTTAGGGACAGGGATGATGGTAAAAGATTTACATAAGTAAATCAATATCCTTCAAAAAGGTCTCGTCAATATAGTGGATAAATAATGTTAAGTCTCAAATGAAATAGTCAAAGCCTTCTTGCACTGGATGTGCTGGTTTCAGCCTCCTCACCGGCTGCAGTCATGTCTTCATCTCATGAATTCATCAACGCCCTGTTAATGCACTCGTATTCACGAAAAGAGCCTTGTTAACATGTTTGTGTGAGTAAACGCACAAGATTTAGTACCTTCAATGCGCTTAGATGGTGATATCGCTTTTTTATAGCAGAAGTAAAGTAACTAATTCCATTTACTCAAATACTTTACACTCTCGCACTCTCCACTCTCTAACAATTCATTTTCCTATTCATGTTTCTTCTTTGCCCAGGAGCTGTTTGACATAATTCTCGATGAGAATCAGTTGGAAGATGCCTGTGAGCACATGGCTGATTACCTGGAGGCCTACTGGAAGTCCACTCATCCTCCCAGTGTCACTCAGACAAACCCTCTGCTAGAAAAGCTTACCACGGTGGCTGCAGCTGCAGTTGCCCGCAAGGAAACGCTGTCTAATCCTCAGTTAAAGGTGCTTATGAAACTTCAGTACATTTTAATATTTTTTTTTGTCATGCTTAAAAGAAGTACACTTATTTTAATGTGGTAACTAATAAACTAAAGCACATTTAAAGTACTTGATTATAATTTTAACTGTATTGTGTTAGTCAATATTACATTTAAAGTTAATATATTTTCAATGTATTAAATTGCAACTTCATCATTACAAATATATTTAAACACATGACTTAGAAGTTTGAATAGACCATGACATTAAAGTATATTTTAGTTAACCATAAATGCATGTTGGTACATTCGGCAGCACACTTTAACTATATTTCAAACACAATAGATGTTATGGAATTATAATATAGCATTTTTTTTTTATATAATATTTTTGTCAAGATTTCTTATGATCTTCTTATGATCTCTAATCATATCTATCTTATTTCATGTTACAATGTTTTATTCACTTTTCTCTGTAGATGTAAAAGTAAAACTGCATTCTGTATAAATTTTGCAGTAATTAATCCCATTTTAAAAATATAATAATAAAAAAACAAGTATTCTTAATCCTAAACAGATACAGATAACCACACATGCTTCTGAATATTGTTTGAGCTAAATAGTGTAGACAGCTTAAAGGTACAGTACACTGTGGCCCCGTTTACACTAGTGCCTTTTCGTTTTAAATGCATAACTTTTGCTACGGTTACATTTGTTGTCTACACTACTACGACATTTTCAAACCTCGAAAGCGGAGGGTTTCGAAAACGCTGCAAACCCCATTTTAGTTTGAAACCACCAGGGTTGTGTTTCAGTGTAAACGGACCAAAATGGAGGCGCGCCTAAGTTGATCGTAGAGGCCATCGGTGGCTACTGTATTACAATGCTTTTGGGAAACGCAGCCCAGATACGTCTCTCTCAACGGTTCTGTAACAGACCAGCCTCGACAACCGTGTAAACAATAACCCGGAGACGGAACTGCATGCTTTGCTGATTTTGTGGTTCTTTTTAGCTGCCGATGTGCAGTTAAACGCTGTATTGTATAATACTGCAGCTGCCTACATGCGCAAGAGGCAACTGTTTACACCTGTACATGCATCCCCAGTGTGCATGATCGGTCATGTGACATGCGTTTTCGGTCGTGCAGTGTAGACGGATCGTTTCTGAGACCCCAGTGTAGACGAGGATCGAAAACGCACTAGTGTAAACCGGGCCTTTGTAACTTGACAAAGTATTGACTAATTTAAATGTTAATTTTGAATAAAAACAATCATTTTTCCAAAAGGTTTTTTTATCTTAGCTTGTTAAAAGTGTTTATATTTAGACCAGACATGATGGTTTTCATGGGAAATGATGTACATGCGTCATTCGCCTCTGTATGTCTCATCATATCCGTAAATAGAGAAAAGTTTCTCTGGCTACTTTGACGTGTGTATGGTGTGGGAGTGGCATAGGTTAGTTATCACAACGAGCGAGATTGGTTGGAGCGATCACCCGTTTTTAAAAAAGTCTGCTGGCAAAAACGTGATAGAGCTCGTGATAAAACAAGAATCAACATTGGCTTGCCTTTTCGGAGATAGCAAGAAGTTCAAGAACTGAAGGATTTGAAATGTTGTAAAACCGACGCAGAGATCTTATTGTCAGATAAATTGTCTTAGCTCTCTAACAGTGTTCATTGTAAAGCATTGTGAATGGTTATTTCATTATGGTTGTAGCGCTGTGCTGGAATTTATTTTCAAGGATATACTCACTGTGTCTATTAATGGCTATAGCTACAGTAACATCTTCAGCTAGCCAGCTTGAGATCCTTTCCATCTAAACTGGTTATATCTCTTAAGCCTAGTAGTGAATGTTTTATGAGCAGTAGGACAAACTCTCGCTCTTTTTTTTAGTTATGAGAAGAACCGTATTCATCCGCAGAGTCACGCAGAGCCGAAACACAACCAAAAAAATTATCTTCCACTAAATGCATGCAGTTTTGTTTTTTAATGGCTGGAGGGCAAAGTGTTACGGAAATCAAGCAATTTTCAGAAACAGTCACAACAAACGAAACTCCTAAAAATCAGGAATAAGTCACAAATTTAATACACAATACACAATTTAAAAATAATATTGTTTTACATATACATGGGCCATTTATTAACTAAAAGGTGCATCATCTGAGTTTTCAGTGTTGACAAAGCTGTTAAATTGGCTGTTTAAACTTTTAACTAGACTCTTACTTTAACTCAAAACTGCAATCACAATTACAAGCCATGCTTCGATTATAACACTACATGCTGTAATATTCATGTTTTTGCAAATCGTTCTGTTGACAAACACTGCTGCTGCTCAGACTGAGGAGGTTACTCCTATTAAAGACTAGCAGCCTCAGTTACGGTGAGTGTGTGTGTGTGTGTGTGTGTGTGTGCAACACTGTCAACAATTTAAACACTGACGCTTGGTCATGCTTTCACTTGAACAAGTTCAGAATGGCGACCGCGCATGTGCTTTCATTTATGTAAAAGACCAGAATCAACCTCCATTTTTCTACAGAAGAAAGAAAATAATAGTTTTGAAATTGCATAATGATAAGTAAATGAGGTCAGTTTTGGGTGAACTATTCCTTTGATAATCCTATTGTTGACTTTTTAATATGGAGTTATTACATTGGCATTCTAGGGAGAGTGGTAGTAGATTTAATGTAGTTTGTAGTGATTTGCTGTGACTTTAAAGACTTGCATGTGTGTGTGTGTGTGTGTGTGTGTGTGTGTGTGTGTGTGTGTGTGTGTGTGTGTGTGTTGTATTACAAATTTGTATTGAGATGTTTTCTATGATTTTCTTACTACAAAATAACTATAATTTTGGTAACACTTTACAATAAGGTTCCATTTGTTAACATTGGTTATCTACATTAGTTGATAGGCTTCTACTAACAATGATTAATACTTCTAGTCCTGGTTTCACAGACACTATTCGGCCGGTAATTGTTTCTCGTGGGGTCGTAAGGTATTTTCATCATTTACAGGGGCTAGTCAGTGATTTTATTGCCGTCCGAATCCAGAATGTCCCACCACGAAAAATCCCTGGCCGAATGACCTACTGTTTTTAGACAAACACCAAGGTTGTGTGGTAATTTAATTACCTTCTGAATCCACATCTCTGAGTTTTCAAGAATATATCACTTCAAAATTCAGTTTATATCCTTTTTGACCCCTGCAGAGCACCGTACGGCTGCGCTTCGCTGTAATTTGGATGCATTTTAAAGATCTAGACTTTCATTACTGAAATGCTGGCAAGTATTTACAAGAGCAATATAGGTCATCACCGTTCAAAAAATAAAAATAAAAGCACGCAAACATTTGAAATGTGCCGTTATTACAATTATATATGTTAAAATAACCTAGCAGCATTGTTTACCTCATGTAAATAAGAGGCTGTATTAACTTATTTTACTTAATAAAATGACATCCTTTATTTTGAGATAAAATACAAGACAAAAAAACATTTTAACTATAATGTGCGTCTATATATCTTCCTATTTATAAACAGATTTAAATAATTCAATAATAATTAGGATAGTATTTTCCTATTATTAAATGAAATATGCATTTATTCTTATTACCAAGCATGACATTTTATTTACAGGTCATGTTATTGACCACGTGAGCAGCGGGGGATCACAAAACTCGCTCCTCCACCATCCGAATGCTCGAGTTTTATCACTGAGGTGGCATGCAACTTTATTTTTACGGACTTCCACGTGAGAAACAATTACTGTCCAAAGAGGGCTTAAACCAGGATTAGGCCTTAGTTCAATTAGGGCATTTTAAGTATCTTTTATACACGTGTCTTAGAAAAAAACATTATTGGTGTGCATTTTGAGACAAAACAATGGATCAGACATATTTTAAGATATGTCAGTGCAAGTTTAAACAGCTCAAACATGCATTTTAGTCTAGGATTAGTTTAAGCGTTGTCTGTGAACCCGGGGGCTAAAGTGTTTATTAATCTTAATGTTAAGACAAGACAAAACAGGCAAAACCATTGTTATTTCATGCACTTGTCAATTTTGAGATGTTGGCTTATTTGGGCTTCCATAACCGGTCTTTTTTCAGAATAGTGGAAAGAAAACATCCAAAATGTTTATTTTATTACACTTTATCTATTTTCGTCTCTATATTTAGATTACGATACATATCTTTAAAGGCAGCGAGTTAGAAATATCCAGTTAACTGTAGTTTCTGATTTATGGAGTGATAAAAAAGAGCTCTTCAAAATCCCCTCTATGGAAACCTGTAACTCTAATATGTCAACAAAATGAAACAAGAACGTTGAACTTGGCTTTATCCAATGTTCAGATTTATGTTCTGGAAATGCATGCAAATTAGTGCATATTTAATTACTGTAGATTGCATATTTAAACGTAACATCTTGATGAACTGTGATTAATCTGAGGAAAGTATGGTGACATTTATTAGTTATATTTTTCCTTTATTTACCTGTAGTGTATTGCCTTAATTTCAGCATTTATTAATACATTATTTAAAAAAAATAAGGTGGTGTATCTGTTTAATGGACCTGAGCTGACATGAACAAAGATTAATGCATACTGTAACAAATGTATTGCTCATTGTTAGTTCATGCATAAACTAATGTTGATTAAAGAGATAGTTCACCCAAAAATGAAAATGTGCTGTTTGTTTACTCCCCTCAAGCCAGCCAAGATGTATAGGTGCCCTTTTTTCCTTCAGTAGAAGAGTAAAGAAGATTTTGGCAACACTTTAGTTAAGGGTCCAATTCTCACTGTTAACTAGTTGCTTATTAGCATGCATATTTCTAGGATACTGGCTGTTTATCAGTACTTATAAAGCACATATTAATGCCTTATTCTGCATGACCTTATTCTACATTCCTTAATCCTACCCAATACCTAAACTTAACAACTGCCTTACTAACTATTAATAAGCAGTAATTAGGAGGCACATTGAGGCAAAAGTTGTGGTTAATAGTTGGACCCTAAACTAAAGTGTGACCAAGAGTTTTAGCTGAAACTGTCCTTGCTGATTCATGTAATACAAGTCAAAACTGTCACTTTGAGAGTCAAAAAACATATACAGGCAAAACAAAATGAATACCGGCGTGCCTGACGATACATTGAGGTCTTATGAAGTGAAACGATCAGTCTGTGCAAGAAACTGGGAAGATTGACTTTTCACAGATTCACAACATTTGAGATCCTGCACATACGTCGTTATGCAACAGGAAGCTCGTGCTCCAGATTGCTGTGAACACACTCAGGACCGTTTGCAGAGGCTGTGGATTACAGGTAATGTTGTAAATAATGTTCAGTTTCTTTCACAGGCAGATCGTTTTGCTTCATAAGACCTCAATGTATTGTCAGGAGCCATTGGTATTAATTTTAGTTTTTTCATAATATTATGACCACCTTCCTAATATTGTGTTGGTCCCCCTTTTGCTGCCAAAACAGTCCTGACCCGTCAAGGCATGGACTCCACTAGACCCCTGAAGGTGTGCTGTGGTATCTGGCACCAAGATGTTAGCAGCAGATCCTTTAAGTCCTGTAAGTTGCGAGGTGGGGCATCCATGGATCTGACTTGTTTTGTTCGGCACATCCCACAGATGCTTGATTGGATTGAGATCTGGGGAATTTGGAGGCCAAGTCACACAACAACTCGTTGTTATGCTCCTCAAACCATTCCTGAACCATTTCTGCTTTGTGGCAGGGCGCATTATATTATATTATCGCATTATCACATCCACGTGATGTAAAAGAAAATGTGATTCATCAGACCAGGCCACCTTCTTCCATTGCGCCGTGGTCCAGTTCTGATGCTGTTAACTGTTAGCGCAACCCCATACGCAACAAACTGTGATGCACTGTGTATTCCGACACCTTTCTATCAGAACCAGCATTAACTTAATGAGCAATCTGAGCTACAGTAGCTCGTCTGTTTGCTTGGACCACACAGGTCAGCATTCGCTCCCCACATGCATCAATGACCCTGTTGCCAGGTTCACCACTGTTCCTTCCTTGGACCACTTTTGATAGATACTGACCATTGCAGACTGGGAACACCCCACAAGAGCTGCAGTTTTGGAGATGCTCTGACCCAGTCATCTAGCCATCACAATTTGGCCCTTGTCAAACTAGCTCAAATCCTTACACTTGCCAATTTTTCCTGCTTCTAACACATCAAACTTTGAGGACAAAATGTTTACTTGCTGCCTAATATAGCCCACCCACTAACAGGTGCCGTGATGAAGAGATTATCAGTGTTATTCACTTCACCTGTCATTGGTCTTAATGTTATGCCTAATCGGTGTATGCTTTTTTTTTTACCAAAAAAACCATTGACTTGCATTATATAAATCACCAAGGACTACAGTTTCAGCTAAAAATCTTCTTTACTCTTCTACTGAAGAAAAAAAAGACAACTACATCTTGGATGGCTTGAGGGTGAGTAAATTAACAGCACATTTTCATTTTTGGGTGAACTATCCCTTTAAGGGACCTCCTTATTGTAAAGTGTTACCATAATTTCAAGAAAAAAATCTTGGAACGCTACTTGCTGGAAGGACCTTGTGAAGTAATCCCAGAAGGTGCTGTTTGGTTGGGTTACAAACATGCATGTTTAGAAAAAAGATCCAAGGTACTTCTTCCAGTCCAAAAAAGTTAAAAAGCCTTTTCACATCATGGACAATTTTGGGTATGCAAATCAATATAACTGCATTGTTTTATGTGCGTGTTACTAAAATAGGGAACCGGAGGTGACCAGAAAGCAGATCAACCAATGGCCAACAGGACAGGCTTTTGTGATAACTATCATCATCATCACTACCAAAGTCAGAAGCAAGGAAGTTTGGAAGACGACAACATTGAGGAGAGAAACACTAAAGACCAACAACAGTTACAGAGTGAATGGAGAAGCCGTCACAAACATCACCATTCCTCATCCACGCGGACTGAACACCACAGTCATCCTCATCATCATCACCGCCACCATCACCACCATCACAATCGGACGATGCGGACATTGTCCAAACAAGAGACGTTAGAGTCCACGTATCCCGAGCCTCTTGCTGGACAAACACAGACTCACAGAGATGCGGAGGAACCGGACCCGTCGATTCAGCCAAACCATCATCACCATCACCATCATCGCGGGGACAAAGAGAAGGAATACGACCACAACGAGAGGAACTGCCGACAAAGAGGAAAGCCAAGATTGCAACGAGAACATCATCATGAGAGGGACAGGAAGCAAGACGAGGAGGAATGGGCGAGAGAGCATTACATAGAGCAGTGATACAAACACACACACACACACACACACACACACACACACACACACACACACAACTGTGCCACACACACTCTACTGCTGACCTCACGTCAATGTTATGTGTTTTACAAGGCAGTGTATTGTATATGACACATGTATCCATACAAGTTTTTTTCCAAGTGTGGAGACAATAATTAAAGACAATTATATATTAATTTAATATGGCATGAATGATGAAATTCTGTCTTCCTTTGAAGGTTGCCTATTTATTTGTTTTATTTGCATTCATGGTCTTATTGAATGAATCATAGGTGCATGTTATTCCAAAGAAAAAAAAAAAATGAATCAAAATCATGATTCATGATTCATGACATGTTTTTTTTGTATCTGATATATTTCCTAAAATTCTAGTTTGATATAATTAAATTCCTATTAATTATTTTAATTATTATTATTTTGCTGTTGTTGTTGAATATTCTGTTCTCCCAGAAAGATTACAGGAGTAAAATGTGTTGTGAATGTCATTTCATGTTGAATTCTCAACTGCATTTTCACTGCTGTTTTTAGTTCATTCTAAAACAAAATAGGATATTTATTTTCTGTTGTGTGGATGTCATTTAGAATTGTTATTTAATGGTAAATAAATACTTGTGTGTTAAAGGTGTGTATTGCCTTGCATATAAGAAAAAGACATTACAAAAATGACATGATAATTTTGGTTCGTTTAAACTACTGTCCTGATGAATTGACCAGGAGTTAATGAAATGCCACAGTTAAATAAGATGACAATTTTTAGCTGTATTGTCTTTGAATTGATAGCGATTTGAAAGATCCTCAGAGAGAGTATTTTAGGCTTTTGGAGTGTTTTACATTGTTTGAGCTGTAACGCTGTTAAAATTGTCCTTTTAGCAGCGAGACTTCTGTTCTTCTAGTCTTGTACATTGATTGTACATTAATTTATACTGCTTCTGTTACACATTTGCGGGAACCAATCACAAACTAGCTTATCCACCTGGCACTATTGGTGGGTTTAACACAATGACAGATAGAAAAGTGATTGATTGATGCCCATTGATCACGCCTCTTGTGGTCTGTACGCAATTGGATAGTTCTTCAACCAATCAGACCACAAGAGGCGTGATCAGCGGGCATAGTTCAAATGACTCTGTACACAATTGGATAGTCCTTCAACCAATCAGAGTCATTTGAACTATGCCCGTTGATCACGCCTCTGGTGCAGTAGAAAATACAGAGCAGACTCCCCAGACCAATGTTCAATCTTAAAATATTGAGCTTGGTTTGGTAATGGCCAGACAAAAGCTAGCCCCTTCCCTGACCCTGGTTTTTTTTAATTCTTCTAAAAAAACGCACTTGTTTTCCATGGCTTCTTTTATAGTTTTTGGTCTTTATCTTGTTTTCTCTGGTTTTATTCTACATATTCATTTAGTTTTGTATAAATTGGGGTCTGACTTTGTTTTATTGTGTTTTAGCTGTGTTTATCGCATATATATATATATATAAAATTATTATTATAATTTTTTTTCCTTCATATCTTCCGTCTGATCCTTTGTACGGCACTTTGGTCAGTCGTGTGGCTGTTTTATAAGTGCTATATAAATAAACGGAACTTGAACATGAGGGTGAGTAAATTATGACAATTTTTATATTCTGTACTATTCCTTTAACTGAGGGTTATTATATATATATATATATATTCACAACAGAAAAACAACATTAAACGCTTCATGAAAGATCAAACTGTTCCAAAGTCTTTAACAAATTTGATGGCGAGCACAACAAAGAGCACTTGAGGCTGTATCTTGGCAACGTTTTAGGGTATTGAAAAAATAAATAAATCAAGTCATTCAGTCTTACAAATTAACTAATTTATTTTAATTTAATACACTGTGCCACAGTCTGTTGTACAAATATTTACTTATATGTACAATATTGCATAAAAAAAGATGAAAACAATACATTAAATGGATATGATAAATAGTGTGCATATTAATAATTCAAACCCTGCCTGTTGTTGTTCTATATTAAGCTTGTGTGCACTTCTTACCATTTTTATAAACTTGGCAATAAAAAACCCAATAGTATCAGCGTTGGCGTTTTGTAGGAGGCTCTCAGGAGAATGTGCGAAATGAGCTCCTCTCCATGCTAATTCTGGGCGAAATCTCTGTAGTAGCCGTCGTTGGTCACATGACAGACCAGCTCCTTGCATCCCCTCTGATCCTAAATGAGGCACCTGGAAGAGGTGACAAACACAAGGTTTCACTCACTCGAAAAACTGCCTTTGTTCAACCATATAATCTAGCCATCTTCAACTAATCTCATCACATTTAGAAAAAAATAGTCTAAAATAGAGTAGTTAATTTCTAGACTAACTAGTTCCTAAGTGATTACACTACAATAATATTTTTTGTTATATGCAAATTGAAACTTCGTTTAGAACTTTTCATAATGATATCAGGGTGTGTTTAGATTTTCAAAAGCTTTTCCAGCATTTTCAAGTAGTGAGATTCTGTGCTTTTCAAGGGTGGGAAATGGTGTATAATAAACTACAGTAATTACACATTTACTTAGCAGAGTACACTATAGGGTCCCACTTTATAATAAGTGTCTTTAACTACTATGTACTAATATTTAAATTAATAATTTGATACAATGCACTTATTGTGTACATACATGTTTTTACATTGTACTTATATTTTAAAAATACCTGCAATTACACTTCATGCATTTCATTTCTGTAATTACATCTATAATTGCACTGTTGACCCTTCCCTTACACCTTAACCCACCCGTAAATCTACCCATACCACCACACCTGTCCCTAACTTTACCCATATACCACCTCAATAGAAGCACAAGTGTTTTGCAATACAACATCAACACAATAAGTACAGTAATTGTACTTATTTTTATGTAACATACTAGTTAAACACCTGGTTTCACAGACAAGGCTTAAGCTAGTCCCAGACTAAAATGCATGTTTGAGCTGTTTTAACTGAAAGCAACTTGCAGGTAAAGCAACTGAGGTATCTTAAAATCTATCAGTGCCATTGTTTTGACTCAAGATGCACACCAGTAATGATTTTTTCTAAGGCACGTTTAAAAAAGCTACTTAAATGTACTAACTGAGGCCTAATCCTGGCTTAATCTAAGCCCTGTCTGTGAAACCAGGCCAAAGACACTTAAAATAAAGTGTGACCCACTATGGTAAGGTACATTTCTAAATGAATGGGGAACCATAGCAAATATTTTGTCTGTTTTAGAATAAAACGATGTAGATTATGACTGTCTCAAGATTCAGAGATCCAGTATTGTTAGCCACTTGAGATGCCTTTCAGGTTTAATGTCCTTTGCCTCATTTTTAAGATCCGGTAATGACACTTCGCTGTTTCCTTTCCATTTTCGAGTATATCGTATTTGTTCTGTTTTAGCTAGGCTCAAAAGTATTCTCTACTCAATTTGTTTTGACAGTTCTGGGATATAAAAAAGTTTCTAGTTTTATCCATGTCTTTCATCCTTACCTGTGGTTCTAGTGTTAAACAGGGGAATGTCTTGAGAGCCCAGGCAACCTGCTCTTCATTCTCCGCAAGCGTCACAGTACAGGTGCTATACACCAAAACACCGCCCCGCTTTAACAAACGTACAGCCTGCAACACAAAAGTGTATCAACAACATACAACATATAGTCTATAGCTATAAAAGACACACTGTAACATGTAGGTACACAGCACCACCTTCTGTTCACTGACGTAAAGAAACATTTTCAATAGGTACTTAAATAAAATGAGATTACAAACAGTTATCCCTACCTAAAACTATTAAAAAATCAGTTTTTCATTTAAATAAAGCTGACTGACAGTTACCATCGCACACCTGTAGGTAATAGATAGGTGCGAGGGACTTTATCACCTATGGGTATGAACGATGAAGCATTATTTAATGTGATGCTATAATAGTTTTTTTGTTGTCATGTGTTATTTCTAACTATTGTTAATGTAACACTCATGTCACTGAGCGTGATTACCAATCAGTGGTTCTCTGCAGTGATGCATGTTATCTTTTTAAATGTGATGAGTTTGAGTAATATGATTTGTATATGCCTCATGAAGGTCATGAGACCGAAACGTTGCCAATAAAAAGTTGATATCTTTTGCAAGTATCGATAGTTTGCAGGATTTAATTTAAATAAATCTGAAATAAACAAACTAAAACAATAATTAGAAATGTTGCCTTGGCAACTAACTGTAATAAAAAAAAAAGCTGTAGTTGAAGTACTAAAATTAACAAAACTAAAACTAAAATTTGGATTTAATCATTTAGCAAATGCTTTTATCCAAAACGACTTACAAATGATGAGAACAATACAAGCAATCAGACAAACAAGAGGGCAACTGCATACAAGTGCTGTAACAAGTCTCAGTTAATCTAGCACAGTACACACAGCAAGGTTTTTTTTTTCAAAACAAATATAATATAATATAATATAATATAATATAATATAATATAATATAATATAATATAATATAATATAATATAATATAATATAATATAATATGGTGCAGAGCCAGTGGTTTTGTTTTGTCTTGTAGGCAAAAATAAAAATAATTTACAGCTAAATAGTTAAAAATAGTAATATTAAATAGTAATATTAAAAAACTATAAATTTAAAAACATACAAAATGTTAACTAAAACAATTACTAAAAATTACTAAAACATTAAAAAAATAAAAATATTAAAAATATTAATAAAAGTTTTACTATTATTTGTGTACACTCAGAAAAAACAACAACAAAAAACACTGTGCTTTTGTAAAATTAAAAAAACAAATAGGATGCGCTTTCTGTCTCAGTTTCCGGGAACTTGTTTGTGGAGCATGTGACAAAAATAAGCATATACTACTATTTGTTGCAGTTTTTTCCTTTTGTATTGTTAATCTGTTAATTATTTAAGTGAAACATATTTTGTATAGTCCGAATTATATATAATTATTGTCTTGTACTACCGTAGTGAGGAGTTTCCTCTGTAGAGGCTGGTAGGAGCAGACTTCTTTCAGACTCCAGCTGTAGGTCATGTTGGGCCTCTGACCCAGTCCACTACAGGGAGCGTCTAATAATATCCGGTCAAAACTCTCCTCAGGATATGGGGGACCATCAACAAATATACACAAAGTTGCAATTAGTAGATCTACAAAAAATTTGAATACAAACCCGATTCCAAAAAAGTTGGGACACTGTACAAATTGTGAATAAAAAAAAGAATCCAATAATTTACAAATCTCATGAACTTATATTTTATTCACAATAGAATATAGATAACATATCAAATGTTGAAAATGCCAAATATTGGCTCATTTTGGATTTCATGAGAGCTACACATTCCAAAAAAGTTGGGACAGGTAGCAATAAGAGGCCGGAAAAGTTAAATGTACATATAAGGAACAGCTGGAGGACCAATTTGCAATTTATTAGGTCAATTGGCAACATGATTGGGTATAAAAAGAGCCTCTCAGAGTGGCAGTGTCTCTCAGAAGTCAAGATGGGCAGAGGATCACCAATTCCCCCAATGCTGCGGCCAAAAATACTGGAGCAATATCAGAAAGGAGTTTCTCAGAGAAAAATTGCAAAGAGTTTGAAGTTATCATCATCTACAGTGCATAAGATCATCCAAAGATTCAGAGAATCTGGAACAATCTCTGTGCGTATGGGGTCAAGGCCGGAAAACCATACTGGATGCCCGTGATCTTCGGGCCCTTAGACGGCACTGCATCACATACAGGAATGCTACTGTAATGGAAATCACAACATGGGCTCAGGAATACTTCCAGAAAACACTGTCGGTGAACACAATCCACCGTGCCATTCGCCGTTGCCGGCTAAAACTCTATAGGTCAAAAAAGAAGCCATATCTAAACATGATCCAGAAGTGCAGGCGTTTTCTCTGGGCCAAGGCTCATTTAAAATGGACTGTGGCAAAGTGGAAAACTGTTCTGTGGTCAGACGAATCAAAATTTTAAGTTTTTTTTGGAAAACTGGGACACTATGTCATCCGGACTAAAGAGGACAAGGACAACCTAAGTTGTTATCAGCGCTCAGTTCAGAAGCCTGCATCTCTGATGGGATGGGGTTGCATGAGTGCGTGTGGCATGGGCAGCTTACACATCTGGAAAGGCACCATCAATGTTGAAAGGTATATCCAAGTTCTAGAACAACATATGCTCCATCCAGACGTCGTCTCTTTCAGGGAAGACCTTGCATTTTCCAACATGACAATGCCAAACCACATACTGCATCAATTACAACATCATGGCTGTGTAGAAGAAGGATCCGGGTACTGAAATGGCCAGCCTGCAGTCCAGATCTTTCACCCATAGAAAACATTTGGCGCATCATAAAGAGGAAGATGCGACAAAGAAGACCTAAGACAGTTGAGCAACTAGAAGCCTGTATTAGACAAGAATGGGACAACATTCCTATTCCTAAACTTGAGCAACTTGTCTCCTCAATCCCCAGACGTTTGCAGACTGTTATAAAAAGAAGAGGGGATGCCACACTGGGAAACATGGCCTTGTCCCAACTTTTTTGAGATGTGTTGATGCCATGACATTTAAAATCAACTTATTTTTCCCATAAAATTATACATTTTCTCAGTTTAAACATTTGATATGTCATCTATGTTGTATTCTGAATAAAATATTGAAATTTGAAACTTCCACATCATTGCATTCTGTTTTTATTCACAATTTGTACAGTGTCCCAACTTTTTTGGAATTGGGTTTGTATGCGTTATGTTCATCTGAAAATCTAATCTATATTGAAATTATTTCACTGTGAAAGAAAAACAGAAAGTGATAATTATAGGAAATAAGAGGAACCTGAAATGTTTATAGTATATACTCAAAATTATATGATTAGTAAACACTCACCTAAAGGATTATTAGGAACACCATACTAATACTGTGTTTGACCCCCTTTAGCCTTCAGAACTGCCTTAATTCTACGTGGCATTGATTCAACAAGGTGCTGAAAGCATTCTTTAGAAATGTTGGCCCATATTGATAGGATAGCATCTTGCAGTTGATGGAAATTTGTGGGATGCACATCCAGGGAACGAAGCTCCCATTCCACCACATCCCAAATATATTGGTTTGAGATCTGGTGACTGTGGGGGCCATTTTAGTACAGTGAACTCATTGTCATGTTCAAGAAACCAATTTGAAATGATTCAAGCTTTGTGACATGGTGCATTATCCTGCTGGAAGTAGCCATCAGAGAATTGGTACATAATGGTCATAAAGAGATGGACATGGTCAGAAACAATGCTCAGGTAGGCCGTGGCATTTAAACGATGCCCAATTGGCACTAAGGGGCCTAAAGTGTGCCAAGAAAACATCCCCCACACCATTACACCACCACCAGCCTGCACAGTGGTAACAAGGCATGATGGATCCATATTCTATTCTGAATGTCTAAAGAGAAATCGAGACTCGAGACATTTTTCCAGTCTTCAACTGTCCAATTTTGGTGAGCTTGTGCAAATTGTAGCCTCTTTTTCCTATTTGTAGTGGAGATGAGTGGTACCCGGTGGGGTCTTCTGCTATTGTAGCCCATCCGCCTCAAGGTTGTGCGTGTTGTGGCTTCACAAATGCTTTGCTGCATACCTCGGTTTAACGAGTGGTTATTTCAGTCAAAGTTGCTTTCTATCAGCTTGAATCAGTCGGCCCATTCTCCTCTGACCTCTAGCATCAACAAGGCATTTTCCCCCACAGGACTGCCGCATACTGGAGATTCAGGAGTTCAGGAGATTGTCTTGACCAGGACCACACCCCTAAGTGCATTGAAGCAACTGCCATGTGATTGGTTGATTAGATAACTGCATTAATGAGAAATTGAACAGGTGTTCCTAATAATCCTTTAGGTGAGTGTACACTCACCTAAAGGATTATTAGGAACACCTTGAGGCGGATGGGCTACAACAGCAGAAGACCCCACTGGGTACCACTCATCCCCACTACAAATAGGAAAAAGAGGCTACAATTTGCACAAGCTCACCAAAATTGGACAGTTGAAGACTGGAAAAATGTTGCCTGGTCTGATGAGTCTCGATTTCTGTTGAGACATTCAGATGGTAGAGTCAGAATTTGGCGTAAACAGTATGAGAATATGGATCCATCATGCCTTGTTACCACTGTGCAGGCTGGTGGTGGTGGTGTAATGGTGTGGGGGATGTTTTCTTGGCACACTTTAGGCCCCTTAGTGCCAATTGGGCATCGTTTAAATGCCACGGCCTACCTGAGCATTGTTTCTGACCATGTCCATCCTTTTATGACCACCATGTACCCAATCTCATGGCTACTTCCAGCAGGATAATGCACCATGTCACAAAGCTCGAATCATTTCAAATTGGTTTCTTGAACATGACAATGAGTTCACTGTACTAAAATGGCCCCCACAGTCACCAGATCTCAACCGAATAGAGCATCTTTGGGATGTGGTGGAACGGGAGCTTCGTGCCCTGGATGTGCATCCCACAAATCTCCATCAACTGCAAGATGCTATCCTATCAATATGGGCCAACATTTCTAAAGAATGCTTTCAGCACCTTGTTGAATCAATGCCACGTAGAATTAAGGCAGTTCTGAAGGCGAAAGGGGGTCAAACACAGTATTAGTATGGTGTTCCTAATAATCCTTTAGGTGAGTGTATACTACAGTTTTTGTTCATTACCCATTGACAAGGCTGTCAGTAGATCACATGGATAGCATTGCATTACAAGAATTCACCATGTGTGAAACAGTGTTACACTATTAGTAGAAAGAAAGAAAGAAAGAAACTATGGAGGCTTACCTGCACTGTATTCCTGAGTGGGGTCAGAGCTCACCACATGTATGCTGTTACAGCAATATGCTTTAATACAGTCCAACTTCAGCATCTTTGCATTCTGAATGATCTTTTCCATTTTGGATCGGATTTTCTCCAAAGCCACAACCGTACCCTGTGGAGAGAGTTTGTGAGTTATATATGAGTTTGTGGTAACAATTTACAATAAGGACACATTTGTTAACATAAATTAATGCATTAGCTAACATGAACTAACAATGAACAATGTAATTTTTAAAGCATTTGTTAACATTACTTAGTAAAAATCTAACTGCTCATCGTTTGTTTATGTTAGTTCACAGTGCATTAACAAAATTTAACAAATACAACCTTGGTTTTTAAAATGTATTATTACATGTTTAAATTGCCATTTCCTTGCCAAAATGTAATGGTAAAATAAGGATTACAGAAAAAGGTTGTCATGATTACATTAAGTTATAAGTAACAAAACAAGTTATACATTTTAAGAGTTGTAGTATTTGTACAAATGATTATATTATTTTTGTTTCTAGGACACTTACAAACTGTCTTTACAGAATTGCTAAAACACACTTGCCTGGTTTCCCATAAGTGAAGCAATGTGTGTCGTCTTTCCTCCAGGGGCAGCACACATGTCAAGGATTCGCTCTCCAGGACGAGGTCCTAAAACATGCCCCACGACCACTGACGGCAGGTTCTGTATGAGAAAATGCAAACTTATCAATTCACAAAGACACCTCGATTTGTATCGATTTGGCTGTGAATACTTATGTACATGAGATTTTGTTGTTTTTAATTTCTTTAAAAATTTGCAAAGATTTCAGAGCAAGAGACAGCTTCCACTCTTCTGGGAATGCTTTTCACAAGATTTGAGTGTTTCTGTAGGAATATTTGCCCATTCATTCGGTAGAGCAGGCACTGGTGTTGGACGAGAAGGCCTGACTCGCAATCTCCATTCCAGTTCAACCCAAAGGTGTTCAATGGGGTTCAGGGCTCTATATCTTCAACACCAAACTCATCCAACCATGTCTTTATGGATCTTTCTTTGTGCACTGGGGAATTATGCTGTAACAGAAAATGGCCTACCCCATACTTTTCCCACAAAGTTGGAAGCATACCATTGTCCAAAATGTCTTGGTATGCTGAAGCATTATTATTTCCCTTCCCTGGAAGTAAGGGGTCTAGCCCAACCCCTGAAAAACAGCGCTATACCATTATCCCTCCTCCACCAAACTTTACAGTTGGCACAATGCAGTCAGACAGGTAACGTTCTCCTGGCATCCTGGCAAACCCAGACTGCCAAACAGAGAAGCATGATTTTCCATGCCATAGAACATGTTTCAACTGCTCCAGAGTCCAGTGGCAGTGTGCTTTACGCCCCTCCATCTGACACTTGGCACTGTACTTGGGGACATGAGCCTTGCATGCAGCTGCTCGGCCATAGAAACCCATTCCATGAAGCTCCCGCTGCACAGTTTCTGTGCTGATATTAATGCCAGTGGAAGTTTGGAACTCTTCAGCTATGGAATCAGCAGAGCATTGGTGACTTTTACACATCATGCACCTCAGCACTCACTGACCCTGCTCTGTGACTTCATGTGGTCTTCCACTTTGTAGCTGAATTAATTCTGTTCCTAAATACTTCCACTTTCCAATTATACCTCTTAGAGTTGACCGTGGAATATCTAGCAGGGATGAAATTTCACAAACTGAGTTATTGCTAAAGTGGCATCCTATCACAGTACCATGCTTGAATTCACCGAGCTATTCAGAACGACCCTTTTTTTTTTTTTTTTTTTTACAAATGTTTGTAAATGCAGACTGAAAGGCTAGGTGCTCGATTTTATAGACTTGTGGCAATGGGTCTGATTGAAAACCCTGAATTCAGTAATTAAGAGGTGTGTCCCAATACAAACCCGATTCCAAAAAAGTTGGGACACTGTACAAATTGTGAATAAAAAAGGAATGCAATAATTTACAAATCTCATAAACTTATATTTTATTCACAATAGAATATAGATAACATATCAAATGTTGAAAGTGAGACATTTTGAAATGTCATGCCAAATATTGGCTCATTTTGGATTTCATGAGAGCTACACATTCCAAAAAAGTTGGGACAGGTAGCAATAAGAGGCTGGAAAAGTTAAATGTACATATAAGGAACAGTTGGAGGACCAATTTGCAACTTATTAGGTCAATTGGCAACACGATTGGGTATAAAAAGAGCCTCTCAGAGTGGCAGTCTCTCTCAGAAGTCAAGATGGGCAGAGGATCACCAATTCCCCCAATGCTGCGGCCAAAAATAGTGGAGCAATATCAGAAAGGAGTTTCTCAGAGAAAAATTGCAAAGAGTTTGAAGTTATCATCATCTACAGTACATAAGATCATCCAAAGATTCAGAGAATCTGGAACAATCTCTGTGAGTAAGGGTCAAGGCCAGAAAACCATACTGGATGCCCGTGATCTTCGGGCCCTTAGACGGCACTGCATCACATACAGGAATGCTACTGTAATGGAAATCACAACATGGGCTCAGGAATACTTCCAGAAAACATTGTCGTGAACACAATCCACCGTGCCATTCGACGTTGCCGGCTAAAACTCTATAGGTCAAAAAAGAAGCCATATCTAAACATGATCCAGAAGCGCAGGCGTTTTCTCTGGGCCAAGGCTCATTTAAAATGGATTGTGGCAAAGTGGAAAACTGTTCTGTGGTCAGATGAATCCAAATCTGAAGTTCTTTTTGGAAAACTGGGACGCCATGTCATCCGGACTAAAGAGGACAAGGACAACCCAAGTTGTTATCAGCGCTCAGTTCAGAAGCCTGCATCTCTGATGGGATGGGGTTGCATGAGTGCGTGTGGCATGGGCAGCTTACACATCTGGAAAGGCACCATCAATGTTGAAAGGTATATCCAAGTTCTAGAACAACATATGCTCCCATCCAGACGTCGTCTCTTTCAGGGAAGACCTTGCATTTTCCAACATGACAATGCCAAACCACATACTGCATCAATTACAACATCATGGCTGCGTAGAAGAAGGATCCGGGTACTGAAACGGCCAGGCTGCAGTCCAGATCTTTCACCCATTGAAAACATTTGGTGCATCATAAAGAGGAAGATGCAACAAAGAAGACCTAAGACAGTTGAGCAACTAGAAGCCTGTATTAGACAAGAATGGGACAACATTCCTATTCCTAAACTTGAGCAGCTTGTCTCCTCAGTCCCCAGACGTTTGCAGACTGTTATAAAAAGAAGAGGGGATGCCACACAGTGGGAAACATGGCCTTGTCCCAACTTTTTTGAGATGTGTTGATGCCATGACATTTAAAATCAACTTATTTTCCCCTTAAAATTATACATTTTCTCAGTTTAAACATTTGATATGTCATCTATGTTGTATTCTGAATAAAATATTGAAATTTTAAACTTCCACATCATTGCATTCTGTTTTTATTCACAATTTGTACAGTGTCCCAACTTTTTTGGAATAGGGTTTGTACTTTTGTCCATATAGTGTATACTGTATATTATTTGTTATCAATGGTAATGGCTACTAGGAACTGTAGTTATCTGAGACACAGACAAAGAAACATAAAGGGTACCTGGAGAAAGACCTCATCTGTAAGAACACCATCAAAGGAAGGACTTTGATAGAGAGGCTCTGTCATTCTAATCGCAACACCCCTGCATGACAGAGACACACATCCATGCATATTAAAGTGAACTGGCTTTCAACAGGGTAAAAAAAAAAAAAGAGAACTTGACTCACTTGACAGGTCTATCTGAGCAGAATAATTCTGAGCGATCCACTTCAGAAATCCCATTACCCAGAAATACCTTCTTGCCCTTGAACTCTTTGGCTCCACGTGTGCACTTCCCCTCAACATCAGAGAACACAGACACCATGTCGTCCACTTTCATGTCTGAAAAACACAAAGACACACAGACAGATTTTTCAATCTAAATCAGGTGTTCCCAAACTAAAGAATCCTATGGCCCTCCAAAACATTCTGAATAAACAGACGGGGTCACACTAGATTATCAATTATTTATCAAAAGAGCAAATATAGATATATAGGCCATGATCACACAGCAGCAGATTACGGTTGTAAATCCAGTATTTGAGTCCTTAATACGGTTACCTTCCCAAACAGTTATTTACAGGGATGACGACTGCATTCTATAACCAAACTCACAAATGCATTCTCTGAAAACTTGAGCTGTGTGAACGGAAACGGACTGGACAACTAGTTGTCTGTAATCTAAAAATTCCAACATATAACATATAACACTATGTTGACAAAGTGGACAAAGCATAAAAAGGTATTTGGGTGCATCGAGAGCTGTGGAATCCAGGGTATTGTCAGCATACCACCACGTAGGACAAACCACATCCAACAGGAGTAACTGTCAACGCAAGAGGAAGCTGTCTAAAAGGGCTGTCCAGGTACTAATCCAGATTATATCCAAAAAACAAATCCACAGCTGCCCAACTCACTGTAGAATTAAATGAGCACCTTGACTCTCCTTTTTCCACCAAAACTGTTCGTCAGGAGACTACACAAAGTCAATATTCATGGCCGGGCTGCTATAGCCAAACCTTTGGAAAACTTTTTCCTCCACCAGCATCACGTAGTGACCTTGCCATTGTTCTGGAAGAGGAATGGCTCAAAAACCCTCTGTCCACTGTGAAGGACTTGTATCTGTCATTCCTAATACAAACTGATGCTGTATTGGCCGCAAAAGAAGGCCCTACATCAGGGGTGGGGAACGTTGGGCCACTCTGTTGCAGAGTTTAGCTCCAACACACCTGAAGCTAATCAAGGTCTTCAGGATTACTAAAGTTACAGGCAGGTGAGTGTTTTTTTCAGGGTTGGAGCTAAACCACCATACTAATAAATTATTGTGGTCTAAAACCAGGTGTTTCAGTTTCATTGTGCAACCTCTGTATATTACTCATTGTTAGTTCATGTTAGTTAATGCATTCATTCATGTTAATAAATGAAACATTATTGTAAAGTGTTACCAATAATACTTCAAATATATTATAAAGATGCAAAGTATGGAAGCTTGTTTCCACCACAGAATTAAAAAAAAAAGGTAATTGTGACTTTTTATCTCACAATTCTGAATTCCGTGATATAAAGTCGTAATTGTGAGTTGTAAAGTCAGAACTGTGTGATGTAAAGTCACAATTGTGAGTTATAAAGTCAGAATTGTGAGATATTGTCAGAATTGTGTGATATAAAGTCACAATTGCATGATATAAAGTCAGAATTGTGTGAAGTAAAGTCAATTGTGTGATATAAAGTTAGAATTGTGAGTTATGAAGTCAGAATTGTGAGATATAAAGTCAGAATTGTGTGATGTAAAGTCAGAATATATTTCACAATTGTGACATTACATCATGCAATTCTGACTTTATAACTCGCAACTGCGCGTTTATTTCAGAATTGCAATATGTAAACACAATTGTGAGATAAAAAGTCACAATTATCTTTTAAAATGTTCTATTTTGTGACGGAAACAAGCTTCCATAGCAAAGTGACATGTGTATGTGCTGCTCACACTTTGGCGTGCTGAGGATGCCAGGCGTGAATACATGAGCACCTCGAAGAACAGCATTGCCACACTGAGCGCCAACTATAACTTCAGAGGCCAGCAAATCCACATGCCTGCAGAACAGGGTAGACAGAAGCACATAAATGAAGAGCCACTATATTCTTGTACAGAGTTAGGGCCGTTCACACAGAATGCGTTTTTCCATTCCACTGCACAAAAAATGTTCCATTGTTTTTTTTTTAATGTAAACTCGTGCTACATAGACATGTTTGACTGTTGCACTGGCGTCTTGAGTCTTTTGCAGTGTCTCGCACGACACAGCATTCTAAAAACGGGACCTGCTTCTTGCATTTTTAACTACAAAAATGCCTTCTGTGTGAATAGCCTTAAGCTTCTGATCAGCTCATCATCATGTTAGACCTAAAATACAACTACAATTTTAAAACCAATAAGCAAGACATTTTCTAATATCCCACTATATCCCTAGCATACCTAGGGCCGTGGACTGGAAGCAGTAGAACATCTGGAAGCTGTGGGTGAGTGTAAACAGCTGGAGCTATTTTCTGCTGCAAAAAGACATGACATTGAGATAATAAAAAAAAAAAGGTCCCAAAAATCATTCAGAATCAAATATATTTAAATATACATTGTAATCAACATTTCACAAAAATGTTTTTGGTGCTTTTAGTTACACTAACTGATTCACAGCACCATATCCCATACCATACCACAACCCCCTCCCCTCAAAAGAAATGTAATCACTTTAAACCAACCAAAGTGATTTTTAGTGGATGTATGCAAATGTTCAATATTTAAATATTTATAAATAAATATGTCCATGGTTCTCTGATGTCGGTTAATGGTCACATGACGTGCTGGTAAACAAATAAAATATTACATTTTTATAGTATAGGACTTCTTTTTTTTCTTTTTTTTAAGCTGTGATAGTATCTCACCATTCAGACCTTTTTTCACAATTGCATTTATATCTTGCAATCTTCCTCAAAAAATGTTTTTGACTTTTTATTCTCATAATTCTGAGTTTACATCTAGCAATTCTGTTCTGTTTTTATTTTACACCACACAACAAAAAAAAAAAGGTAATTGCGACTTTATATATTACAATTCAGTTCATATCTAGCAATTCTGAGGTTTTTTTTCTCTCAGAATTGATTTATAAAGATGCAATGACCTTTTTTTTGTGTGTGTGTGTGTGTGTGGTGGAAACAATCTTCCAAAGTAAGCCGACATCTATATGCACAAACAAACACAGACCTGTGCTAAATGTTGCTCCAGTCTATGCTGAATCTCCTGTAGTGGGTGCAGGTGTGTGCTTGCTCTCAGACAGGTGAACAAGGGTGGATGAGACAGACAGGACAGCAGAGCTTCAAACATCTCATCTTTATCAAGCTCAGACCCCAGCTAAAAAAAACACACACACACAAGAAAAGATACGAGAACAGACATGCCAAACGTCATACTGTAAACTTTGTCTGTCGTGAGAAGGGAGAACATTTCGGCAACACTTTACTTTAAGGTGACGTACACGTTACATGCACTTAATATAGTAAGAATAGTAAATTATGCATAACTGCAAGCAACTAACCCTAACCCTACAGTAGGTACATGTATAGTTGTTAATTAATATTACTCTGTACTCGTTTGGGTAATTACACTGTAACAACATCAAATTAAACTAAAGAGTAACCAACATTTCCATAAAATTAATTTGGAAGAAAAAAAAAACATTTTGCTTAACATGGATTTGACTTAAAGTGCCGACCTCTTTCCTTGTATAAACATTGCTAAGATGTTCTCGCACTTCTGGCTTCATGGAAAGCTGAGGGAAAACTGACATCGTGTCTCATGCGAGGAAACACAAAAAGACATTAGTATTAGTTGTAAAACGACTACAAGTCCATCAGTCCTGTATACGCGTTCATGTGTTCAAAAACAACTACGTCAAGTCAGAAAGAAATCAACAGGAAGCAAATACAGACCACGTGCGAGCTATTTCTGCGTTATTTCAAAGCAACACGTTTTTGACTCTGTCATTTGTGCAGGTCTCTTAAAAAAACGGACATAAGCGCGTATGCGTTTGAGCTCTTACCGGCTAATTTTAAACAGAAGTAAACAGAATTATTTCAGTTCTTCTTCTCTTTATTGTAACACATCCGCGGCGTATGCACTTACCGCCATCTACCGTTTCCTTTGCAAACGTGCTAGGGAGTGAAGCTAAAGATCGGGCTTCTCCATAGGGGCTTCTCACATTGGTTGATGCGAATCGAATAAACTGAACGGACAGCAGCTCTCTTTGTCTAATTAATCTTTTGGCAGAATAAACTTTTATAATATTCATATTTAATTATAGTTTTATATTGTTGAGAAATGTAGCAGGTACGAAAAAAATAAAATTTTACTAGATATACTCCGACATATATTTAAAATTAGACTTGGAGAAGCAATAAAACTCAGTTAACTCCAGAATGATTGCAGATGAATGCATCTAAACACTACACTGTGCTTGCAAATGCATAATGGAAAACAGGAATCGTTGCATTAGCCAACTGATTTGCTTGTCATTTGCTGTGCTTCACAAAGTTAAATAATTTTTTTCTAAACTTTCAGCTTCAAATCAAAGTTTATGTTCTCAGCTGATGTGAAAAAGCTTAATGCATCTGCGCATGAAAATTGGCTGAACAGTGACAATGTTCAGCATAATTGTCTACAGAATTAGTCAGCACTGCAATGCTGACTGGCACAATTATGACTGTACTAAAGTTACATAGATATCAAAAAAGAAAATGCACATCAAAACGTTTTAATAAGAGAGATTTATTCAAAATACTTAATATTATCAGATGTAAAAATTCAGTTAGGCAATGAAATCAAATGAGATCAAAGTAATGCATCTAAATACATCAACATGTTCACATTTTTTACTGATTAAACAAAAACAGGACTGTCTTAGAGGTCTGAGATAACTTACCTGTGTGCGACTAGCTAAATGTAACTACAAAGTTACACTCGGTTATAAAAACCTTAGACATGGACAAAACGAAAACATGATCCATGAGAGCCCTATACTTACAGAATACTTTCACCAATTAACAGTTAAGGTGTGACGAATAAAGTGGAATTTGTTCCAGTTGGCATACACCTAAAAACAAAAGTGATTCTGACAGCCCAAACCATGAGGATTTAAGTATTAAGTGACATGACTTTATCTGTGATACTGTATCATAACCCATTCAAAATATGAGGTCTAGCGAGTTGTGTAGAGTGAACACTTAATTTCCATATGCACATACAGCAAGAACAGAGTTAAAGTTGGGTTCTCAAGGAGACTCCAGGTAAACGGGACAGCACGGAATTTCTCTAGCCTAAAAGGTTTTTTTTAAAACAGATGCAGGATGTTTGTTGGGGGTGGGGGTGGGGGTGGGGTTTTAATCGTCCTTGTCTTTGGCTCCATGCTTAAGAATACGGGTGAACTCGACGTAGTTGAAGTTGCTCTTTTTATCGATTGGCGCTTCTCTGAAGAGCTCATCGACTTCCTCATCTGTGAACCGATCGCCCATAGTGGTCAGAAGTTCTCTCAGATAGTCCTCCGGAATGAAGCCTGTGGGGGAGAAAGAATCAAATGATCCTCTTAGTCCAGAGATAAACTTCTTTCCTCAGCATTTTAATATTTTAGTTACGCAGTTAAGAGAAAGAGTATAACTCTCTTCAGACTCAAAGATTTTGAGTTGCATATAAAATTTCCATCAATTTGGAGTACATTTAACCCAAACAAACAAATAATCTTAGCCCCAGTTTCACAGACAAGGCTCAAACTAGTCCCAGACTAAAAATCATGTTTTAACTAAAAGCAAGAGGCATCTTAAAATATGTCAGTGCCATTGTTTTGTCTCAAGATGCACACCAGTAATGTTTTTTTTTTTCTTTTTTCTATGACGTTTATAAAAGCTACTTCAATGTCCTAATTGAACTAAGGCCTAATTCTGGCTTAAAGGTGCAGTGTATAGTATTTATGAGGATCTATTGACAGAAAGGCAATACAATATACATAACTGTTTTCAGTAGTGTATAAAGACCTTATATAATGAACCATAATGTTTTTATTACCTTAGAATGAGCCATTTCTATCTACATACACCGCAGGTCCACATATAGTGAAGTCACAATTTTGCGCCGCCATGTTTCTACAGTAGCCCTAAACGGACAAACTGCTCTACAGAGCTCTAGTTACTCTCTGCTGTCTGACATTTTTGTCCTGGAGGGGTGAGCAGTGGGCGGTTGCAATTCACAACCTCACCAATAGATACCGCTAAAATTTGCACAGTGCACCTTAAATCTAAGCTCGGTCTGTAAAACCAGGCCATAGTGTGATGCATATTTGTCAGTCATACATAAATGAACATGAATTCTACAATAGTACTTATAAACTGAATGCAATTTATCAATGCACAATAAATGTATAAATAAGTTGATACATTTATCAATAAATCCAATTTGTTTCAATCTCATACATTTGAACTTTTAACATCTGTTCCACAGCAAGTCGTATTAACCATTTTCATACTTTTTACAATTAACAGATTTATGCTGATTCTTGACATTCAAATGATTTTATGATTTAAATAAATAGTTAATAATGAACCATGATTTTTTGCATTTTTGTGCAGAAACCCATTTCATTTATGACTGACAAATAGGCGGCACATTAAGTTTATTAGTTTATATTTAAACTGTATTTTCCAAATGCATGGTAATTTAAATATTTTTGGGTGTAGGAGCTGGCTGTAATATTTTGCTATTCATTTTAAAGCAATTCAGTGGTGCCGAGCACAGTTTTAGCCTAAATTGTGTTGTATGGATTTCATGAGAATCTTTTCACCTGTTCCTTCCTCGTCAAAGCAGGCAAATGCATTGCGAATGACTTCCTCTGGGTCTGTGCCGTTAAGCTTCTCTCCAAACATAGTGAGGAACATAGTGAAGTTTATAGGGCCGGGAGCTTCAGTCATCATGGTCTCCAAATAATCATCTGTTGGGTTCTTCCCTGAAAAACAGATTCATTCTATTAGGCTGTGAAATCACTCAGTCTACCTTTACTTTTTTGGCCTTTTAGATACAACATTTATGTTGGCCACATAAACACACAAACGTGCATTTAATTATACAAGATTTTGGTTATATTGCCCAGCCATACAGGCAGTAGTTTTATTTTATATTGGTGTAATGACTTAAGTGTGGTTTCTATGTCAACGTTTAAACACCATTGCAGTGAGTTTAATAGTGCTCCAAAGAGATGGTATGATACGACGGTTTCGTTAATTACAAAAAATAATTCAATACAATGGCAGTTATCCAACAACAACTTATAGTAAACAATGATTGAAAACCTTACATCTGCTGGCGTCATCCTCAGTTCAACAGCTCCATTTACATCATTTAGTAGGAGTGCGATATTTAACCATCTATTCATATGCAAAATGTTCTTTAGCCAGCTGGTGTCACTATATTGACATGAACAAATTAAATCCAATGGCTCATACAGTTGGCTTTTAAAAATCTACTTGAATATTGCTAATAGATACTGCTATCAGATGCCTGAAACAGTATTTTACTAAAACAGTACTGGTTTTGTTATTTCTACAGCTGCCAGTCATTTGTTTCTTTATTGTTTATTTTATTATTGACTTAATTATTAGATAAAAACGTGCTTGAAGTGTAGATGCTGTTGTTTAAATGTATTATTTATATAAACAAAATGATTAATAGAATGCTATTTTCCACTGTGGTACTGACTTGGCATCGATTGTTTTTAATGGCATTGGTATCAAGAAATGAAATATTAGTATCATGACAACAGAAGATATGGTTGCATGTACACAACATGATGTAAAAATGCCATAATTTACTGGCCCTCAAGCCATCCTAGGTGTATATGACTTTATTCTTTCAGACGAACACAATCAGAGTTATAGTGAATAAGAAAATGCATCCATATTTTTCTTACAAAAGCCCATTGCTTCAGAAGGCATTTATTAACCCACTGGAGCCGTATGGATTACTTTTATGATGGATGGATGCACTTTTGGAGTTTCAAAAACTCAGGCACTATTCAATGCCATTACAAAGATGGGAAGAGCCAGATATCCATAAAATATCCATATTTTTCTTCCACAGAACTCAACTCTCTGGTGAACGCGTGTATGGTCGTTGTCAGAAGCCAGTGATAATAGTTTAAATATGCATATTCGCTTCACTTAAGGTGACATTTACTAACCCCTGGAGTCATATGGATTACTTTTATGATGGATCGATGCACCTTTTGGAGCTTCAAAACTATTCACTGCCATTACAAAGCTGGGAAGAGCTAGAATATTAGTTAATATAAATCCGATTGTCATATACACCTAGGATGACTTGAGGGCGAGTAAATTATAGGATATTTTCCCTTTTGAGTGAACTGCTCCTTTAAAATGTTTTGTAATCTGGATCAGTCCTAAAACATTAATTAAAAGGATGTGCTATGCACATGTGTCTCCAACATATTTAATCTTCAAAATGTCAAAGGTTCCTCTCATATCTACATTCTGGTGAATATATGATTAAACCAAAAACAATGGTTAATGAAATGCAAAACCAAAGCAAGAATTTTAAACCTTGAGGAGACTTTAAAGAGCATAGATAGTCTTCCAAGCTAGTAAAATCTTACCAAGAGAAGCAAGCATATCATGAAGATCCTCCTTATCGACAAAGCCGTCACGGTTCTGGTCGATCATGTTGAACGCTTCCTTAAATTCCTGAATCTGTGACTGATCGAACATAGCAAAGACATTGGATGTCGCACGCTGAGGGCGCTTCTTGGTTATCTTTGCCTTGGCACGTTTGCTCGACATTTTGGTTGTATTTGGTTTTACCTACAAGCTTTAAAAAAAGACAATACATATTAACCATTTGCAAAAGAGCATTGTGCACTTAAAAAAAAAAAAGTACATACACCAAGCTAAACTAAAAGAGAAGCAAAACAATGTTTTAGTGGCTCTGTAAAACCAAACATGTATTTTACTCATTTAAAAAGCAATATGCCTTACATATGCCTATTGGAAACATGAAAACACTATAAGATGGTCTCTTTTACAGTGCCTTCATATTTTTGGCGTGCTGAGGCAAGTCCGCTGCATTACATAACCCATTTTAGACTTGCTTATACTGGGACCTTAAGCTAAAGTTTAAGAAATATATAAAAACAATACAGGTGCAATAGCTGCTTAAACAGCTTTATTTCAAAGGACAGCGAAAATAACGTCGCATTAAAGTCTACGGGAGGAGGCCGGGCGTCTTCTGTATCATCACCATAGCCTACATTTCTGACCCAATTGATTTATTTATAGCACATTTAGTTACTGGACACATCCACGATTTACAGTATTGCTCAAAACTATTTTAGCCTAATTTCTATGACAAGGGCAAACTAACCATAAAATGGAGACAGGAAGCAAGTGAATACACACTGGCAATAGGTTACATATTTCGCAATGTTAAGCCAGTTTATACTACAAGTGGATAACATTTTAAGCAATGTTTAGAGATTTTTAATCGGAACAATAAGCAATCAGAGCACACGTTGGCTCGTATAATCTCGCTGCCCGTACAGGTTTAATGGAACATTATGGAAATATATAGGTGTTTTTATATATATATATACATTAAACCTTATAAACAATCATTGCGAACAGTTACTACAGATCAAAGAATTTCAAAGAAATTAAAATAAGCGTCTCACCGAACAAACAAGATCGACAGCTGCTTAGTTTCAACCACCGCCCAAACTTCCGGATTTCAGTGTCGCTTCCGCAAGCCTCGACCAGACCAACACAACACTGTAAGGGGTGTCACGGATGAAAGATAAAGACTCACAAAATCTGCGGTAGCATGCAATGAACCGTTAGGAAATTAATTTAACGCGTCCTATACGATATTTAGACTTTTATCACGAGACTAAATTCTTTAATGAAGTATCATAAACAACATGTTCTTCCCGCTCGTCTTCAGCGTTAGTTTCTCCAGACACGCCCACAGACACGCAATCGTTCCTAAACATGACCATATACGGTCTGAAATCATTTTTTTTCCTGTTCAGCGCGAGTAGACGTAATATTTATTAAATTGTTTTACTAATTAGTTTTTTGGCCTGATGTTAGAGACTGAAACATTTGCTTATCACAGAAAAACCTAATTGTGATTTACAACAACAACAAAAAAAAAAAAAAAAAAAAAAAAAACAGAAAATCAGTATAAATCAGTAAAGTCAGTGTAATTTTATTAAAATATAAATAAAGATTGAAACAAAAACATTTTGATCTAAGTAAATAAATAAACAAAAACATGTGATTAAAACAATAACATCTGTAAAATATAAAAATAAATAAAGTTTTATTTAAATAATACAGTACAGTACTACAGAGAAAAGATTTAATACTTGTTCCACAGTATTAAATACTTTAAAATATGTAACTTTTCACATTTTACGATGGGGGTCCCTCAGTGTTCAAATTTGGAGGTCCGTGGCATCTAAAGGATGCCTTTCCCAAAATCATCGTAAGCATAAAATGTAACTATTTTTCGAGGTGGCGATTTCGCTTGAATTCATTCAATGTGATTTGTTCGAAAACATATGATTTTTACTAAAAAATAAATAAAATAAAAAATGTAAGCATGAAGGCCCATCCATAAACCTAACCGGCAGTGGTGCATAAGCAAGCCATACACAAATTACACTGTCCCTGTACCAAATGGCACACTTCATATGCACTTACGGTCTTGTGGACTTACAATGGCTGCCGCATGCGCGTGGGTTGACCACAAGTGTTTAGGGTGCCATTTGGGACAGGGCCTGTATTGTGATCTGCTATTAGTGGATCTCATGTGAGTGGAGGGAGGGGAAGTTATTTTTATTAAAGATAATGAGGTACATGAATCAAAAACAAAAACTATGTGCATGGATTAATCATTTATATATTAACTAAACCTATAGATAATAACCACTTTTATGTTCCACAGGAAAAGTCATACAAGTTTGGAGCGAAGAAGAAGGGACTCAACCGGATGAAGTAGGCTAGGCCTGGGAATGAATTCAGACCTGGGAATGTGTGATTTCTGCCACAGTGTTTTAAACCATGCAGCTTCAATTATAAATATATTTTTTGGACGCTACATCCAAAATTCACTTTAAAGTCACTTAAAAGATCTGAGTAGGCACATGCTCCCTTAGCTCCCTTTGGCATGACTACCATTCATAATCAGGATAACTAGCATTGTATTCTAATGTATGGCCACAAGAGAGCGTACTTGTGCTGTGGTATCAGCGCATGTACTCTGCCACACTTTTGAGCAATCATTATGACAATTTTACTGCCAAACTTGATTTTTCCAGTAGTCGCACATTAGTTAGGCCTATTGGCCTACATGCAAGAAACCATTAAAAATTATGACCTATGAAAGAATATCCCTATAAATGAATATTTGAATAAAGTGCAACACAGGGATGAACATTATAACAATGGAATACTATAGTGCGATTTATTGTATGACAAAAGAAAGTATGATGTCATGCTGAAAGGCTTGTAGTTTGACTGCAGAAGACGCAGTGCAGCAGCTGTGTTTAAACCTGCCACAATCCCAGGGTCAGCCAAACGTGTGTTCTTCCATACACTTATTTGATGAGGGACGAAAATACACGAGCATACTCATGACAACAACAGAGTGTCATAAACAGGCAGCTGGCCTGAACATGCACGCACTTTTCCAGGACGAGTATTCTCTTTTGGTATGATTTGCATCAATATAACTGGAACTTTATGCATTCCCAGCTAACAGGGAAACTTTCTCAGAACGTCTCAGAACGAAGCATATATATATATATATATATATATATATATATATATATATATATATATATATATATATATATATATATATATTATATTTTGCAGAATGTTTTATGGGGATATGGTGTGTCTGTGTCGTGTGTAAGGGTTATGTTATAGTATTTATAACTAGCTCTATATAAAAACAGTAGAATTGAATGTTCCTATTTAGATGGCTATGTAACTGTGTGTGTGTGTGTGTGTGTGTGTGTGTGTGTTTGTACAGTATAAAATCCGTTATGTCTATGGAGAGTCCCCATAAAGATAGTAAACCAGACGTGTGTGCGTGATCTTGGTAAGCCCTATGCCCTAAGCACATTAGTCCCCACAAGGAAAACAGCTATAAATCATACTAAATCAGGTTTTTTGAAAATGTGAAAATGCATAAAGTTTTCTGTAAGGGCTGTCTTTAGGGGTAGGGTTAGTGGATAGAATATACAGTTTGTACACTATCATTATGTCTATAGAAAGTCCCCATAGAACATGGAAACCCATGTTCTGTGTGTGTGTGTGTGTGTGTGTGTGTGTGTGTGTGTGTGTGTGTGTGTGTGTGTGTGTGTGTGTGTGTTATTTCTATGTTGTTGTTTTTTTCTCTAGTCTGGCACCATTTATGCATATCTGTTAGACCCGCATGAGACATTGCAGCATGGTTGCCACTGGGTCCCCTCCCTCTCTTTCTATTTATCTCTCCATTTCACACAGACACACACACATTGTTGTTGGTATGTGTTGCATGTGACGGAGGATAACAATAGCATGGCTATTGTTAGCGCAAACCACAGCTGATATGAAGGCCTTTGAAAGGAAGAGAACTATAAGGTCAGAGCCTTAGGAAGGTAATCTAACCATTTCTAAAATTCCATACCGGAAAAATCTAGTTTGCTTGTGTACACAGTGGGCCCAATAAGCAGACGCATTAATGCACATCTTCCATGGGCTGAAGCCTATAGGGGCCTGCCCTGCTGTGAGTGTGAACGGAAACGGACTGGACAACTAGTTTTCTGTAACGTTATACAGTTTGAGAGAGCCGCTCTGTGCTGAACACGGCTTCAGTAACTTACAAATGCGTGGAAATAATCTGCGTGTCATCTGAAGGATCAGATCCAGGCACTGTGTTCCTCTTTAAAGTCTCAATTTTAGGAGATTTTAAATCAAAATTTTTAAATATATCTTGTGATAAAAAAAAAAAAAAAAAAAAAAACTACACTTCAAAAGGCTATAATTTAATTAAATAAACGTGAGCACTGCATGTTTCCAAGTAAAAAGGTGGTGCTGTTGAGCGTTCTACATAAACTACTCACTCTTTCGGAGCAGTTTGCAATCCCTGAATAGCCCACATTTATGCCAAGTGATTGTTTTAAACTGCTGATGAATAATGAATACTTTGTTAAATTTATAGTGTTTATATCATACATGTAAACTCACATTTCGGCCAGGCATTTTTGATGGCATTTTCTTTTCACATTACCTCCACATAATGCCTGATAACGTAGTGTTGCTACATATTGTTGCTAGTGTTGTAACGCTGCCAAGAGTGAATTTGCAAATTTACCTATAGGCTATTTGACCAATATTTTTAAGCAGTGTTGTAAATGTTAACCGGTGTATGTACAAAATAAATTGTCTGGAAGCTAAAATAACATTTGTATCTGGAGTAGGGGGGCCTACCGTAATGCTGTAGCCCAGGGGCCACTGGTTATCGTAAGGCGCCCCTGCCAATAAGCATCTACGGTGCTTTCACACTTGGTTTGATTGCTCGGTCCAAAACCGAGTTCAGTTCCTACCTTTGTCTGCAGGTCTCTGAGATCATCCGCACTTGCTTAACACAAAAACAAACCTCACTGGTTCTCACACATCAAGCAAGCATGGTTGAGCTTCAGTTTATCTTATTTGATGTGCTCTATATGTCTGTCAATCAATGTTTATATGTCTATAAAAGCCTAAAGAACCTAAGGGCCTGCAGGTCACTTCATGCGTTTTCTCTAATAGCTATCCGATTGTGAAAAGCAGTGGTGTCAATTGGGTATGGCAGGGTATGGTGGCTGCCATTTTCTGCCTGGTCATGTCAATGTAAAGTATAATTTGTAATTGTTTAATCTGGTTGTTATATTCATGTCACATGAGTTCAACGGCACTGCAAATGTGTCTATTTACAACATGATTTTACAGTGTTGAGTATTGTAGCCAATCACATGCATTTCTGTTGAAAATAATGATCAATCAGAGGTGATTAAATTACTGTTATTGAGAGTCCGCTCAGTATCACTCAAAACGCTGAATAAGTTTTATACGCGCACAAATCCTATCATTATAACAAACAAAGTGGAGACACAATGTAAATTAAAGATTCATTGTGAAGTTTAGTCAGATTAATTGATTAAAAAGGAAGTTTTGCAGATATGGAACCTGGACAATATTTGAAGGATGAACAAAAAAATTTTTGGTCATCACATTAAAAATAAAATTTAAATTGGATTATTTTCAGACTTTTGAGCTTTGAAGTTCTGAAAAAAGCTGTGTGAAGTACCTTCATTCTTATAACAGTGGTCTATAACTGTTTAATTTGTTGGGTTATGATCAAAGCTATAATTAATCTCTGGACACACCACAAACACACTTCATGTCACATTGATGTTCAGACTCTCAGTCCAAATACGATTTTTGTGCATCTGATTGAAATCCAATCAGATTTAGCAAGTGTGAACGGCAAAAAAAAAAAAAAATTAAAAAAATGGAATTTTGGAAATCTGTTTCAGTCTGACTGCTCTGATCTGTTTTAATTTTTATGACTTTCTCACGCCACGTAAAAGTCAAGACTGAAATAAACGCACCTTGTTTTCACCTTGTTTCTGCAGCAACTTTTTTTAGCATGTTTCCTAAAACAACGTCTGAGGTTTACACTTTACGTGACATGAGAAAGTCACATGAACCACGCAAAATCCAATCAGAGCATTCAGGCTGAAACAAATTTCCAGAAATTTCATACCACATATGAATGTCACTCGATTTGTAAAAGTCACATTTCATGTCACAACCATGCTGCAATGTCTAGCAGGTCTAACAGATATGCATATGAAATTCTTTTTGCCATTCACGCTTGCTAAATCTGATCGGATTTCAATCGGATATGCACAAAAATTTGGATTCGGACTGACAGTCTGACCGTAGCCTGCTAGATTCATATGGATTCTTTTTTACAAAGTTTTTATGAACTTTTTAAAGAATTTGGGTTGTTTGGACTTTCACTGGGGACATTTGTGTTTCAAAAATGAACATAGGTCTTATGGGCTTGACATGACACGAGTACTTAGGTAACAAGATTGCTAATGTAAAGGGAACACATCAGTGATCACAAGGTCCGAATCTATATAGAATCCTAACTCTGTTTTATGGCGGAAAAGTGACACCCATGCTGGATTACCATAGCGGTCACAATATACAAATAGTCACTATAGCGGTGGAACATGTGCCTGTGGGTAACAGTCTTTTGTCACTCATTTTATGAGTGGAGGGCGCAGGCTTCGGCTTTTTCAGCCAAATCATATTCCTGTTTGGGATCTGTCAATGGTTTTAGAGATCAGATAAGATATCAGATAAGGCTTTCTCTTGAAACTGTCCCGCTTTTGGCTTCATTTAAGAGAGTTGGTGACCTGTATGAACTTTACTCCAGGGCTATTGGACCCTACATCCTTTAGGTCTCAAGTTATAACTTTACAGACCATCTCTTCTCCCCTATTTGAGTCAGAGGAACAGTTACAGTTACACACAGTTGCATAATCTCTCTCCGGTCAGGGCTTTGAAGGCTTATGTTGACCATGCAAGTCAATGGCTCAAAGTCTGATCAATTTGTGCGTGCTTTGGTGGTCGCAGCAGAGGTTATCGCATTGGCTGGTTAGAAACAGAAAAGGGAAATTGAAAATGCGTGGTGTGAAACCATGGCTGTAGTTCATCACAAGTAGAGTGAGGTCTTCATTTTGAACATCTATTGTTTTATGTAAATCCTAACTAATGTATTTTTTGTGACATGTTTTGTTTGTAATCGATGTTGTGCCATCATTCCTTAAATAAGTCACTAGATTATTATCTAATGTAAAAAAAAATCAATATTTTTTGTTAAGTGTTATAGCCTACTGATATGACGTCCGTACCTATATAAACTAACAATAGGCCTACAATTTTGTCAACGTTACGGCACAGAACGTGCATGAGCGTAAAATGCACCGATACTCCTGTGCACTACGGCTATATTTAACAGCCCCTGTCGCCATAAAAGGTCGTGAGAGTCGCCTGGACATTCCTGCCATTGCCAATATTATTTTTGTTGTGTGGACAGCAGCTCCCGTTCTCAGCGCCGTGCCAGTTTGCGTCTTTGCTTGGATTTGGATCCTGGTTGAGTATTCCTGACGCGCTGCTCTCCGATCCGGCTCTGAGCTGTTTGCAGACCTTTGACAAGGTGAGATGATCCTCCGCATGAACGCATGAGGTTTGTCAGGTGAAATAGATTTGCCAGTTTTTGTTCTTGTGAACTAGCCTATACAATTGATACTAAATCCGTACTAGCATAGGGAAGACTGAGGATAGCTGTCAAAACAAAAAAATCGAATTCTATCGAAAATATTTATTTAACACAGGCTGACCTTTTGTGGGTCATGTTGTCACTAGCCTTGAGAACAATAGCCTTGCAGTCACTATTTAATTATATAGTTGACTTGCTTACCAGTGTGTTTTTATTGTATTCACTTGTTTACCCAGCAGTTTAGATAAAACATTATTATTTCACTCATGGTATGTTTAGTAGTTATTTGTGGTTTAGAAATGATTTATGAAGTCTGAACTTGGTAGGCTATATTTTTAATTCACTGTCTAAGATAGCAAAGTCACATCTTATTGTCTTCAAAAAATAAGAAAAAAAGAAACCCATCTAATTGATTTTAAGGACCTTTTCACAGACTCTGATGCATTTTAACTGTCATTAACATTGTAAATTCTGCAATGTTTTGTTATTTTATTTTTCATTTATAACACTATACTTTGTATTATATTACCTTTACATCAAATTACAAGAAACTAGTTAAAGGTGCACTATGTAAAAAAAACTTAAGTAAAATCTCCAAAAAACACTAGGGCAGTGTTATATATTTTGTTCAATTGAGTACTTACAATATCCCAAATGTTTCCATCTATATATTAACCAATGAACTGGGACCATAGAACGTAAAAAAATATGGACGACCCGACTTCATTTGCTTCCGCTGAGGAAACGTGAAGCCTCCGGAGGTCCGAATATGGCGCTGACATCTTGCGCAAATCAGTAGTGATCTCGGGACTGGAATCTGCGCAGTCCAGAGCAGGAAGTAGAGGCGCGATATCAAAAGCCCGCCCACACTCTCGCAGATGCAGAACAATTAATTATGTTGATGTAAAATAAACAGTTATGTAGAAATTGAAGCTAAAGCTCCAGTCCGCTCCCGAAAATCCCGAAAAAAAGTCTGTTAGTGCCTCAGTGACAACTTCACTCAGAGAAGCCATCAATCTCAGCTGTCAATCATGATGTCACACCCCCGGTTTTTATAGCATCAAATAACTAACTGAAATCAAACTTATTTAAAAAACGAACACTTGAAATGAAATCATCGTGATAAAAAATGCCTAAAATGACAGAAACCAACTTTGGGAAAAAATTATATGAAGTGTAATTTGATTGTTTAGTTTATTTCGCATCCATTAGAAAACACGGAGGGGCGGGGGTTATGAGCTATACTGGGACCAACCACCGGGGGGCGATCGAGATGCGAAGGCTTCAGTTGTTTACAGCAGGGCTGCAGGCTTGACCGGGATGTGTGAGGGAGTCCCCTGTCAATTGCGTCATATCCGTGTTACCCTTGGTTTTATTTTGCAGAAACTCTTACTGCAGTGCGCAACACGTGTCATAGCAGCCGCTGAGGGAACACACAGATAACATCATAACATAATTTTCAACACACTCAGATGTATCTAATATGATAAACAGAGCTGCGTTACCTCATACTCATGACCGGAAAAGCGGAAATGGCGCCAGCGACTGTGGCATAATAAAAGTCCCGCTTCTCGCGAGGCGTGTGTTGCGTTCATCTCATTAACAATCGTTCCAGTGGCCTTGCTCAGCTCCACAACACTCGGCCCTGCTCTGCTTCATACTACAGTAACGTTAATAATCACATCCATGAACATGATTTCTGCTCGAGTCCTATCCTGATTCTTTTCCACCGACTGTGAGGTGAAGACCACATGTCCCAACATTCTGTGCTCAAACTACACCTTTGTTTTGAATAGGCGACCTCTAGTGGACGGAAAAGTTACATAGTGCATCTTTAACGCTGCTGTGAGGGTGTTTATAACACACCGGCTCTGGGAGTGACGGTAAAATTGACATATTTCTCTCTTCTGACTGCCATTATCTCTATTTTTGTACTATTTTTGAAAGTTGTTAAAACACTATTGTGTTTTTCTTTTGTTATTTGAGCAAATGGGAACACAAAAATATATATTTAATGTAGTTTCTCATTTACCACTATAGATGTTTACTCAACTATGACGATTTCTGAGAAACCCGGAAATGTGAAAAGGGTCAATTAAAAAAAACAGTAATCTACAAATTGGCATTAAACCAAATTTTATGAAAATCGATTGTGAAGTTAAAGTGCTGATAAATCTTTCCTGTGAAATAAATTTTGATAAATCACTGGATGTAATATTCATATTTAATGTGTTGCTAGAAAGTTTGAATCTTCTGACTAAAAGAGCTTCAGATCGGAAGTATCTGAGCTAAAGAGGACACAATGTCGGGATCGATACCGTTCTACCAGAAACACCACCGCCATTACGATCGTGGTTACCGTAGTCGGGAAACGGAGTCTGCTATCAGCCAGTACCAGCAGAAATCTAGTAGTTATTCTTCCCAAAGCAGCAAAAGCACCAAGGGGTAAGAGAGCATGGCAAGATCTATCATAGCCTAAATCCTTCCCAGTCCCATAACTTTAACTCATTCTAGCAGCCAGCTCTTCCTTGTGCCCTTATAATACTTGTCTTAAGGTGTGGTCACGTTTACTGTTGCTCAGTGAAATTTTGTGGGCAAAATCCAGTCATTTCAATAGGGATCCACGTGTTAAAGTTCCCTTTGCAGATTTTGCTTGTGTTCAGGTTGGTCACGCAAATTCTTGGTGTTGACCAACAGAAAGCTGCTTGTTTTGAAAGTGATTTTTATGTGAGCTGTTCATGCATTGTTAAAGTTGCTATTGACAATGTATTTTTGGCCCGCAAAAATTTTACCTCAATTTCGCTAATGTGACCGCAGCTTTATCTTTCACATGAAGACAAAAATTCCCTACTACTGTTGCCCCTCTTGTTTTGTGTAATCTATGCTAATCAGTATTTCCCAGTCAACCTAAAACCCTTAAAACATGCAATTTATAAGTGTATTCTGGTTGCAGTGTGCTTGTTGCTGACACTTGTAATCCTCATATTCAAGGTGTACTGTAGCATTTCTTTACAGAATAGTGTCCTTGGAGTAGATTCTGCTGTGCTTGTGTAAAACAAATCACAATCTAAATTAACTTTGGTTGAGTTAATGATGGACAGTCTTAACATTTACCTAAAGCTTAACTTCGGTTCCTCGATAGAGCGCTTCTTGATTCAAAACTTGCTGTGAGTCTTTTTAGGCCTTTCTGTGGTTTGGATCCATGCCTATATTTTGTTTGATTTGCTCCAGGTCATGTGACTGTTGGCTCATTTTTGTCTAGGCAAGTGCTTACTGGGTCACTCTGAATGTCAGATTGTAAGGTTATCTTCTGTCTTGTGTGGGACTAATGTACTGTAACTGTACCCTCAAGAATCTTACGGCAATTTGCACAAATTGAAATCTTTCAAGGCTCAGTCATGATTTGATTGGTTTCTTGGTTTCTTGATCTTGGTTTCATGCCGTAATATAAATAACATTCATGACATAATTTGGCACTTCATTTGGTGTTCTTGACGTCATTGTGTATTTATAGAGGCTACAGAAGCAGATGTTGATTATGTGTGTCACATGGATTATGCATTTACATAATTTTCTGACTCATTGTATGTACTGTATGTGTGTGTGATTTAGAGTTCATGTTGTTGGCAGTCCCTCGTTCCAAGAAGTCAAAAGATGACCAAGCTTTTACAGTAGTTGCTCCTAAATTGTGGAACAATCTTCCACTCTATATTCGGCAGGCTCCATCTGGTTTTTAGGTCTCAGTTGAAAATGTATCTTTAACACTCTGCTTCTAAAACAATTATGAAGCACTTTGGACAACAATGTTGTTTTTAAATGTGCTACAAAAGTTGAAATGTTGAAAGTTAAAGAGAAGAAAACTTGGTTACACTTTATTTTAAGATGACATAGTTGCATTGTACTTACTCAAATAAATACTGAGTGAGTAATGGTAATATTACTTACTACATGTACTTAGAATTATGGTTAGGGTTGTATTTATGAATAAATCACTGTTATTACTATATTAAGCACATGTAGTAACATGTAACTACGTCACCTTAAAATAAAGGTTTACCATAAACTTTCATTTCAATTTACAGTGTATTTTTATTTAAAATTTACACATAGGAGAAGGAGCCCATAATGCACTTTTTATTTTTAAGTGTTTTTCCTCTATATGGTGTCTATAAACATGTCAATGGATTCTATCCAAAGGATAACAAATAATAACTAATGCAGAAGAAACCATCTATTTTTCAGAGTTGTAAAAACGATAGTCTTCCTACAGTTTTTTCCATATTGTTCTGGTATCCTACTATTTAGTGTGTATACTTGCAAAGTGAAAACTGAATATAGAATACTTAGAATCTTAATTTCATAATTTGAACAACTAAAATAAGAAGAAAAGATAAATAAATAAATAAATAAATAAATAAATAAATAGGCTAAAGAAAAGTCTTACTCGGGATACAAATGTATTTATTTGTTTGTTTATTTAGTATCTTTAACTATATAAGTATATATAAGTATAGGCTAAGTGTACTTTTTCACAAAGGGATAAGCACACAGCCTTTGTTTTTAACCTGAATAGATCCCTCTTTTATGAGCTGTGCCTTAGAGGATTTTAAGCAGGATTTGAGGTGCCACAGGATGGCAGGCTGGTACAGATGCTCTTAGGCCTCCATTTCAATCCCATTACTCATGCTATCCAATGTTATACATGCTCCCAATTGTCTAAACTAAAATATTTCCCATGCTGGGAGAATGTAGTTTTTGTGGATCACTTTAGCTGTCCTAAGTTCCCCCCACCACTCTCTTCTGAACCCTTGAATGTCTATTTATATACACCCACTTATGAGAGGCATGGATAAGATAGTGATATGTGAAGGATATATGAAGGGTATATGTCATCCAAAGCAGTGGTTCTCAACCAGGGGGCCGGTGCCCAATAGGGTGCCTCAACAAACTTATAAGGGGGCCCCTGCCCTTTTCCAAAAGTAATGTGTGGCTACACATATGGACTGACCCGTGGGGCAGTGCTACATATGGAAGATACATATCTTTGGTAGGTCCTGCCTAACCAGGGAGGAGCTACTATAGATGCAGAGACGGGGCAGAGCAAACTGCCCAGGGAAAGCGGGGAACTCACCTGAAGAGCAAGTAGGTGCTTGTATCCCCAAGCGAGACACCAAGCCAGCCTTCAATTACCTGATTGTACCCAACACACGGGAAGAAACCAGCTCCACTCTGAGATTGTAAAATCTCGCAAATGTGTTAGGGGTTGACCAGCCCGCAGCTCTGCAGATGTCTGCCAGAGAGGCGCCGTGCGGCAACACCCAAGAGGAGGCAACTCTCTGAGTAATCCCTTACTCCGAGGGGGCACGGCTCGCCTTGGGATTGATATGCCAAGGAGATGGCATCCACTATCCAGTGGGCCAACCTCTGTTTTGAGACAACCTTCCCCTTCTGCTGGCCTCCAAAGCAGACAAAGAGCTGCTCTGAGCTTCTGAAGCTCTGCGTATGGTCCGCGTAAACACACAATGAACGAACAGGACACAGCAATGCAAAGGCTGGGTCTGCCTCCTCCGGGGGTAGAGCTTGCAAGTTCACCACCTGGTCCCTAAAGGGAGTGGTGGGAACTTTGGGCATGTATACAGACCGGGGTCTCAGGATGACATGAGATAGGGCCAGCCCGAACTCAAGGCATGATTCGCTGACCGAAAATGCCGCAGGTCCCCCACCCTCTTGAAGGAAGTGAGCGTGGTCAGGAGCACTGTCTTTAGAGACAGGATTTTAAGTTCAACTGACTCCAGCGGCTCAAAAGGAGCCCTCTGAAGACACAGCAAAGAGGTCCCAAGAGGTAATAAGGTGCGGTCTTTGAGGATTTATTCTCCTGGTGCCTCTCAGGAACCTGATGACCAGGTTGAGCATTCCCAGTGATCTGCCATCAACAGAAACGTGATGTGATGCAATGGTGGCAACACACACCTTCAAGGTGGAGGGGGACAGCCTCCACTCCAAGCCCTCTTGAAGGAAGGAAAGCCGATCTGGCATTTCCAGGGATCTTCCCATCGGGAAGAACACCACTCAGTGAACAGACTCCACTTCAAAGCATAAGCGCGTCTGATAGAGGAGGCTCCAGCTTGAATGATAGTGTCTACCACTACTTAAGTCCTCCGTGTCCCATCCAGAGACCACAAGTGGAGGTTCCAGAGGTCCAGACACAGGTGCCACATGGTGCCCTGTCCCTGAGAAAGCAGATCCTTCCTCAGAGAAATCCGCCACGGAGGGGCTGTTGCGAGTCAAGTCACCTTTATTCATATAGCGCTGTTTACAATACAGATTGTTTCAAAGCAGATTTACAGTGATAACAGGAAAATAATACAACAAATTTTGTTTCGGCTTTATAGCAGCTCTCAGCTTAAGTATATTCAGTGAGGGAGGCAAATCAATAATATTGTTGAATATTTAGTGTCCCCAACTAAGCAAGCCAAAAGCCAAAGGCGATAGTGGCAAGTAACCAAAACTCCATCAGGTAACAGAATGGAGAAAAAAACCTTGGGAGAAACCAGCCTCAGTCGGGGTACCAGTTCTCCTCTGGCCAACAAACGAACAAATGTATGATTATGATTCAGGCAGCATTACAGGTCAAAGTCAGATTGGATCGGAACATTCAGAATATTTATCCAGTTCCATCTGGTTGAAGATCGGAGTCATCTCGTCAGAGACAGGTTTGTTGAGGATCAGTGCCACTGGCTGCTGTGCCGATGAGGTCTTCAAGGGGGAGAGTCTAGTTGACATTTTTCTAGGTGCAGGTCCACCATCTGATCTGGATGCGGCCCGTATACGGCTGGCTACAGTAAACCTCGGGATAAACAGAGACTAATATTAGCATAGATGCCATTTTTCTTATGATGTAACAAGTACATCAGGTGTTATAGGAAGTGTTCCTGGTAAAACCTAGTTAATGCAGCCTAACAATCATTTAACTGATCTGAATGATATAAACTGATAATGTGTCATGTGTATGCCAGGTTAAAGCGATTGTTTTTAGTTTAGATTTAAACTGACAGAGTGTGTCTGCTTCCCAAACAATACTAGGAAGTTTAGGTGCTAAATAGGAAAAGGATCTACCGCCTGCAGTTGATTTTGATATTCTAGTTATTATCAACTGGGCAGAATTTTGAGATCAGATGGACCACCTGGGGATGGAGTCTCCATTCACCTGGGAATGTGAGCTGTCGTGAGAGCGCGTCGGCCGCACGATTGATTTTCCCTGGAATATAAATGCCGCTCAGCGACTTGAGAACCGTCGGACAGGGCACACAGCACTGCCAGCAACTCCAGACAATTGGTATGCCAGTGCAGTCAAGGTCCCTTGCAGGAGCCTGAGGCTGCATGCCCGTTGCAAACAGTGCTCCAACCTGTTCTGGAGGCATCTGTTGTAACAACGACATGTCTGGACACTTCTTTAAGGGGCACTCCGGCCCATAGAAAGGCAAGGTCGGACCACAGGCTGAATGTTTTGCACCAGCTTGGTGTGATGGCCACACAGAGCATGCCATGGCCCCATGCCCATCTCGGGACTAGGCTGTGTAGCCAGTGCTGAATCGGTCTCATATGCACCAATCTAACCGGCGTGACCGTGGATGACATATGCCCCAGGAGCCTCTGAAATTGTTTCAGTGGAATCGCTGTCTTCCGCCTGAATGTAGGCTTGTTGATGAGATGCACTCGTCATATTGACTGAGTCCAACTCCACACAGAGAAAAGAGAGGCTCTACACGGAGGTGAACTTGCTCTTTTCCCAGTTGACCTGAAGCCCAGATGGCAGAGGTGCCTGAGCTCCAGGTGCCTGTGTTTGCATAACTGATCCCGAGACTGGGCCAAAATGAGCCAGTAGTCGAGATAGTTCAAGATGCGAACACCCTCCTCCCTGAGTAGGGTAAGGGCAGCCTCTGTGAATTTGATAAAGCCACGGGGAGATGGGGACAGCCCAAAGGGGAGGATATTTACTGATATGCTCAATCCTCAAACACAAAGTGTAGGAACGGTCTGTGTCGAGGTAGAATCGAAACATGGAAGTATGCTTCCTTCAGGTCGATCGCTGCAAACCAATTCTGGGAGCGAACGCACATGATTATGCGCTTCAGCAAGAGCAACTTGAACAGGAGCTTGTGAAGGGCCCGATTCAAGACACGCAGATCCAAGATCGGCCATAACCCCCCCATTTTCTATAAATAATGCGATATATCAGTACCTTGAATTCTTTTCGCCACAATAACCGTGGTGTGAAAAATCTGATATTGTGACAGCCCTACTCCATAGTGATAAATGCCTTTTTTACATCTGAGCCCCTGCCCCTGAGAAACTCTCTTCACATCCCTGCTGTAAAGATTTTAAGTACAATACAAGTGCACTTTCAATAAAATTAAGTAGACTTATTTTTTTCACAAGGGTTGAATATCTTGTAACTATATCCTGGAATATTTCACATGAATGAAGTAAAATGGGTTGCAAATTATGTTTTGTGTTGAATCATTTTAGTAGAGAGTAAAGTAGAATTCTTCAGATGTTTCGTGGAGATTGGACCACTGAAAAGCATTCCACTATTGAAGGACAGTGAATGTGTAAGTTCGTTTCGACTTGTAAGAGTGACTGTAGGTGGGGAGTTCTATTACTTTACATACTTTTCACCGTTGATTACGTTTTTTTGATGCTTTGATGCATTTCAGGTCCTGTTGTAGGACCACTGAGGCGATTAACCTCCTTCCCACTCACTCCCTTAACAATATTTCCACTCACTCCCTTAACAGTCTTTCTTCACGACACCACACCCCTTCCAAAAATCATAATAGTGTGTGAAAGAAGTGCTGGATACTCACCGATATGTGTGTATGTTGTCATTTCTGCATTATTGTAGCATTAGAGCTGCCACATACACGTCTCTAGAAGAGGGGGGGATTAGCCCTCTGCCCAAGAGAGCCAAGCCAACCTATCTTGCCATGGACAAGGAGAACCAGATCATCGGTTATGTGGTGCCCATCTTCAGGGGCAGGTAAAAAAATAATCTGGGGTTTGTTAGTGTTGGAAGAAATACATGATGCAGCTGTTCTATACTTCATGTTTTCCATTGTTCGCATTCTTTGGGGTTAATAGCAGGCAATGCAATAATATGCACATGCCTTCAAACAAGTCATTTTTACCTACACTCACAAAAAGGCTTCACATATGATTTTACAGTCAGATTCCATTGAAGAAAGGTTCCATGGTTCTTTAACCCTTGTGAAAATGAAGTACACTTTAGCATATTAAAAAGAGTAGCTACTAATGATGGAAATAATATACTTTAAGTGTGAACTGAATGTAATGTTTTCACATACTTATTTGCATGTTAATAGCAATTAAATGAAAAAATGTATAATAGTTTAAATTGATATTAAATGCAATTAGCTTTTGTTGACCCAATATTTGTAATTTTAGAATTACTTCTATTGTCTTTGAAATTGTTAAAATGTACTGCCAAATGTACTGACAAGCATTTATGGTAAACTAAAATATGCTTTAATGTCAGTTCTTTTAAAAATGCAAAAAAAAAAAAAAAAATGTATTTCCTGTATTTGTAATTACACATTTGTAATGACAAAGGTGCATATTTAGTACATGTAAAATATATTAGCTGTAATGTAATATTGAATAACACACTACATGTATTAAAATCAATATAGTCTTTTTACATGTGATTTAGTATGTTAGTCAACACATCAAAATAAGTGTACTTCTTTAAAGCAGAACAAAAGATTATTAAAACAATGTCTTAAATACACTTTCAAGTAAAACTTTAATTTGACATTATTACAAAGTGTACTTAAGTGTTTTAAACATGAAAGTTACTCTCTAAGTACACTTAAGTGACCTTTTATATATATATATATATATATATATATATATATATATATATATATATATTTATTTTTTTTTTTTTTTTTTTTTTTTTTTTTTATTATACTTCTAAAGTTTGAAATGCATTACAAGTGCACATTCAGTACAATAAGTGCTCTTCTTTTTCACAAGGGAAAGCCTTTCATGGAGCCAATCTTTTAACATTGAGCACTCATTTAATTTGCGGAGAACCATTCAGCTAACTTCAGCCAAAATGGTTCTTGGTAAGAAAAGTTGTTTCAAAGAACCATTGATGAAATTTCATATTTAAGGGTGTATATTGGAAGATATTGGAAGTTCTCTTAAAGATCACAGATGTAAAGTGGCATTACATTTTTAGTTTAAAAACCCTTGTGTGTAGATATGATAGAATATCTGTTGTATTGTGCTGCTTTGTTTGTTTGTGAATGTGTTACTACATGATTTCCCCCTCAGTCATGAATTTCAAAGTGGTCTATCAGACACTGAGGAAGCACGTGCTAAAGAGAGTGCTGGCTATCTGGCACGCCGTGACCTCTTCTCTAGCGGCGTGGAGTCGGAGCGCACCGAATACAAGTCCCGCAGAACCGTCATGAGGGAGTCAGCAGAGCGCATCTCTTTAAGCAAGAGGGTCAGTGGAGATCCTAGTCTTGTTCCTAAACACATAGCTCATGATTACGGTTCTCTCTTGATAACTAAATTAATGACAACTACAAAAGGTTGAACTGAGCTGCACCACAAGTCTGACAGGGCTATTGCTTAGTTCCGTTGTGAAAAAAAGTACACTTTAGCATATAGGCTACTTTTAAAACGTACCTTTTACATTTTATGGAAATAACATACTTTAAAGAATATACTTAAGTGCAAATTTAATGTGATGTTATTGGACACCTAATTGAAAATCTATTATAGTTTAAAATATCAAATGCAGTTAGTTAAACTTTAGAGTGCTTTTTTGAGTAGGTTTTAAGTATATCTTTATATGTAATTTCATAATTACCTAAAATGTACTGCTGAATATACTGACAAGCATTTATTGTAAACTAAAATATACTTTAATGACACTTATATGTCATGTATTTAAATAAAAATGTGCAATTTTACATTTGTATTATTAAAGTTGCAATTTGTTACATTTAAAATGTATTAACTTTAAATGTTATATCGAATGACACTACATTTAAAATTATAATACTTTACATGTGCTTTAGTATGTTTGTCAACACATCAAAATAAGTGCACTTCTTTAAAGTGTGACAAGATTATTCAAATATAATGATTTAAAAGTATACTTAAGTGTGTTAAGAAACAGTCATTAAAGTGTAGTCTCTTTAAGTGTATGTGCGCCTAAGTGGCCTTTTATTTCAGTAATATATTATCTGCAAATAAAATTATTTGAATTATACTTTTTACGATTGAAGTGCACATTCAATGCAAGTACACTTCTTTTTCACAAGGGTAGACAAGCGTCACTATTTGAACAATCACCTAACCCATGTATTAAACTTCAGTCTATAAATCGTTCTGCACAGTTTGTGCTATGGACTTGCAATGGTAACTCATATTGTACGTCTAACGAATGACAAAACATCTCATATTGACATTGAAAATGCTATATCTAGCAAACTTAATAGCATAGACTTATTGCCAGTAAGCAATACACTAGCAACCACCTGAAGCAATCCTGGCCATTGAATAGCAACTGTTTAGAAAGCACCAATCATTTTATTCAGAAAATGTAAAAATGTACTTTATAATTATTGTTAGTAGTGCCGCAACGTTTTATGTTTATAAACTTGTACAACAACAAACTCATACATTTGCAAACTGATTTTGCCCATGCAACTAAACCTGAAGTTGAAATACACACAATGAAAAGGTGGACATTTTATATTTTTTTGCCAATTGTGCAACAATAGATTTCATTGCAGGCTTTGAGGAACACTATTAAACCCCTGTATATGTTCTCTATTTTTAGATAGGAAAAAGAGCAAGAAAGTATCAAGACACAAACTTTATTTAGTTCTGATCCTGGTGCCAATAAACCATGCCACCGTGGTGCCAGATTTCAAGGGTTGTAATGTTTTATGTGAATGTGTGGTGTGTGTTAATCTGTGCTGGGTGTGTTAAAGTGACTATGAAACAACTGTTGTCGACAAGTGATGTGCTGATAGCTGAGGGACGCCTCAAGGAGATTATGATTACACTGACATGACTGGACAAATAGAAGCAATGACTGCAAGGAGGCGTTTGATCCTAATGCCTGTTCTTCTCTGTTCTTCTCATGAGTCCTGGTGAAGAACTTATATAAGAAATGATATATTCTCCATACATTTTGTGTAAATATTATGTGAATCTGTTATAAATAGAAGATGCCTCATTAGAAAAGTTCCATATTTATCTTATTATGCCCTTTTACAAAGTCTTGATCTTGTTTTTGGGGTTTACTAGAATATGCTTTCATTCATGATTGTTAAAAAAAACGCATTCTTTTTCACATTATTACAGCACCTCTTTCACCAGTCTGGCTCGAACACATAATTTTCGATGAAGCCCCTCCTTCCGAAATACAAAATGTGCTGTGATTAGTTAGCTGGCCCAGTGTGTTGTGATTGGCACCTCTTTGCACATTCGGGAAATATCACGCCCCTTACCATAACCACAAGCTCCATTCAGATGTAAATATTGAGGATGCTGTCAATTTCAAACCAATTCAAGCATCAGACTTAATATTGTTAACAAGCAAGTGGATCGTGCAGAACGGATTTCATGTACAGACTTTGCAAGGGTTGCAATTTTCCTAAGGGGCGGTGAACAGCCTTACAAGCGCAAGAGCTTACAAAAGCTACAGTAAACACTATATCAACACTGATGTTGGCTAGCAGATGAGCGGAGGCAAAGCTTTGCCCTAAGTTTACATGGTAGCAACAACATAAAACTTATAACTGGAGCTGTTAATAGAAAACACAACTACAAACAATAAGACTCAATTTGTGATCCACAAACAACAGATTCAACTTCCATTTCAAGAGAAGTTTTTGTGCGTAGCCTGCAATACTCTCTTAGGTTCTGGAAGCTGTTTTCCATAAATTGTGCAGCAAGCAGATAAACGTTGGGGTTATAATGTTCAGGACCAGTGTTTAAAATAAATTTTAGCCACTCTGACAAGTGACAAGGGACTGACAAGTTCATCAGCCTTAGGAAGGTAAAGCAAATGATTTTTGGAAACGAGGTGGACAGAGTCTCTTTGACATAACGACACCACTGTCTTCTCTAATGCAGCTCAATCAGGCCTATTTAAATCAGAAACATTGTGACTTCAACAAGATCTGGAAAAAACGCATTGTAGTTCTTGGAAAATGGATTCTGTTAAATAAAATATCTCCCTTTGGAGTGGACTTTGAGCTTTGCAAACTTTCAGATATTTTTTATGCTTTTTTACACACTAACTAAAGTTGAAAAAGTGAAAAAGCATAATCTTTAAGCTGTTTGTTTTGAAAGCATTTGTGACAATCCATAGGTACAGTGCATCCAGAAGAAGTATTCACAGCGCATCACTCTTTCCACCTTTTGTTTTGTTACAGCCTTATTCCACAAACAATACCCAATAATGACAACGTGAAAGATGTTTGTTTGAAATTTGCAAATGTATAAAAAAATAAAATAAAAATAACATGTACACAAGGATTCACAGCCTTTGCGCAATACTTTTTGTCGAAGCACTTTTAGCACCAATTACAGTCTCAAATCTTTTTGAGTATGATGCTATAAGCATGGCACTCCTATTTTTGGGCAGTTTCTCCCATTCTTCTTTGCAGGACCTCTCAAGCTCCATCAGGTTGGATAGGGAGCATTGGTGCTCAGCCATTTTCAGATCTCTCCAGAGAGGTTCAATCAGGTTCAAGTCTGGGCTCTGACTGGGCATTCACAGAGTTGTTCTGTAGCCACACCTTTGTTATCTTGGCTGTGTGCTTAGGGTCGTTGTCCTGTTGGAAGATGAACCTTCACCCCAGTCTGAGGTCCATAGTGCTCTGAAGCAGGTTTTCATCAAGGATCTCTCTGTACATTGCTGCATTCATCTTTCCCTCAATCCTGACTAGTCTCCCAGTTCCTGCCGCTGAAAAACATCCCCACAGCATTTCAAGAGTTTTCAAGAGTTTTATTTGTCACATACACAGTTATATACAGAATATACAACCGGCAGTGAAATGTAAACAGGTCCGCTCCATGGACAGTGCAAATTCACAGTTAAAAACACAAGGAGGAAATTATATAGAAATAGGATAAAAGTATAATATATATATATATATATATATATATATATATATATATATATATATATATATATATATATATATATATATATATATATATATCTATATAATTATAAATAATCAAAATTATAAATAATCAAGAAAGAAAAAAAAAGTAAAAAATAAGAATAAAGTGGAATAAAATAAGTGAAGTAAACTGTGCAGTGAGTAAACTGTAGACTTATAAATATGTGGTTAACAAATGTATAAAGAGTATAATGTGCAAACAGGTTTATAACAGGTTGTTACACAGTAACAACGAGAACAGAAAGTGCAGTGCAATGTCAGTGTATCGATGGTCAGGTGATGTTAAGTGACTGAGTTCAGGAGTCTGATGGCCTGGGGGAAGAAGCTCCTCCTGAGTCTCTCAGTTTTGGCCATCAGGCTTCGGAAGCGCTTACCAGATGGCAGCAGCGTGAAATGAGGGTTTGCAGGGTGATTGGAGTCCTTGATGATCTTAGTAGCTCTACCTTTGCAGCATGATGCTGCCACCACCATGCTTCACTGTAGGGATGGTATTGGCCAGGTGATGAGCGGTGCCTTGTTTCCTCCAGACATGACGCTTGCCATTCAGGCCAAAGAGTTCAATCTTTGTTTCATCAGACCAGAGAATTTTGTTTCTCATGGTCTGAGAGTCCTTCAGGTGCCTTTTGGCAAACTCCAGGCGTGCTGTCATGTGCCTTTTACTGAGGAGTGGCTTCCATCTGGTCACTCTACCAAAACAGGCCTGATTGATGGAGGGCTGCTGAGATGGTTGATTTTCTGAAAGCTTCTCTATCCACAGAGTAATGCTGGAGCTCTGTCAGAGTGACCATTGAGTTCTTTGTCACCTCCCTGACTAAGGCCCTTCTCCCCCGATTGCTCAGTTTGGCCGGGCGGCCAGCTCTAGGAAAAGTCCTGGTCATTCCAAACTTCTTCCATTTACAGATGATGGAAGCCACTGTTCTCATTGGGACCTTCAATGCTGCAGATTTTTTTTCTGTTATCTTCCCCAGATCTGTGCCTGAATACAATATTGTCTCGGAGATCTACAGACAATTCCTTGGACTTCATAACTTGGTTTGTGCTCAAATTAACTGAATTTACCACAGGTGGACTCCAATTAAGTTGTAGAAACATCTCAAGGATCATCAGTGGAAACAGGATGCACCTGAGCTCAATTTTGAGTTTCATGGCAAAGGCTGTGAATAATTTTGTACATGTGATTTTTGTTTTGTTTTTTTATTTTAATAAACTTGCATATATTTCAAATAAACTTCTTCTTTCAAGGAATGAGGCTGTAACATAACAAAATGTGGAAGTGCTGTGAATACTTTCCGGATGCACTGTATGTAATTTCCGTAATAAGTACACTATTTAAAAGTATGATAAAGTGTACTTCTTTTTCAGAAGGGATATAGTTATGACAGGAGCTGAAATATTTAACTTTGCACAAAGAAGTTTAGCCACGATTGTATCTAATCATACATACAGTAACATGTTTAACATTTAATTCTCGTGTTTATATTTTCAGAACAGTATATTTTAATGTTTATTCCTTTGCAGTTCCTTGCCTTTTTATTTAATTAAGTGAGTTACTGTATTTTTGTGTTTGTTTGTTTTAACAAATCAAGAGGATTAACTGAAATCTTCTCACCTTGAATGCGAAATATTCCATTAGGCAGTTTACGAAATAGTGATGTTTGGTCATAAATGCATTACATTTAGTTTTTTTTCAGCATGCTCATAATGCATTTATGACCAAATAACTTCACCACCTTCTAAACAATATGGCTGCATACCCTTAGATCCATGAGAACGAAGAGTACCATAAGCGCCTGAACGAAGACAGCCTGATGCACACGCCCGAGTTTGTGACCACACCACGTTCCCACACTGTTTGGGAAAAACAGTGTGTGAGGCTGCACTGTACCATCTCAGGATGGCCTGAACCACGTGTCGTGTGGTGAGTTAGTATGCACAAACAAGCATGCACATACTTACACAAAAACACATGCTTACAGACATACAGGCATGTGCATACTTCTAATGATGATTGCATTGTGTCAAGAATAATATGTAACAAACAGTGTTATTTTAGTATAATTGAGATCCATTAGATTTTATTAATATCTTATTTTTTATGGTTTTAAATTTAGTTCAGTTGACTAATAATCCTGGAGACAACTGACAAACTCTCTGTCTCTGTCTCCATTTGTACTTAATTTACTGCTCCTTACTTCAAGTCAACCTTAAGAAAGTGGCCCTATTTACTTTCTTAATACCCTGTTTTATTCCATGCATTCTTTTTACCAACACTTGAATATGTTAAAGTAAAAAAATCACAAAAAAAATCTACATTTTGAGCAAAAAGCTGAGAAAACTGTTTTTGTCAAAGACTACGTCTGGATCTAATTCACCTCTGGAGGATGGTTCTTGTCGCCTAGCAACTGTGCCGTTGATGAGCGGCAGTAACGTTTGTACTGGACTGTTTAAACTGTAAACTATAAACTGCCTAAAACAAACAGGGTTCACAAACTGTCTAAATATGTTTATCGTGGTCCATTTATGTACATAATAAAGAGTATAAATGATATAAAACCACGTCTTGGTAAGGTGTAAGTCAAGATTAGAATTTTTCTTTTTTTCTTTTTTTTTTTTACATTATTAGATTATTCAAGTAGAACCCAATACTTACCTTTAAAAGTGTAATCTGGCAATTTCTCTCAAAAGAAAATCTGTTGTCACCAGCGCGCAATGAATTCTGTGGTACGCAAAGGCAGCGAAGGCTCCATCTGTTATATCTTTCATTGCCTGCGAAATGAAGGCCGCATTTAGAGGCCGCATTTGAAGGACCCTTCTAACTGGGACAGCCTTCGTCTCGCTGTGGTGACGCAATCGGACTTCGAATGTGGCCTTCGAAGGATGCAGCCTTTGAATTGGGACATAGCAATAGTTTTCATTGTTAATTTTTCATACCATGTCTTTAACAAATCCTGACAGTAGCTTTTAAATGCCAAAATGTTTTGTAAACATGGCTCATTTTCTTTACTTTGCATAGTTTTGCTAATGAATTTGACATGCCATGTTGGCATCTGCATAATTTGGCTAGCTTCTACCAAGAAACAGAATAATGTATGCAAAAATTTCAGAGTTTGTTTAGACGCACTGCCTTTGTCAACAAAATATGAAATGTTTATTTTGCTATGCATAATAGTACGTTTATTTGTAATTTCTTTCCATATGAACAGATTAGTGAGGTTGAGCTTGGCCTTCATTCAGCCTCCACTTTCCAGTCAAAAAGCTCTGATGCACTGCATTATCCTGCTGTATTTCAATCCATTCTTTTCCTCCCTCAGGTACAAGAACAATGTTAGCATTGATCCTATGTCCAAGCCAGGGAAGTACAAAGTGGAGAACACCTATAATGTCCACTCCCTGGAGATTAACAGGTGATCGCACATGGATTTCAAAGTGCACAGTCAAAGTGATTTGCAATGGCTGTGTGTAACACATCTGTCTCTAATTACAGGTGTGATTTTGACGACACTGCACAATATCGAGTGTCAGCCATGAACAGCAAGGGCGAGAACTCTGCTTTTGCTTCTGTTGTCGTCAAAAGTAGGTCTGAAATAAATCATCCTAAACTCTTCTTAATACTGTCATATAGAGAACACTAAAGAGTGATTGCACTACATCCTGTGGTTACTTAAGCTTTTGCAAAGCAGTCCTGAATTGTAGTCTATTAAAAATATCACTTTCCTGTAGCTCAAACAATAAGAGTGTGGCGCTAGCAACGCCAAGGTCATGGGTTCGATTCCCAGGGAAAGCAACAACTGACAAAATGTAAAAATGTGTACCTTGAATGCAATGTAAGTCGCTTTGGATAAAAGTGTCTGCCAAATGCATAAATGTCAATGTATCATTACAGCAAATTACTTTCTACTCAATACTCAAGAATTGTATACAGCTAATAAATGGCTCCATTTTGAAATCACAATATCACCCATTAGAATCCTGTTATTCCCTTGTTCATTAAGCATTATCTTCTGAAAATTGTGTTGAAACACTCTAAAAACAAATGTTTTGGCTAATAAAAAAATAAAAATAATTTTGCATCAATCTTTTTGAGTTATGCACTGAAAACCCTAACACTCAAAATAATTAACTGGTTTGAGTAGGACAAACTTAATTTAAACAAATTAGCTCAGTCAAATGAACTTTTATGAGTATTTAGCACTTTCTTTTTCAAGTTCACAGAACTGATATAAACTGAACTGTTTCTTTTCTGAAATTATTTATTTTAATTTAGAAGAACTTAAGTTTAACTGAAACTGAAACTGGGATGGGATTTATTTTTCCCAGCATGCTTTGCATAATGTAATTAAATGGAGTGGTGGCCTGAAACCAGTTGATATTCTCTGTTTAAATTCAAATTAACAGCTAGCATAGCACATTCCAAATTGTAAAATGTGTTTCATGCTGTAGCTTGCTAAATGTTTCAAATGGATCATTCCCAGTTATTTGATAAAACAGAAAAAAAAATATTGTCTTTTCTGTGATATGATGTTTAGGATTCAAAGGAGAATTTGATGAGTCTCTGCCATCTCCCAGACTCCGTAAGTATTTCAGAATAAAATCAGATACAAGCTTTCTCTTCTTTCACAGATAATGTAAATGTGCTTTGCTTAAGTGTGTGAAGCTGTCAGCATGAGACTAAAGTTTTTTATGCTAGCTGGCTAATGGCTATTTTGTCTCCAATTCGCTGGGTGCAGAAAGCAGAAAGTACGGCTTTGAAGGTAACCTTGGTGAAGGTTTTTCTGTAATGTTTTTGTGGTGTTTTAGTTTCATCTGGTTTCCCTGATCATCTTAAGTGCATGATCGTCCCATCTCATTGTTTTACTTCTCTATCTTTGTTTATTTGATGAGCATATTTAATGATTGTATTGATAACATTCATGATTGCTTTGACGAGTTAGACACAATATTATGTTTTGAAAATTGAATTGATATCCAAATATTAAAAGGGGTCATGAACTGAGAAATGAAATTTGACATATAAGAGGTCATTGTACTATAAAAATATCCTGTAAGTTTCAGAACTCAAATCTTTATTGTTAGTCCAAAAACAGCTTTTATTGAAACTAAGCTCCCAAAACAACTAGTTTGGATTTAGTCACAGTGTGACGTAATAGTGAGACAAAATCCACCTCTGCAGAAGATGATCAATGCCTACTTCTATATCAACATATGCCTCTTTTGCCCTGCCCACCGATTCACATATGTCATGTACTAAAATACTCACTTTACTTTCACTTTACTGAAAATGATGAACAATGAATATAAGAACAACAGTGCGACAAACGATGGTACAGAATTAGTTTACATGAAACACCACAAGTTATCCTGTCAAATATAACTGTGGTAACACCAAATAATTTCAGTTTATTTGTCACAACCAAGACTTATAAAGAATATGTACTACACATAAATGTTTCACAGTTGGCAAATGATTCAACAGTGTAATGAGATAAACACCTTTCTGTAGTGTCTTCTTTTCAACACTAATTCATCACTAATAAGATTAATAATTACCAGTATCATTGGTGTTTGAGGTGTGGATTTGTCTTCAGATTATGGATCAGAGTCTGGCTCAAACAAGTTTTCAAAACAATTCCACACATTCATGACCCCTTTAAATGCTTGTTTCTATTCTTATAAATTAAACTTATAAATTCTATCCTTATAAATAAATAAAAAAATTACATTTATCTTTACATTCAAACTTTACAACAAAGCCAATGTTACATTACCTGACAGTGCACAAAAACCCCAACAAAACAGAACTATCAAAGAAAAATTAGATGCAACTTGCTTTTGATTATCACAGAAAATAATTTCATCCCATAAAACAAAAGCATGTTGACCGTAATGCACATGTAAATCTGGCAATTGTACACACACTTCTGTCAGGACCACTATCGTCAAATATGATTGATTGACTATTAGCATATAGTTTGGATTGGCGGTATGGTTCTGTTCTGTGCAAGAACTCCCTGTGCATCCATACAGCCTAGCATGGATAAGAGCAGGGAGAGCAGCAATAATCCCCTTGGGGTAACAGAACAGAATTAGAATACCAAATCCTGACAGACAAGATGAGGAGCTGGGGGTGGAGGAGGGTAAATGAGCTCTGGAGAACACGACAGCTGCTGATAGTACTGAGGAGCTTATATACATGTATGCGGTGATAGACGTCATATTCCTATAGGTAGACTTGATCAGCTGACAGACAGCTGATGCGAGTTTGACTAACGTGAACTGCCAGAACTGACGCTATATGCTTGATGTCCTGCGCAATTCAGCACCAGGCACTACGCAAGTGTTTTCTGCTAGTTTCAGCCTGACGCAGTTATCATTTTCACATCCTGCATCACGTTGTTTAAATAGCAAATGTACTCGAGCCCGTCTGTTCACCCATGGGCGTGCTGGTCTGAAAACGAGGTGTGTCTAGGCACATTGTTGGCACATTGATATTTTGAGGTAACTGAAAACGACTGCACTATTGACCAACAAAAACCTGAAAACCGCAGAATTTTTTGTTTTATTTAAAGGGCTCGTTAGTAATGTGTGCATATAGGCGGGTGCACAACGTGCATATACTCTGCTTATTACACACACAGGGAAGCGCAGCACACAAACATTTTGAAATATTAAAAATGAAAGGATTCCTCTCTGGAGAGGCGTTCAGTGTTTCCGCTCGCAAATTCCTCCATGTAAATAGCGAATCCGCCTTGGTGCAAGCACAGCTGGCTTTTAAAGAGAGAATCTGAGAAAATGAGAATCTGATTGGTTTATTACATGTTATGCCCAAAACACACCCATGACTCATTAAGAGACTAGGTACAACCCTTTTGGACCATGTGCCTGGCGCGGCAACTGTTTTTTTTTCGTCGTTAAACTAGCAAAAGTGGATTCCACACGCCATAAGTGCACCTGCGCCATGCCCTTTGACTTTCATAATAAGTGCATTACTGTAAAGATGTTTTTGTTTGCTGTATTTAACAATATTCCTTCAACGCATATTGGCAATAAAGAAAAAAAGAAATGCAAAATTTGTTTGTAGAGCTCTTCTATGTGTACGTCAGTGAGAACATATCTTATATAAACATCTTGTGTTCATTCTTTCCGTTTCCAGTTTCTGTGAGTGTTTGTATATGTCTTCATGCATTCAGCATTGTTAATGCAAATATCTTTCTATACTCATTAACATTCACTCTTCTCTTGTTGTGTCTTGTGTATTTTATGAACTTGGTGTCAACCCAATAGTTCACTAAATGATGCCTGCTGTCAGTCTTCTTTCAGTTTTTGAAATTGTATTCATGTGAAAACCTTTCAAACCCTTCCCTGGGTAATAAATCATTGTACACATTGTACAATATGAATTGTATGTGTGTTTCATTAAACAAATGTGTGTATATGTTGAATCCTGGACTGGAGCCAATCTTATCCATCGACTTGGATTTATTTGTATTTTTTATTAAAATAAAACTGAATTTAATATGTGTGTGTACTGCAGCACCTTGTCTGGAGTATGGTGTGACATTCGAGACACACATTGTGGAGAAGTTTGGTGTGTCTTTTGGTCGTGAGGGTGAGACGTTGAGTTTGGGCTGCTCTGTTATCATCTACCCTTCACTGCAGCGCTTCCAGCCTGAGATAGAGTGGTACAGAGATGGTAAGTCTGTGAGAAAATAATAAGCCCTGATAAGATCTTTTGCAAAATTTATGTGATCACATAATGTTGCTAATATTGGCTGATGCTGATATCAATTTATAATTACATATCTAATATTTAGTTCTTGATGATTGGTGTATACAATTATCAGTCAAAAGTTTGGAATACTTAGGATTTCTTTTCAATGTTTGTGAATGGTCTCTTATGCTCCCAAAAGCTGCATTTATTTGATCAAAATATATAATTAAAGCAGCAATATATGATTACAATTTAAAATAAATGTTTTATGTTTAAATATATAATTTATTCCTGTGATGCAATGCTGAATTTTCAGCATCATTACTCCACTCTTCAGTGTCACATGATCCTTCAGAAATAACTCTAATATGCTGATTTGTTGCTCAGTTATTATAAATTATTATTGGTGTTCAGTTATTAATAATGGTTCTTATTGTCAATGTTGATAACAGTTTTGCTGCTTAATAATTTTGTAGAAACCATGATAGGAATCTTTTTTAACATTATAAATGTCTTTCCTGTCACATTTGATCAATTTCATGTGTCCTTGCTGAATAAAAGTAACATTGATAATAATCATAAATGTTTCTTGAGCATCAAATCGGCATATTAGAATGATTTCTGAAGGATCATGTGACACTGAAGGCTGGAGTAATGATGCTGAAAAATCAGCTTTGCATCATAGGAATAAATTACATTTTAAAATATATTTTGTAATAACATTTCACAATATTACAGTTTTTTGTTGTTGTTGTTGTTTTAAATAAATGCAGCCTTGGTGAACATAAGAGGCTTAATTATTCCAAACTTTTGATCGGTAGTGTACAATTTCCTTTAAATACATAAATGTATTTTCAGCATACCCAGGAGTGCTTACTGTTTCTACCTTGTGATACATAATGCATGGATGTGTTTGTGTGTGTGTGTGTGTGTGTGTGTTAGATAAACAGCTGGTGCCATCAAAATGGGTTCAGACGCACTGGAGCGGCGACAGAGCTACACTCACTCTCACACACCTCAACAAGGAGGATGAGGGGCTGTACACACTTCGTGTCATAACCAAGTCTGGCTTTGAGACACATTCTGCGTATGTCTTTGTCAGAGGTGAGGACTAATACAGTGAACTATTTCTAATTCAGCCTGCTACATTATTACAAGCCACTTTATTCATGCTGGCAATACAGTAACTGTGATAAATTAAGAGCATTTAGGGTACACTAAAAACTGTTACTACAAATAGAATATGTAAATATTAAAAAGTGCATTTTTGGCAGAGGTTTGTTTAAACTACTGAATATAGACACACACACATCAGTACTTAATTGGCAAAAGTTTTGGGACACCTGCCTTTACATGCACACGAACATACCATTCTTAATCCGTAGAGTATGGAGTTGGCCCACCCTTTGCAGTTTAAACAGCTTCAACTCTTCTGGGAAGGCTTTCCACAAGGTTTAGGAGTGTGTTTATGGGAATTTTTGACTTCTTGAAGCACATTTGTGAGGTCAGGCACTGATGTTGGACGAGAAGGCCTGACTCGCAGTCTCCGCTCTAATTCATCCCAAAGGTGTTCTATCGGGTTGAGGTCAGGACTCAGGCCAGTCAAGTTCCTCCACACCAAACTCGCTCATCCCTGTCTTTATGGACCCTGCTTTGTGCACTGGAGCGCAGTCATGTTGGCACAGAAAGGGGCCATCCCCAAACTGTTCCCACAAAGTTGGGAGCATGAAATTGTCCAAAATGTCTTGGTATGGTGAAGCATTAAGAGTTTCTTTCACTGGAACTAAGGGGCCAAGCCCAACTCCTGAAAAACAACCCCACACCATAATCCCCCTTCCACCAAAATTTACACTTGTAACAATGCAGTCAGGCAAGTACCTCCTGGCAACTGCCAAACCCAGACTCGTCCATCTGATTGCCAGACAGAGAAGTGTGATTCATCACTCCAGAGAACACACGTCTCCACTGCTCTCGAGTCCAGTGGCGGCGTGCTTTACACCACTGCATCGATACTTTGCATTGCACTTGGTGATGTAAGGCTTGGATGCAGCTGCTCAGCCATGGAAACCCATTCCATGAAGCTCTCTACGCACTGTTCTTGAGCTAATCTGAAGGCCACAAAAAGTTTGGAGGTCTGTAGCTATTGACTCTGCAGAAAGTTGCAGACTTCTGTGCACTGTGAGCCTCAGCATGCACTGACCCAGCTCTGTGATTTTACATGGCCTACCACTTCATGGCTGAGTTGCTGTTGTTCCCAATTGCTTCCACTTTGTTATAATACCACTTACAGTTGACTGTGGAATATTTAGTAGTGAGCAAATTTCACGAATGGACTTATTGCACAGATGGCAACCTATCACGGTACCACGCTTGAATTCACTGAGCTCCTGAGAGCGACCCATTCTTTCATAAATGTTTGTAGAAGCGTCTGCATACCTAGGTGCTTGATTTTATACACCTTTGGCCATGGAAGTGATGGTAACACCTGAATTCAATGATTTGGAGGGGTTTCCCAATACTTTTGGCAATATAGTGTATGTTATACTTTGTTCGGTATGAACTTGGGAAAGTTACAAGTAACAAAACAAGTGCAATTTTCACCCTTGAATTATTTGAAACATTTACTGGTATTGTAGAAATCCACTGATCAATTTGATTTGATTCTTCTCAACGAGCAAAATTATTTAAAAATGTGATATATTTTATTATTTTATATAGCAGATTTTGTAAAACAAAAAAGAAAAAGAAAATTTGTACCTTTTTTTAAATATATTTTATCAACCTGACTATCTGGGGTTTAGTTGTTTTTGTGGGGGGTTTGTTTCAAAATAGTCTAAATGATTAGAGATTACAGTAATATCACAATTAATTTCATGCTAAGTGTTTTACAAGAAAAAGAGCATTAGACTTTAATAGACTAAAATCATTTGGCTTGTACTGTGTGAGTTTTGCATGTCTATCTGAGCCACCCTTCACAGCTCATGTTTCATTCTAAATTTATCCTTGTCGTCTGAGACTGTCTGGACGAATGAAGTTCTCAACACTTCCCAACAGTAGTTGCAATAAACTTTTTAAAACTTGAACTGCTTTTAGAATTTTAATTTAATTTTAATTGAAGAGTTTTTTTGACCCACTTAAGTAGAACTTAACTACAAATGTATATGCAATTACTGTCATTTCAAGTTGCAATTTAGTACATTTTAAATATATTAACTTTAAATGTAATATCGAATAACACACTAAAGTTAAATTATAATCAAGCGATTTAGTTTGTTAGTCAACACATTAAAATAAGTGTACTTTAAAGCAAGTCAAGTCACCTTTATTTATATAGCACTTTTTACAATGCAGATTGTTTCAAAGCAGCTTCACAGTGGTAACTGGAAAATAATGCATCAGAATTGGATTTGGCTGTACAGCTGCCCTGGAGAAAACAGTGAGGTCATCCAGCTCAGTTCAATTATCATAGTGATGTGGGCAGATCAGTAATATAGTGAATATTTAGTGTCCCCAACTAAGCAAGCCAAAGGCGACAGAGGCGACAGAGGCGACAGTGACAAGGAACCAAAACTCCATCAGGTGACAGAATGGAGAAAAAAAACCTCAGGAGAAACCAGGCTCAGTCGGGGGGCCAGTTCTCCTCTGGCCAATGAACAAATAGTGTATGATTATGATTCAGGCAGCATTACAGGTCAAAGTCAGATTAGATCGGAATATTCAGAGTATTTGTCAAGTTCCATCTGGTTGAAGATCAGAGTCATCACACAGGAGATGGGTTTGTTGAGGATCAGTGCCACTGGCTGTCGTGCCGATGATGCCTTCACAGGGAGAGTCTAGTTGACAAAATCTCTGCTGACACTTCAGGGCTGTGTTGTGGTCATGTCCAGGCGCAGGTCCACCATCTGATCCGTATACAGTCCAGATCCGGCTGACTGCAGTAAACCTTGGGATAAACAGAGAGACTAATATTAGCGTAGATGCCATTCTTTTTATGATGTAACGAGTACATCGGGTGTTATGGGAAGTGTTCCCGGTTCCAGCTGACCTAGCCTAACAATTATTTACCTGATTTGAATAATAGAAATTGATAATGTTCTATGTGTAAGCCATAGTCATAGTCATAAAGAGATGTGTTTTTAGTGTAGATTTAAACTGACAGAGCGCAGCAAGACAACAGATTATTAAAACATAATGATTTAAAATGTACTTTAAAGTAAAACTTTTCATTTGACTATTACAAATTGCACTTTTAAAAAGTGAAAGTATACTACCTTGTTTCATATTATCTGCAAATATACTACAAATTTGAAAATATACTACAAGTGCACTTCTTTTTTTACAGGAGATGGCATGATGTGACATTGTGAAATTGAACTAATAGTAAATGTTTAAACGATTCATTCAGACTTTATTTTATTTGTGTTTGCTAGATGCTGATGCTGAGGTTGCAGGTGCTCCTGGTGCTCCTTTAGATGTACACTGTCAGGATGCCAATAAGGATTATGTCATCGTTACCTGGAAACAGCCTGCTGTGGATGGCGGAAGTGCCATTTTGGGCTACTTTGTTGATAGGTCACTGCATCTGTATAAAAACATCACAGAAAATCATATAAAAACCTCTAAAGTAGACAGAATGCAGATGTTAACCATACAAATTTCTTATATACAGGTGCTGATCATATAATTAGAATATCATCAAAAAGTTGATTTATTTCACTAAATCCATTTAAAAAGTGAAACTTGCATATTATATTCATTCATTACACACAGACTGATATATTTCAAATGTTTATTTCTTTTAATTTTGATGATTATAACTGACAACTAAGGAAAATCCCAAATTCAGTATCTCAGAAAATTAGAATATTACTTAAGACCAATACATAGAAAGGATTTTTAGAAATCTTGGCCAACTGAAAAGTATGAACATGAAAAGTATGAGCATGTACAGCACTCAATACTTAGCTGGGGCTCCTTTTGCCTGAATTACTGCAGCAATGCTAAGGGCGAGTAGTGTTTCTTTACGAAGTGACATCGCCTGACTACTGGCCTGACAGCAGAATACAGCCTTTTTAATAATTTCCGCAAGTCCGTGTAAACGGGGATCGTTTTGATGTAGTTGTCTGTAAGCAAAAAAACAAGTACATCATTGTCATGTAAACATACCCAAAATCTCAAATCACTGAAAAATCCACTGAAAATACCTCCAAACATGGAGTTTTAGCTGGATTCTCTAGCAGAATTTAGCAGAACTTGTTCAAATGAAATAGGAGTGTCATACAAGTTAAAGTCAGTCAGCTATATAGTTTTCGATACAGTAACAACTAGTTTGTTCTGGATGTTATGGAAGTTTGTTTCTGCCACAGAATAAAAATTAAAAAAGGTAATTGCGGCATGTTATCTCACAATTCTGACATTTTTCTTGCAAATTGCGAGTCTATTTCTCACAATTCTCCTAAAAAAAAAAAAGAGTCAAGAAGTGATATAAAAGTTATATCATAATTACCTTTTAATTGAGAGTTTATATGCAGTCAGAACTGCATATTATAAACTCAAAATTGAGAAATTAACTGAGAGTCATGATATATAAACTCACAATTGCAAGAAAAAAGTCAGAATTGTGAGATAAAATGTTGCCGTTTTATTTTTTATTCTGTGGTGGATACAAGCTTCCATAGGATCTAGACCATTTCTTGACTGTTTTGTTATTGCTTGTTCTCTGACATTTTTGTAACATCAGATTGTATTAAATTGTATTCCCCATGTCTTTTCTTCTCTGCAGGTGTGAAGTTGGCACTACACACTGGTCACAATGTAATGACACTCCTGTTAAGTTTGCACGTTTCCCTGTAACTGGTCTTGTGGAAGGACGAAGCTATGTGTTCCGTGTGCGTGCCGTGAATAAGGCTGGTATGAGCCATCCATCCCGTGTCTCTGAACCAGTAGCCGCTATGGACCCTGCAGACCGCACAAGAAAAGGTAACCAGACTGACACGGCAAATACACAAAAACAAAATGAAAACAAAACAAGCAATACGATGTACTTTCTGTCTCTAGGTGCCTCTGCTCCTTGGACTGGACAAATAATTGTAACTGAGGAGGAGCCTGTGGGTGAGAAACTTCAAATTCAAATGATCTTATTTTTAGGGTTCTCACTATCATTAAAAACCTTTAAATTTTAGGTAATCCTAGAGAGGTTTTTTCTCCACAACTGAGCTATTATGACTTACTTAGTATATCATTATCAAGAAAATTTCTCATAATGGCTTTCTGTATAATGAGAAACGTTCCTATGATTATGGCTTAGTATCTCATAATAATAAGAAACGTTGGCATCATTATGAGTTAATGTTATAATGTTTTGAAAAAATATCATAATTATTATATCTTGTAATAAGAGTCTCTCTCATTATTGTTAGATACTGTTATATATGTAGAAAAAAAAATGTCTTGCCGGTGTGACTAAACCTTGTTAGAGGTCACACTGGTGCGACCACCATGTTACCCCACTGATAAGATCTTTCTGTTGCATTTAAGAAACATCAAACGGCAAACAAAACGTTTGATACTTGTTTTAGCTGTGCAACGCGGACCGTTTATCAGCTCAGAGCCTGGGATAAATAATAGACAGTGCTGGGAGATCCAGTGAGAAGCATTCAAATTCAGTGCAGACTTCTTTGTTATAAACCATAGCTATCAGATCAAACAGCACATGGAAACCAGGAGCTATGGTATTGTGGCAGAAATAGTCAAATGTTTTATTTATTTTAGGGTTCGTGCAAACTTTTAAGAGTGAAATTCAAGCTTTTTTCTAAGGACTTTCAAGTGCTTCACACAACATTTTTTTAGCATTTCAGTGCTCTAAATATTATCCAATTTTAATTTTATTTTTAATACCAAAAACATTATTTCTTCATCCTCCAGTCTCCATTTGTAAGACTAAAAGTTTCAAGATGTAGGAAAACTAACACTTGGTGGCAAACAAACACTTTCATTAAAAAAACAAAAAACAAAAAGACGTGCAATTATCACTAGCAGAGGATCACTTATTTACTTCTTAGCTATTTCCAATCCCTAATAGTCTGGAGCCGTTAATATGACTTAGTATCTCGTAGATAAACTTTCTCATATTAACAACTTAACATCTTGTAATAATAAGAAACTTTCTCATAATAATAAGTCTTGCGTAACATTTCCTAAAAGTTCTCTAAAGGTGACAAAAAAAAAACCCTATGTAGGTCCTTCCATCACGTTTACTGAATGCTTTCAGAACATGTTTGTGTGAATCAATGTACACTGGGCTGCTTTGCAAATGAGGGTCAGTATTTGTACAAAAGTTCCACTTCTCAAAGATGGAGCAATAACAACTGTTTGTCCAACTTCATATTCAGAACATACTGCATGTAACATTTTGTGAATGTACACACACCGCCTTTGTGAATGTGCTTGTTAGCACGCTGGTGGCTAATGTGGCTAAAGTTGCCAATGCCTCAGACTGTATTCACAGAGATCAGAGCTATGTCATAAGTTTTATTTTTAAGAAGTAATAAAAGTGTGCTTCTGAATTATACAGGTGGTAAGCGTTTTCAGGCTAAAAATAACAAGCTTTGGTCTCTGTGAATACAGTAAGACACAATGGTAGTTTTAGCCACATTAGCACAGAAAGGCGATTTGCAAACATACATTATAAAGTGTAAGTTGGATAACGAAGGGTTGGTATTGAGCCATCTTTGAGAAGCAACTTTTGTGCAAATCCTGCATTTTACTGAACCTCATTTCCAAAGCAGCCCAGTGTACATAGTACACTGTACGTAGACCTAAATAGGACCAAAAAATAACATTCTTGGTTGGTCCCCTAAAGGTCCTGCAAACGTTATGGGAATGTAGTGTAGAGAGAACGTCCTAGAGTAATGGTCCCCTAAACATTCCCAGAACATCCTGAATGTTCCGTGAAGGTCTGCCAAATAACGTCCCCCAACCCTTTAAAGAACTCCACATCATGCCCGTCTCAGAATGTTCTAGGAACATTACCAGGCGGTGTCCTTGACTCCAGCGGGGACGTACGGAGAATGTTCAGGGAACGTAACATTTCTAGCGGGGTCATTATTATGTTTCTCATTGACATGTTAAGTCTTCATATGACTTTAAAAATTAACGACAAAGAAAATTTCTCATTATTATGATGTTTAGTCATTATCTCATATGTTAAGTTAGTATTATGGCTTAAAGAATCATATTTTTACTCAGTTGTGGTGGAAACTTCCATATGGAATCTCTATAAAATGATTTTAAAAAATCCTTATATAGTGATCACAAACAACTGGACTGTACCTGTATTTGGCATGTCCTTGGCCTGTCCATTGTATTCTCTTTGACCATCCTGCGGTTTATTACCTAAAACGGATCAATGAACCTATTACCATTATAATATGATTATATTTTATCTTCAACTAATTTAGAGGGAGTGGTTCCTGGCAGACCATGTGACCTCACAGTCATTGAAGCCACTAAAAACTATGTGGTGCTGAGCTGGAAACCTCCAGGCAATAAGGGCAATGAAGGGGTCATGTATTATGTAGAGAAGGTCAGTGTACAAAACTGAATCTAACTGCATAATCACTGCCGGTGGCATTTGAGAAAGCTTTAGTGATGTTTATGGTAATAGGCCTTGAGTGATACAGTATGTTGTATTTTTTGTTTGTTTTAGCAATAATATCTCTGTGTGTGTAGTGTGTGTCTGGCACAGACAGCTGGCAGCGAGTGAACACTGAAATCCCTGTGAAATCTCCACGTTTTGCTCTTTTTGATCTGGCTGAGGGCAAGTCTTACTGCTTCCGCGTTCGTTGCTGCAACTCAGCTGGTGTTGGAGAACCATCAGATCCGACTGAAGCCACCACGGTTGGGGACAAGCTGGGTATGATATATACAGCAACAGCCTCTTTACAAAGCAAAAGGTCAAGGAAAATGTAATGTTTTTTTATGAGTACACCCTTAAAAATAAAGGTCCTTTATTGGCATTTGTGGTTCCATGAAGAAACTTTAACATGCATAGATATTTTCCATTGCACAAAAGATTCTTTACAGTGGAAGCAGTTTCTTTAGATCATTAAAATATATATATATATATATTTTTTTTTAGAACTGTTCACTGAAAGGTTCTTTATGGATCCCAAAATGTCCCTTATATGTCATTACTGTGAAAACCTGCTTCTGGAACATTTATATTTAAGAGTGTACATTTTATTATGCGGCTTTCTAGAATACTTGATTCAGACTGGTGTATCATTGCATTCAGCGCTCTGATATTTCCTATTGTGGATAACTAAAAACCATTACTGTACACTATCCTTTACTACATGTTTGTATTGTTTGAACTTGTTTGTTCATCTTGGTTAAAAGCCGTTTGGTAGGACGAGTTTGAGTTTCTTTCAAGTGAGCTAAGAAAACCCAACTCAATATGTAGTTGTATCCAATTATTTATGGTAGCCTTTACTTTACCAAGTAGCCTTTACTTTATATCTGGATATTCCATTCACTCATTATGTACCGTACATTTGTACATTTCTGTCAGGACCACTATCGTCAAATATGATTGATTGACTATTAGCATATAGTTTGGATTGGCGGTATGGTTCTGTTCTGGGCAAGGACTCCCTGTGCATCCATACAGCCTAGCATGGATAAGAGCAGGGAGAGCAGCAATAACTCCCCTTGGGGTAACAGAACAGAATTAGAATACCAAATCCTGACAGACAAGATGAGGAGCTGGGGGTGGAGGAGGGTAAATGAGCTCTGGAGAACACGACAGCTGCTGATAGTACTGAGGAGCTTATATACATGTATGCGGTGATAGACGTCATATTCCTATAGGTAGACTTGATCAGCTGACAGACAGCTGATGCGAGTTTGACTAACGTGAACTGCCAGAACTGACACTATACGCTTGGTTTTTAAATTTTTATTTTATTTCCAAAGTAATTACAACATGCAGATACATTTTGGCTGAACTTGAACATAATATAAAATCTATCATAGTGTAAAAAATGTGTAATGGTGGAATCAACTTTTTTTGTCACCTGCCATCAGATATCCCATCAGCCCCTGGCCGTGTGGTGCCTACCCGCAATACAGACACGTCTGTGGTGGTTTCATGGGAAGGGTCACGTGAAGCTAAAGAGCTGGTGGGCTACTACATTGAGAACAGCATTGTGGGGAGCAATACGTGGGAGCCAAGCAACAACAAACCAGTTAAAGGCACAAGGTATAACGACACATACAGTATAATTAATAATTCATCAAATTACACACAGTGTCTTGTTGTACTAAATATTACAGCTGTAATCTGGCCAGACATAGGCAGAGTGCACAGGTAATCACAGCCTAATATTCACTACAACAGCATGATTTCAAAAGCAATATTGCTTTTATACAATTTATAATATGAACATAATATTGAATAACAATGATGTCAAAGAACTAGCGGCAACAAAAACTGACTGTGTTGTCACCTCTCGTCGGCTGCATCTCTGGCAAGATGATGTAAACTTTTAACAGCCATCTGTCTGTACTGTCTTGACTTCTTTGCTCGCTTTCATCACTTTCGCTTTTATCCTTGTGCACTGATTCATTCACTAAGCTGAACTGATTCAGAGTTCTCTCTCGGCATCCAACTTGAGACAACTGTGTGGAACACACCAAAAAACTAAGCCGACCGACGCTCGAAAAAACGGCCCGACAATCCCCGACGGCCGACCATTGGCTTGGTGTGTCCCGGCTTTTACATTTCAGACACAAATTAGTCAGTTTCTAGGTTTTTCTTCTCGAAAATATTTCCAAAAGAAGACAAAAATGATAACTATAACAATATCATTCTAAATGTAAAAGAATCCACACCACCACAACGATAATGATAAAGGCACAGAGAAACTATTGTAATATGAGGCAGGAATGGTGAGGGTAGGGAGAAGCAGATCTAAATACAAGGTGTTTTATTAAACATACAAACAAACATAGACTGAAACCAGAAAACAAAGGAACACTGAGGAATGCAGGGATCATGAATGTGCACCATCTACAAACTTACAGCAAACAAAGACTGAAAAAGAACAAGGAAAACACAAGGGCTATATATACAGAGGAGCTGATAAGACCCTGCTGTTATATAAAACATATTCATCTTGTTGGAGCTGACGAACAAGCTATTCTGCTAAGTGGCGGTGATAAGCAGAGAAGTGCGCTTATCTTAGAATACAAAAATCTGAAAACATGTAAATATTGTTTGAATTCCTTTCTTCTCTGTGATAAAAGGAAAGTTTTTTGGAAAGTGCAGTGTTTTGTGTACTCTGGTAACTGGGATATTTTTGCTTTGGGACCACCTACAGTCCCAGAGTGAAACTGTATTATTTCAGCGGCTTTTTAAGCATTGGTCTGAACCATAGATTGTTAAAAAAAACAATCAGCGTGTGTAATTGGTCAGTGTGTCTCTGCTTCTTTCCACTATAAAAAAAAGCCACAGAAACAGTCGTTGCCGATTACGTCATTCGTAGCAGGAGTGATCCTAAGGTGGAGCCGCGGTATCAAGGTCCCACCTAGGGTCAGTGCTGGAATATACTGTCCCCTCAGTCAAGATGAATGTGAAAATGGATTTTAATGATGAAACCGAAAAGACTATTGAAAAAAAATCACAATTACCAAGTGCACAGCCTCTTCCTGCCTCTAATTTGCATTCTTGAACGCCATTGGCTGTCATAGAACAACACCGTTATTTCAATCAGGCTTCAGTATTTGTAGGAGAAAGGTGTTTCCCCATAGCCATCTTCTGATGTAATGTCTCGTTCCCTTATCTCAGGGAACCACGGTTATGTTTAGTACCCAGGGACGTTTTTGTCTAGCTGGGGCTTGCCCCTTTCATTACTTCAGATCCCCCCTCTTCAGTGTCCTTGTTCTTGCAGACTCGATTGCAAGAGCAGCTGTCAATCATGACGTTACACCCCGTTTTTATAGCATCAAATAACTAATCAAAACCAAACTTATTAGAAAAGCGTCAGCTACCTAAAATGACCGAAAGCATGTTTGGATAAAAAAGAAAATATATATTTTTTTAGTTTGACTTGCATCACATTTGATTACATGGAGAGGTCAGGGTTTATGACCTATACTGCAGCCAACCACCAGGGGGCGATCAAAATGTTTTGTCTTCACTTTTCAGGATGTGTGCTGCACACTTGGACAGACAAATCACATGTAAAAATCGGGCAGATTTTTTCATGACAAATGCTCATATTGGAGTGAACATGCTATTAAGGTTAAGTGTTTGTTAATCAACAAGCATGAACAACAGTACTATTTATGTTTGTCTTAGTGAGCCCCACTAATAAATGCCATAATTGTTTGCATGAGATTTTAATTGTTACACATCTGCCCATATGTGTTTATGCAGATTTGTCTGTCATGGCTTGACCACAGGCGAGAGTTATGTTTTCCGAGTGAGAGCAGTCAATGCTGCAGGAATCAGTGAATTCTCACAAGAATCAGAAGCCATTGAAGTTAAAGCTGCTATTGGTGAGTCATCTGTGAACTTCTATTGCTATGACTTGGATATTATTAAGATCTTTGAAATATGATTTCACTTTAAATTCCAACTTTCACTTTAAATTCTGACCACTGTACTTGACTTACGCATTTCACACGTCCTAAATGGCACTTCAGTTTCAAGGCCTCAACCACCAAACTCCAGCTCCGTTCCCTGCATTTCTCCCAGTAGACGGGGTCAGGACTTGTAGACCTCCTCTAGTTTGGGTCACAACTGATCCAATGTAGTGGTGACTACAAACCAGCTCACCCTCGTACACCCCTGCCCACTCCCTCAGTCTTTTCACACCTGTCCCTTCTGCATGTCTTTCACATTTTCTAAGTTCATGCACCTTAACAACCACAAGACTTTGTGTTGAGTCATGTTCACTTATCCTTTATGAAACACACATTTATTATGCACACCTTTTTTTCTAATTACAGTTTCTAAAAACAATATTTTATTGCACAAAACTCAATTATTTTACACACCCCTTGCAGAATCTGTGAAAATGTGAATAATTTTAACTAAATAAGAGAGATCATACAAAATGCATGTTCATGTTATTTAGTGCTGTCCTGGATAAGATATTTTACATAAAAGATGTTTACATATAGTCCACAAGACAAAAAATAGCTGAATTTATAAAAATTACCCTGTCCAAAAGTTTATGTACGCTTGATTCTTAATACTGTGTGTCGTTCCCTGGATGATCCTCTCTTGTTTGTCCTAAACAGTTAATCTGGCCAATGTTTCTCAGAAAAATCCTTCTTCAGTTTTCCAGCATCTCTTGCATATTTGAACCCTTTCCAGCAGTGACTGTATGATTTTGAGATTCATCTAAATTGTACTTAATTTGTCTTCCAGGAAACATGTAAGTATCTTCTGTTGCTTCCAAATGGTAGTACTAAATAAAAAAATTATATTTAAACAAAATAAGAAAAAGTTCATTCATCCTGTTTAATTTGCATGTCTGGAGGATTTTTCTGAAGAACGCTGGGCAGTTTAACTGCTCAGGACAAACAAGGGACTCAAAAACAACCATCACAAAATAAAAAAAACAGCCGTGGATCATCCAGGGAACAACACACAGTATTTAGAATCAATGGTTCATAAACTTTTGAACGGGGTAGCTTTTATAAATTCAGCTTTTTTTGTCTTATGAACTATATGTAAACATCTTTTATGTAAAATATCTTATTCAGGATTGTACTAAATAAAAAATATTTTATTAATAACTTATTTTATTTAAATTATTCACATTTTCACAGATTCTGCAAGGGGTGTGTAAACATTTGACCAGGACTGTATATGAACAGAACAACAGTATGCATTATACATGAATGTACAACTATTTACAATTGACCAAAAATATTAGGGTGTGTCCTGCTCTTCCCTACTTTTAGTTAATTACTGTAATTACTTAATAAATTATTCATATTAAATATTAATGCTAAACATAAAAGTATAAAATATACTGTAGATACTAGTTAATAAACTTTTGGTTGCAGGTCAACTAGTCAGCATGCAAACATGTAGTTTGTAGCATCTTATGTCTTTCATTGAGTTTCTTGTGCCTTGTTGTTAGACTAGTGTAATGTTGTCTTTTTTTCATAAAGGTTCAGCACAAAGTCAGCACAAAACACCTCTGTGACATTAAAATGCATAAAATAAACTACATAACTAAACACTAAATAACTGCATCATGTCACCCAAATTATCTTTCTAAGCTTTCTTTTCGTTTTTTTATTTTCTTCTTGTTCATGTATTCTAAATGCTTGCTCATGTATTCATCAATTCTATTGTTGCTTGTTTTCATCGCCTCTTTACAATAAAAAAGCAAAGTTGATTTTCTCTTGCATGCAAACAGATTTCTGCTTAAGTCTTCTACAGAACTTAAATAGATTAAAGGAAATAAATGTGAAGCATTTTGAATGTGATAGTGTTTGAATTTCATTTATGTCTGCTTTCTCTTGCTGTTTTCTCTGCTAACTCCTTTAGGGGGCGGTATTCTTCATGGTGTGTGTCTGGAGTCGGGGGGTAATGGGGTCGGACTAACCCAGCACAGCACTTGTGGAGTGGGCAGGCATGTGGCGCCTCACTCCCCTGCTGACACGCCTCTAACATGCCTAGCTAATGTTAGTGCAAGGGTTGAGGGAGGGGGTCAAAATACTGACCACCAAGGGCATCCAATTGCATTAAATGATGGAAAACAGGGCAAGAGTCAGGGGGCACCAGAACCTGCTCCTGGGCAGGATACCGAATCTTCTAAACAGGTTGCAAACTCTAGCAATGAATTGTTAATGCCCAACCACATCCAAAAGGAGTCGGCAACAGAATTGCCAGAAAATCGTAAGTCCTCAGTAAACTCTTCTACGGAACAAGAGAAAGCAGGAGAACGAGAGAGAGGACGAAGAGGCTCAGGTGAGAAGAGAGAGAAAGCCAACTCTTTGGAACGTCGTCCATCAGCATCCCTCCTCAGTGTTGGCCTGTCTCCATTTTCACCTTTCCTTTTGTTGTTGTTTTTTTTTTCATTCATTTTTAATTCATTTCTTTGCATTTTGCATCTTGATTTTTTAAACACTTCTTTTTTAAACACTTATTTAGTTTATTGCAATTTATAAAGTTCACAAATTAATCATTTATGTGCTTATTATTTTCAATTTGTCATATTGACCCTTGTGAAATAAGTATACTTTAGCATATAAAAGAGCACTCATTTTGAAACAATATACTTAAAGCTGCAGTCTGTAACTTTTTTTGAGCCAGTGTTCAAAACTATCTCCTTACCTTAGTTCAATTCACAACAGTAAGCTTGTAATAACGTGTTATAATTTGAGTGGTACTGGTGGATTTCCGTGGGAAATTCAAGCATGTCTTTGCTTCATTACGTCTGTATACATAAAGACGGAGTCCGGTTAGTTGGCATGTGAGCATCACATGTGAGGATGCTGCAGGTGGTAGATCATTTATAGCCTTTTCTCACAGCAGCTGGAATAATTAAACTTATTATTTTGATAGCAGATTGTAAATTCCAAACAACAATCATCAGTGTCAACTGCAGATTCACCCATAGTCAAAAGCAAAATATTAGACATGTTAGACTGTACAGAAATTGAAATCTACAGGTAATGCTAATACACACTAAATACACATAGTCACGCAATGCTGATGTTGTTAACATTAAAAATTTAAGAACAAAGTAACAATAATAATAATTTGCAATAATAATTGATGTGATGTGAGCTAAGCAATCGTTAGATTTAATCACCGTTGGTAGCATGATTTGTTTGTTTTTTCTTAGTTGGTCAGACCAAAAGTGACAGACATGTTACTTACTTGTTCAGATGACATTTTGTGTGGAAATTTCTTATTTTGGTCATACTTCCAAGATGTAGAATCTGTGATTCCAAAGTACAGTATCCACACCGGCATGGTGACTGACAGCAAGCCGTACATACTCCTCAAAGATTTATCCGTACTGAGGAGTCATGCCCGATGCACAACCCACATAAAGATGATAATTCCGCAAATTACTGCAACTGCAGGTTTCAAACAGAGATGGCGACAAAGATGCAAAATTTATGGACTGCAGCTTTAAGTATGAACTGAATGTAGTGTTTGGACACATAATTGCATGTTAATTGCAAATAAATGAAAATACATTATAGTTCAAATTTAGTTTAAAGTGAATGTACTGACAAGCTTTTATGGTAAATTAAATTGTACTTCATGTCATTTCTATTGAAATTTGTATGTCATGTATTTAAATATATTTGTAATCACACAATTGTAATGATGACGTTCCAGCTTAGTACATTTAAAATATATTAACTTTAAATGTAATATTGAATAATACACTGCAATTAAAATTATAAACAATTTAGTTTGTTAGACAACACATGGAAATAAGTGTACTTTAAAGCACAACAAAATATTAAAACAATGCTTTAAAATACTTTAAACTAAACTTAAATTAAACTTTTCATATTAAGACAAAGTACACCTTTTAAAAGTGTACTTAAGTGACTTAAGAAAAGTTACAAAAGTGTACACTTTTTAAGTACACTTAAGTGGCCTTTTATTTCATCAATATTATATTATCTGCAAGTTTTACAGGTTTTTTTTTTTTTTTTTTTTTACATTACACTACACTATAAGTGCACATTCAATATAATTAAGCACACTTCTTTTCACAAGGGCAATAGGACATAAGACCTTTTTCATAATTGGCATATTGCAGTTGTCTCTTGTAGTCACGCTGTGGTTATACAGAATATAAACATGCAGGAAAGACTGCAGCAATTGACTGGTGAGTCAACCCCATTGGAAAATTCAGCTAAAACCACTTTCTAATGTTTCTTGCTGGTTCAATCTGTTTTTTCTAACGGGGTGTCTTCTCAGAGAACTTTTATATATGGTAAGTCTTCTCCCCTACAGCCTTTTTACGCCCTTAAATAACATCACTATCCTCACAAATGCATCCAGGGATATTCTTTGGCTTGTTTTATGCCACCAGCCACAACTGGCAATATGTTGGACACCCTCCCTACTACACGATACACTCCTTGGGATCACCAACTTGCAATGTTATAGTGCCAGTCTGTATTGTATATGCCCTGGTTTGGATATTTTGCTCCATGTACTCTGGTACACGCTCATATCATTATTTTCCTTTATACTGTAAAAGTGCTTCACTGCTAACTGTAATATTTTGTTATGCCAGCTTCACCCGCTCCACCCTATGGCATCAATGTGTTGGAATGTGTGCGGGATGCGATGGTACTAGCCTGGAAACAACCCACTTTCATCGGTGGTGCTGACATCACTGGTTACTTTGTTGATTACCGTGAGGTCATCGATGGAGTCCCAGGAAAATGGCATGAGGCGAACATTAGATCTGTCAGTGAGAGAGCTTATAGAGTAAGTAGCACATTTGTGTAATAACAGGCAAAATAATAGGCTGATAATGGGCAATTTTTGATCTCCAATCTTTTCTTTCTGTCTAGGTTTCAGAGCTGAAGGAAAACATGCTGTACCAATTCCAGGTACGTGCTGCCAACATGGCTGGTGTGGGCATCCCATCTCTTCCCAGTGAGATATTCAAGTGTGAGGAGTGGACTATTGCTGTACCGGGTAGGCACAAGCTATTTTGAATAACACATATTTATTTTGTCTTATCAGAGCTGTAATGCATACTCACAATAAAGGTGACAGAAGGTTTTTTCCTTGTGAAAAATACAATTTAGCATACTTTAGTTTGAATATGCACTGAATGTAATGTTTTCCAACTCTTAATTGCATGTTAATTGCAATTAAATGAAAAGGCATTATTAGTAAGTAAAGTTTATTTATAGAGCGCTTTTCACAGATAAAAATCACAAAGTGCTTTACAAAGTGCAACCAACATGATGCAATAGTATACTATCAGAAATTTATAAAAATGTAAAAGCCCAAAATAAAACCCAGTTAACTAAAAGCTTGTTTAAATAACAGTTAACAGTGGGGACACAACAAATCAGCAATGTATTGTGGGGCCTGACCATTTAAAGCTCTAAAAGTTAAAACTAATATTTTAAAATCAATACGAAATTCGATGGGTATCACGTGTAGGGAGGATAAAATGGGTGTGATGTGTGTCCTTCTGCCAGATCCTGTTAAAAGCCTTGCTGCAGCATTTTGAACCATTTGAAGATGTTTTAGAGCAGATTTGTTGAAAAAAGTAAAAAGACAGTTACAATAATCTAATTGTGAGGAAATAAATGCATGGATAACCATCTCAAGATCAGAGTCCGATAAAATTGCCCTAGAGTTCTTAAATGATAAAAACTATTTCTGACCAAAGGTTTAGAATGGCAGTCCAAATACATTGACTGGTCAAACCAGACGGCAAAATTTCTGAGGCTCGACTGGACAGAGGAGCTCAGAGAACCAAGGTGTTGAACGATTAATGGGATTTTGTTGTCTGGGGAAATAATTAGGATTTCAGTCTTTTTCGAATTTAATTGGATTTAATTTAATTGCATTTAATTGCAAGCCACGATTTTACACAAGAAATACAATCCAATAAATCTGTTCGTTTGTGGAACTCAGAATCATTGAACGACCAATACAACTGTATGTCATCAGCATAAAAATGGTATGTCAACATTTTTCCAAGAGGGCTAATGTACAGTAAAAATAAAAGTGGACCTAAGGCAGAGCCCTGTCTTTAAGAAAGGAGTGGCTTCAGACATTATACCATTTACATATACAGAAAAGTTTCTGTCACTCATATAAGAGGAAAACCCAACAAACAGACAGTCTGTTTAAAACAGACCCAACAATACCAAACTCTTTTTCCAATCTGTTCAACAGTATTTTGTGGTCCACTGTATTGAAAGCTGATGATAAATCCAATAAAACCAGTACAGAGTACCTTCCAGAGTCAGCAGCCATCTGTACTTTATTGGACACTTTGAGGAGAGCAGTCTCAGTAGAATGCATCTTTCTAAAACCAGACTGATACTTATCCAAGAGTTCATTGTCACTTAGAAAAGCTGTCAGCTGCTCAGCTACTACCTTCTCCATGACTTTTGAGAAAGGGCAGTTTTGATATTGGCCTATAGTTACAAGGCTCAGTCAAAAATCTAAATAAGTCTAAATAAATCCTATTAAAACCATACTTTGAAACTAATACTTAAAGATAATACAGATTCCAAACAAAACACAGAACTAGATTTTTTTTAGATCATATAGTTCCCAATAGGACTATATGATAACTATAATTATAATTCCAATAGAATAAAATACACCTGTAGATCTACTACACTGTACAAATTGTGAATAAAAACAGAATGTAATGATGTGGAAATTTCAAATTTCAATATTTTATTCAGAATACAACATAGATGACATTAAATGTTTAAACTGAGAAAATTTATCATTTTAAAGGAAAAATAAGTTGATTTTAAATTTCATGGCATCAACACATCTCAAAAAAGTTGGGACAAGGCCATGTTTCCCACTGTGTGGCATCCCCTCTTCTTTTTATAACAGTCTGCAAATGTCTGGGGACTGAGGAGACAAGTTGCTCAAGTTTAGGAATGGGAATGTTGTCCCGTTCTTGTCTAATACAGGCTTCTAGTTGCTCAACTGTCTTAGGTCTTCTTTGTCGCATCTTCCTCTTTATGATGCGCCAAATATTTTCTATGGATGAAAGAGCTGGACTGCAGGCTGGCCATTTCAGTACCCAGATCCTTCTTCTACGCAGCCATGATGTTGTAATTGATGCAGTATGTGGTCTGGCATTGTCATGTTGGAAAATGCAAGGTCTTCCCTGAAAGAGACGACGTCTGGATGGGAGCATATGTTGTTCTAGAACTTGGATATACCTTTCAGCATTGATGGTGCCTTTCCAGATGTGTAAGCTGCCATGCCACACGCACTCATGCAACCCCATCCCATCAGAGATGCAGACTTCTGAACTGAGCGCTGATAACAACTTGAGTTGTCCTTGTCCTCTTTAGTCCAAAAAGAGCCTCAAATTTTGATTCGTCTGACCACAGAACAGTTTTCCACTTTGCCACAGTCCATTTTAAATGAGCCTTGGCCCAGAGAAAACGCCTGCGCTTCTGGATCATGTTTAGATATGGCTTCTTTTTTGACCTATGGAGTTTTAGCCGGCAACGGCGAATGGCACGGTGGATTGTGTTCACCGACAATGTTTTCTGGAAGTATTCCTGAGTCCATGTTGTGATTTCCATTACAGTAGCATTCCTGTATGTGATGCAGTGCCGTCTAAGGGCCCGAAGATCACGGACATCCAGTATGGTTTTCTGGCCTTGACCCTTACGCACAGAGATTGTTCCAGATTCTCTGAATCTTTGGATGATATTATGCACTGTAGATGATGATAACTTCAAACTCTTTGCAGTTTTTCTCTGAGAAACTCCTTTCTGATATTGCTCCACTATTTTTGGCCGCAGCATTGGGGGAATTGGTGATCCTCTGCCCATCTTGACTTCTGAGAGACACTGCCACTCTGAGAGGCTCTTTTTATACCCAATCATGTTGCCAATGGTCCTCCAGCTGTTCCTTATATGTACATTTAACTTTCTGGCCTCTTATTGCTACCTGTCCCAACTTTTTTGGAATGTGTAGCTCTCATGAAATCCAAAATGAGCCAATATTTGGCATGACATTTCAAAATGTCTCACTTTCAACATTTGATATGTTATCTATATTCTATTGTGAATAAAATATAAGTTTATGAGATTTGTAAATTATTGCATTCCTTTTTTATTCACAATTTATACAGTGTCCCAACTTTTTTGGAATCGGGTTTGTAAAGCACATACTTCAGAATTCTGGACAGCATGTTTTGCATGACAAAGTACAAAACATTTTCTCATTCATCACATCAGCTCTGACTGATGCGCTTTTAAGCTATGCTAAAACATTTTTTCAGGACCACCCCATGACCTCCATGTTCAGGAGGTGCGTAAAGACTCTTTGGTCTTACTCTGGAAACCACCTGTCTACCAGGGTCGAGATCTTGTCAATGGATACTACATTGACATCAAGGAGGCTGAAGCAGACTTTGAAATGTGGAGAGGGGTCAATGAGAAAGCTACTGACAAGACATTCATGAAGGTTTGTACCATTACCATTAATTGTGAAAAAGTACACTTTATTATACTTTTAAAAAGAACACTTATTACAGAAATACTATTCTTGAATATACTTAAGTATGAACTGAATGTACTGTTTTCAGACACTTGTGATTGCAATTAAATTAAATGTATTATAGTTAAAACATTTTATATTAAATTAAATTTGAATGCTTTTTTGACCCACTTAAGTAGGACTTACTGTAATCGTTGTGTTAATTCATATATTTTTCTATTACACACTATAAGCAGACTAGTACTAGTTCTGTGAGCAGGCAGGCACGTTAACCTGCCCCTGATCAGTTTTGAAAGATTCTGACCCTTTTAAAAAGAAGTACATTTTAGCATAATTTAAAGGGGTGGTTCATTAGGATTTCACTTTTTGAACTTTAGTTAGTGTGTAATGTTGCTGTTTTGTTTTTGAGCATAAACAATATCTGCAAAGTTATGACATCACTAACCCTGAAATTTACATAAACCCTGCCCCCGGGAACATCCAACAAAGGGGGTGAGATTATCATGACAGAATATGCTAATCAATAATTTACAGATCAATAACTTTAGATAATTAACTCCACATTAGCTACATAAATTCATCAATTAACCATTCAGGAATATCTTGTTGCATTCTACATGTTTTCACTTCTTCTTGAGTCTCTCCATCATTGTCCAACTCTGGTTTGAACATAAAAGGCTAAACAGTTTCATTGCCTGTCTGAGTGAGGTAATCAGAGCTGCTAACTGGAGTTCTTGAAGCTCCGCCCCATGAGCAACAGCTCATTTGGATTTAAAGGGACACACAAAAATGGCACGTTTTTGCTCACCCTCAAAAAGTGACAATTTTAACATGCTATAAAAAATTATCTGTTGGGTATTTTGAGCTAAAACTTCACATACACACGCTGAGGACATCAGAGACTTATTTTACTTCTTGTAAAAAGGGCCAATCAACCACCCCTTTTAACTAAAAACTTTATACTGAAGTGCAGTAAGATTATACTGAAGTGCAAACTGCATAGAATGCATTTAGGCCACACCCACACTGGGGGGGGGGAACAATCCAACGCTCTCCATTGACTTTGTATTGCATGAATCGGTCGGCCTTGTCATTTCTGACTCATAACAAAAAGCAGAAAAATTTCTAAAAGCTGATATGTGACAGGGTATACAGCAAACAAGCTAAAAAACACATAAGTAAGTAAGACAGTATAAGCTGTCGACCCAAAAAAACATCTCGGTTACGTATGTTAACCCTCGTTCCCTGAAGGCTGGAACGGAGAAGTCACAACAAATTGGGATCACTTCTGGGAGCCCCTATCAGCTTCGAGATAGAGAACGGGCCAATGACTATTGGCGTGTGAGATATGCATCTCGCACTCCGCTCCGCAGCACAGGTATAAAGTGGAAGTGATTGCAACGCACTGTTGTTTTTCACTGAGGAGCCGAACTAATGACTCGGCCTGCAGTGATGGTACAGCAACTGTGGCAAACTCCTTCAGGGGACAAGGGTTACCATACGTAACCGAGACGTTCCCTTTCAGTCGGTCACATTCGACACACGCCGGACGTCACCAACAAATTGGGATCCCGTTGGAAAACGCCACAGTTACTACCACTTCCAGGGTTCACCATACTGGGGAAATCTACTGGAGCATATAAGCGCACGTATCCATTACATGGGGAAGGGAATGGTGCAGCAAGTCGACACTTAGAATGGGCACTTCGGTGTTACTGACTATGGGAAGTGAGCACACAGGAAGTGGGCCATCCTTAACCACAGTGGGCTCTTAACCCGAGCGGGTTTCAAGACGATGGCATCCACTATCCAGTGGGCCATCCTCTGCTTGGAGACAGCCTTTCCCTTCTGCTGGCCTCCGTAACAGACGAAGAGCTGCCCTGAGGTCCTGGGTAGGGTTGCACCAGTCGTTCGTAAGTTCTTTCTTAAATTTGAACATAAAGTCCACACTAGAGGTTTAGTAAGCTAGGTAAGATCTCCGTAAAGTAATGCATAGTCGCATAATATGATGTTTACCCTCAGCATGTCAGCATTATCATATACGTGTAAAGGATTGAAGTCTGTCATGTAAAACAAGAGCTTATTATGCAGTTCAGTCTGTCTGCTATTATTCCAATTAATTATTTCCATTAATCCTAATCGCAGGCTTATGTAAATATTTAGTTTATATGTAGAGTTACGCTTCAACTAAGTTTAATGTCGCAATGCAAAAATATTTAGTAGTGCATAAGTTGTAACTTAGTGCCCATTTACGTCAAAACTAGGCTGTTATAACTTACGCACAGCTGGTGCAACCGCCCCCTGAAGCTTTGCGTTCTGTCCACGTAAGTCCGCAGGGCACGAACAGGACAGAGAAAGCTAGGGCTGGGTCTGCCTCCTCCGAAGGCAGCGCTTGCAGGCTCACCACCTGGTCCCGGAAGGGAGTGGAGGGAACCTTGGGCACATATCCGGGCCAGGGTCTCAGGATTACATGAGAGTTACCTGCACTGAATTCCAGGCACGATTCGTCGACCGAAAATGCCTGCAGGTCCCCTACCCTCTTGATGGAGGCCAATGCAGTCAGGAGTACTGTCTTCAGAGACAGAATTTTTAACTCAGCTGACTGCAAAGGCTCAAAGGGAGGTCTCTGCATGTGCCAGAGGGAGGACGAGTCGGATTTAGTCTCTCGCCCCTCTCAGGAACCTTCCAGGCTACTTTCTACCTTCCAAATAATGATTAGCACTGGTAGTGGCAACATAAACTTTGAGGGTGGAGGGAGACAGCCTTCGCTCCAACCCGTCTTGTAGGAAGGAAAGCACAGAACTGATCGAACATCTTCGGGGGTCTTCTCTGCGAGAAGACACCAATCGACAAACAGGTTCCACTTCAACGCATAGAGGCGCCTCATAGAGGGAGCTCTAGCAGAAGTGATAGTGTCTACCACAGCCTGTGGTTGGCCACCTAGAACCTCTGCATCCCGTCTGGTGACCAGACATGGAGTTTTCACGCAGACGCAGGTGCTGGAGGGTGCCCTGTCTCTGAGTCAAGAGGTCCTTCCTCAGAGGAATGGGCCAAGGAGCACTAGTTCCGGGAACCAAGTCCTGTTGGGCCAATACGGGGCGACCAACAGGACTTGCTCCTTGTACTCCTTGACCTTGCACAGTGTCTGTGCGAGAAGGCTCACTGGGGGAAACTCATACTTGCGTAGGCCCTGGGACCAGCTGTGTGCTAGGGCATTCAAGTCGAGGGTCCCCTTGGTCAGGGAATAGAACAACTGGCAATGGGTCGTGTCCGGGGCGGCAAAAAGGTCTACCTGTGTGGTCCCGAAGTGACTCCAGATCAGATGGACCACCTGGGGATGGAGTCTCCACTCTCCCAGGAGCACTGACTGTCATGAGAGCTCGTAAGCCGCATGATTGAGCAGGCCCGGAATGTGAATGGCACGAAGCGGCCTCAGAGGCTCCATAAGAGGAGATGGCGGGCAGTTGTGACATGCGACGGGAGCATAGACCACCTTGTTTGTTGATGTACGCAACGGCCGCAGTGTTGTCCATACGGACCAGAACGTGCTTGCCTCGTAGCGGCATTTTGAAGCAGCCCAGCGCAAGACGAACTGCTAACAAACTCCAGGCAATTGATATGCCATTGCAGTTGAGGCCCTGTCCACAGACCCGAAACTGCAAGCCCGTTGTACGTGGCAGCCCAGCCGGTGGATGAGGCATCTGTGGAGACAACAGCATGACTGGACACTTGTTCTAGAGGCACTCCTGCCCGTAGAAATGAAGGGTCCAGCCACGGGCTGAAGGTTTGACGGCACCTCTGTTTTACTGAGACTCGGAGGGACCCGCTGTGTCACGCCCATCTCGGGACTTGGTCATGTAGCCAACGTTGAAGCGGTCTCATATGGAGCAATCCAAGCGGCGTCACTGCGGCTGCAGATGCCATATGCCCCAGGAACCTCTGAACGTGTTCCAGTAGTGCCGTTGTCCTGCATTTGAACGAATTCAAGCAGTTCAACACTGATTGGACGTGCTCCTCAGGCCGACCGAATCCAGCTCCATCCTGAGAAAAGAGATCCTCTGCGTGGGGCAGAGTTTGCTCTTTTCCCAGTTGACCCGAATCCCCAACTGGCTGTCCCTGTGTTCGCACAACTGCTCTCAAAACTGGGCAAGGATCAGCCAGTCGTCAAGATAGTTGAAGATGTGAATGCCACGCTCTCTCTCAGAGGGAGAATTGATACATGAAAGTACGTTGCAGGTCAATTGCTGCAAACCAATCTTGGGGATGGATGCACCTGAAAATGCGTATCTGCGTTAGCATTCTGAACGGCAGCCTGTGAAGGGACCAGTTCAAGAATCGCAGATCCAAGATTGGCTGTAACCCTCCGCCTTTCTTGGGTACAATGAAGTATGGGCTGTAGAATCTTGTCTTCATATCGGCTGGAGGGACCAGTTTCATTGCGTCCTTCATCAGTAGGACTGTGATCTCTGCCTGGAGCACATTCTTAAGAGCAGTTCCAATACCTCTGGGTGCCAAGAGAGCGCACTTGGTGGTGTTCAACTTCAGGGGCGTTCACTTCACTTCTGTGTCGAAGGAGAACGCCCCTGAAGTTGAACACCGCCAAGTGCACTCTCTTGGCACCCAGAGGTATTGGAAGTGCTCTAAAGAATTTGGATTCCACTGGCTGTTTTTAACACAAGTGGCAGAACAGAATTTACCAGTGATTCTCCACCCGGCCCTCCTCCGGGGAAGAGAAGCTCCTAAGCAAATCCGGGTGACCCTGTCCCCGCTGACTGGCAGCTGAGATGGGTGGCATCGTGGGACCGATGCCCATGGCGACGAGCAGACTGAGGGGTCACTGAGGGGATTTAAATATAAATCAGTCACTGTGCGCAGCTCAACCTTGGCTCAGAACTACCCTTGTGCACTAAGAGTGCTGGGCAGAGGCGGCCTACCAGTGGCACTGCCACCCCACTGATGAGGGTAGTGAGAGAGAGGAAAACTTTATACAGATTATGGCCCCTTTGGTGTCTAAAGTTTTCCAATGCATTTCCAGGGAAAAGGCAAGGGGGCAGGCAAGGCGATTTACGCGTTGCACTATGCCTCAGCCACCCGGGAAAGCATGGCTGTCAAGTATGAATCTGATTCAGCATGAATCACCCACTATTATATTGAGAATCTCAGCATCAGCTTAATTTTCAACACATAACAGCCCTCTCTCAGATGCAGCGATTGACATCTGTCCTCTGCTAGAGCCCCAAATGAAATGCTAGGTCCTTTTGTTTTTTGTTTTAAGGACCAGCAATCCCATCTGTAAACTACCAGCAGGCATGCGAGATAGTGACGCAAGATGAACAACGCGCCGACATGGTTATGCTCTCATGAGACAACATGAACCACCCACAAACACAGTCTCAGCATGCTGTGATGCACTAGAGGAGTGGGGGCCCACGGAGATGCAGGGAAGCCCCACTGTAATCCTCAGGTCACCCAGGCTTATCAGCCGAAGTAGCCCTTTTCTGGTGCACCAGAAAAGAAACTAGATTGGTGTATAAGCGAAGGTACTCAACCCCGTTTGAGGTTTCATAGTCTCGACCGCGCATCTAGACTGCGCATCTTTCTTTCTCTCTGCTGAAGCAGGAACAGTCTTCTTCATCGAAACTGTGTTCTGCTCTGAAGTGAATGACAACAGTGCATTGCAATCACTTCCGCTTTATACCTGGATGCAAATCTCGCACGCCAATAGTCATTGGCCCCTTCTCTATATCTCAAAGCTGATAGGGGTTCCCACGTACGTCGAACGTGACCAAATGAAAGGGAACGTGTGTTTAAAGAGACAAATGTGGATACAGGCAATAAGACGTGAAGCATCAGCAGGAAGAATGGATCAATTTTGGGATCCTGACACTCAGTATGCCTAGTTGTTAAGTAAACATTTTGTCACTGTTAAGTAAAATATCCAAATGTCAGTTTTTATATATTATGTTTCCTGTGGCCGATTACATTCCCCTCCAGTGGGCTTAGTTCCGAGTGTAATATAACATGTTGCGCTCTGTCTCAATTGCCTATATCCACTTTTGTGTCCTTAAACGCTCGTTTTTGGTTCTGGGTTTTTTAGCTTGTTTTCTGTACACTTTAGACATTGTTCTGTTTTTTGTTATAAGTCAGAAATGACAAGGAGGCCGCTTCACGCAATGGAAAGTCAATGAGACTTTTATTGTGCTTAAAATATGATTAAAGTGTACTGCCAAAAGTATTGACAAGAATATACTTGTGTCATTTAAACTTATACAGTATGTCATGTATTTAAATATATTTGTAATTACACATTTGTAATAAGAATGTTTAGTAAGCAATTTAGTACACTGAAAATATATTAACTTTAAATGTAATCTCAAATATTGCACTACAGATACAATTATAATTATGTACTTTAAATGTGCTTTAGTATGTTCAATACATCAAAATTAGTGTACTTCTTTAAAGTACGACAAAAGATTATTAAAACAATTTGTAATTTAATTAAACTAAAACTTAACTTGGAATTATGACAAACTGCACTTTTTAAAAGTGTACTAAAGTGTGCTAAGAAAATTAGTCATGAAAGTGTACTCTCTTATAGTAAGTGGTCTTTTATTTTATTAATATTATATTATTAGCCAGTACAGTTTAAAAAATATATACTTTTAAGATTTAAAGTACACTACAAGAGCATATACAATGCTATTAAGCACACTTTTTCACAAGGGTAGATTTATGGTATTAAATGCTGTTCATCTTCATTGTTCTAGATCAAGGATCTAAAGGAGGGGGAGTCGTATGTTTTCCGTGGTATGCGCGCCAGAACAAGGCTGGTGTAGGAAAAGCATCAGAGCCTACAGAACCAGTGGAGGCAGTGACTAAACCAGGTACTAAATACTAAATGAAACAAAAAAAAATTCCAAAATAACTTTTTATTGTACTGCACAATAGCTACAGCTGATAAAAATTGAAATCAATGTGGAATAAAAATGTCCTTTCTTAATGCATGTTCCTGGTCCTGTTGTGTACGATTTATACTTTTCTCTTCATGATCACAATGTAATAAATTGATCTGCCTTTGAAATTATTTCCTTTTTTGGATGACACCACCATTCTTATTTTCTAACCATATCCTCCAAACACCTTTCATGACCCAATCAATTCCTAATGGATAAAATGATTCCTGCCATTTTATCTGTTGAATATCCTATTTGCCCATTCTGAGAAATTTGTTATTGCAGTAGTGAAAAGGATTTGTAAATAATGTTGGCTTTAAGATGGAGCAGTCCATGCTGAACTTGATTCAGATTAGGTGTTGAAAAAAAAACATATGTGGATATGTCAGAGTGAACAGGAATGGACAAAACACAAACACGTAATAATCTGTGCTATTGAGGAATCAACTTATTATAGTAATAATATTCTTGAATATATAAGTATGAACTGAATGTAATGTAATGATTGCAATTAAATGAAATGTATTATAGTAAAAAAAAAATGCAGTTGAAACGCTTTTTTGACCCACTTTAGTAGGACTTACTGTAATCTTTGTGTGTTAATTCATTGTTTTTTTTCTATTGCACACTATAAGCAGACTACTACTAGTTCTTGATTCTCAACAAATCAAAATAAACATACCGTAACTCGCCTCAACAAAAGCCAAAAAACTATTTCTTTGTTTCAGGTACGGCCGAGATAGTTGTGAATGTTGACGATGATGGCGTCATTTCACTGAATTTTGAGTGCTCTAACCTCACTGCTGACTCCAAATTTGTCTGGTCCAAGAACTATATGGAAATGACAGAACCTGAACGCATGACCATGGAGACCAAGGGTAACAAGTAAGTATTTACGTGCTAATGAGTTAACTAATGAATTATTGAATTTAAAATCTTCTTGCAGTCAATAAGTTTATCCCTTAAAAGTCATCTTTGATAATCACAATGGCATAAACGTTTTTTCCTGTGAAAATAATTTCTTCATGCCTTAAAATAGCTTGAATGTAACCATGCTTTATTTCGTATAGGCAGATCCATCGATATGCAAATTAGTCACTGCCTCCACTCAATCGCACAAGCTCAGACTACTAAACATCTTCAAACGAAAGCAAGAGAATCCTCAGTTGATATTTTAATAATATTGACGAAACAGGTTTGGTAAACGTTCTAGTCCATTTTCGTGTTTGCTCCAGTGGTGTAAAGTATCTGAGTGAATGTAATTAGTTACTTTACTTTATCTTTTTGGCTACTTTGTAGTTTTATCAAATATATTAGCAACTTTTACTCTGTACTTGACTAAATTTATGAGTAAGTAAATGTATTTTTAACTCCAGTACATTTGTGATGCAGTTACACATAAAATTTTGCATGGCACTTAACTTTAAAGAAGCAATATCGCATTCACCATCTAAGGGCATTGAAGGTACTAAATCTTTTGTTTTTTGCCTTTACTCACCCAAACTTGTCAACAAGGCTACTTTATGTGAATGTGAGTACATTAGCAGGTAGATGATGAGGTCATGATTACAGCCGGTGATGCAACCGAAACCAGCAAGTCCAGTGCAAGTAGATTTTGACAAATTTACTTAACATTATTTAATTTTATCCACTATATTGACAAGACCTTTTGAAGGATATTGCTTTCCATTATCCATTTTGTGCACTTGAGCTTAATTGAGACTTGAGAGTTTGTAGACGTTTAAGAGGCTGTTGTGTCAACCTTGATTTATTGCATTATTAAGGTGCTCCGTTTTATTTTGTTTTTAGAAAATAAACATGATTTGTAATCTTACAAATCAATAGTTTCTTATTAAAACAGTTATGTTTCTTAGGTGTTGAGCACTAGTGCATCTTTGAGCCTACATTCAGTACGAGTAAAATACTTAAGTACTGTTAAAATCAGATACTCTGTAAGGTATGGTTTTCAGATACTCTTTACACCTCTGATTTGCTCTCTGGAGAACATCAAATGTTTCTATTTACAACGTGTTTCTGCAGCGGTGAGCAATGTAGCCAGTCACAGACATGTTTATTGATCTCTTGAACGCAGTGGCCAATCAGGGATGTTTAATTTAGTCAGAATCTACTCACTGCTCACATCACCGGATGGTTTTTTTTCTGCACGCTCGCAAATTCCCTTGTTTACAAATTGTAGACACAAGGTAAATAAGAGATTCATTGTGCAGTGTAGACAACTTTATTGAATTCTGTCATCATTTACTCACATGTTGTTCCAAACCCGTAAGACTTTCATTCATCTTCGGAACACAAATTAAGATCTTTTTGATGAAATCTGAGAGCTTTCTGTCCCTTCATAGACAGCTATGCAACTACCACTTTGAGTTCATAAAGAGATCGTAAAGCAAATCCATATGAATTGAGTGGTTTAGTCCAAATTTTCTGAAGAGACACAATCGCTTGACATTCGCTTGACATGCGCAAACCAATGAGGTTCATTCTCGTGTTATGCAGCACGTTTGAGCTTCAGCAAGAACCAATGAGGTTCATTCTCGTGTTATGCAGCACGTTTGAGCTTCAGCAAGAACCAATGAGGTTCATTCTTGTGTTACGCAGCACATTTGAACTTCAGCAAGAACCAATGAGGTTCATTCTTGTTACGCAGCACATTTGAGCTTCAGCAAGAACCAGTGAGGTTCATTCTTGTGTTTTACGCAGCACGTTTGAGCTTCAGCAAGAACCAATGAGGTTCATTCTTGTGTTTTACGCAGCACGTTTGAGCTTCAGCAAGAACCAATGAGGTTCATTCTTGTGTTACGCAGCACGTTTGAGCTTCAGCAAGAACCAATGAGGTTCGTCCTCGTGTTACGCAGCATGTTTGAGTTTCAGCAAGAACCAATGAGGTTCATTCTCGTGTTACGCAGCACGTTTGAGCTTCAGCAAGACCCAGTGAGGTTCATTCTCGTGTTACGCAGCACGTTTGAGCTTCATCAAGAACCAGTGAGGTTCATTCTCGTGTTACGCAGCACGTTTGAGCTTCAGCAAGAACCAATGAGGTTCATTCTCGTGTTTTACGCAGCACGTTTGAGCTTCAGCAAGAACCAGTGAGGTTCATTCTCGTGTTTTACGCAGCACGTTTGAGCTTCAGCAAGACCCAGTGAGGTTCATTCTTGTGTTACGCAGCACGTTTGAGCTTCAGCAAGACCCAGTGAGGTTCATTCTCGTGTTACGCAGCACGTTTGAGCTTCATCAAGAACCAGTGAGGTTCATTCTCGTGTTACGCAGCACGTTTGAGCTTCATCAAGAACCAGTGAGGTTCATTCTTGTGTTTTACGCAGCACGTTTGAGCTTCAGCAAGAACCAGTGAGGTTCATTCTTGTGTTTTACGCAGCACGTTTGAGCTTCAGCAAGAACCAGTGAGGTTCATTCTTGTGTTTTACGCAGCACGTTTGAGCTTCAGCAAGAACCAGTGAGGTTCGTTCTTGTGTTACGCAGCACGTTTGAGCTTCAGCAAGAACCAGTGAGGTTCATTCTTGTGTTACGCAGCACGTTTGAGCTTCAGCAAGAACCAGTGAGGTTCGTTCTCATGTTACGCAGCACGTTTGAGCTTCATCAAGACCCAGTGAGGTTCATTCTCGTGTTACGCAGCACGTTTGAGCTTCAGCAAGAACCAGTGAGGTTCATTCTCATGTTACGCAGCACGTTTGAGCTTCAGCAAGACCCAGTGAGGTTCATTCTCGTGTTACGCAGCACGTTTGAGCTTCAGCAAGAACCAATGAGGTTCATTCTTGTTACGCAGCACATTTGAGCTTCAGCAAGAACCAATGAGGTTCATTCTTGTGTTACGCAGCACGTTTGAGCTTCAGCAAGAACCAATGAGGTTCATTCTTGTGTTACGCAGCACGTTTGAGCTTCAGCAAGAACCAATGAGGTTCATTCTTGTTACGCAGCACATTTGAGCTTCAGCAAGAACCAATGAGGTTCATTCTTGTGTTACGCAGCACGTTTGAGCTTCAGCAAGAACCAGTGAGGTTCATCGTCGTGTTACGCAGCACGTTTGAGCTTCAGCAAGAACCAGTGAGGTTCATCGTTGTGTTACGCAGCACGTTTGAGCTTCAGCAAGAACCAATGAGGTTCATTCTTGTGTTACGCAGCACGTTTGAGCTTCAGCAAGAACCAATGAGGTTCAGTCTTGTGTTACGCAGCACGTTTGAGCTTCAGCAAGAACCAATCAGGTTCATTCTTGTGTTACGCAGCACGTTTGAGCTTCAGCATGAACCAATGAGGTTCATTCTCGTGTTACGCAGCACGTTTGAGCTTCAGCAAGAACCAATGAGGTTCAGTCTTGTGTTACGCAGCACGTTTGAGCTTCAGCAAGAACCAATCAGGTTCATTCTTGTGTTACGCAGCACGTTTGAGCTTCAGCATGAACCAATGAGGTTCAGTCTTGTGTTACGCAGCACGTTTGAGCTTCAGCAAGAACCAATCAGGTTCATTCTTGTGTTACGCAGCACGTTTGAGCTTCAGCATGAACCAATGAGGTTCAGTCTTGTGTTACGCAGCACGTTTGAGCTTCATCAAGAACCAATGAGGTTTGTTCTCCCACGCCAAGTAACACGCCTAAGCTTCTGTCTATTACACGCCTAAGCTTCTGTTCATGGTCGCTGAATGAAATGAAAAAGAAGAACAAAAAATGAACAAACAGTACACAAGAATATATAGAAGCAAAAGTTTGTTGTTAGTTGCCAGCAGCACACACTCAAAACCAATGTTACTCGCATATGGAGCAGAAACAACCAAACATCGGCGTTTGTTTTCAGGCTTCTTGCTTCTGTCTCTCCAGTGCTAGAAAGCTTTTCTAATATTAACGCCGGTCATAAAGCACTTGCCTGATTATAACCCTTCTTTTTCCAGTGATATTCTCTCTTTTGTAATGTCTCTCAGCCATCACATCATTTACTTACCATACCTAATCTCGTTCTAATACCAAAACTATTGTTAATTTTCTGAACATAAATAAAATGTATTTTTAATAAACAATTTTACGTATCCATTGAAAGTGTAATAAAAATGTCAAGCTTAAAGTACATAATTGTCTAAACGTCTACGGAACAATATTGCTTATCAAATTAATATAGAACATATCATATTTTTGTTCCAAAACATTGGGTGAACAACATTAGGGTGAGTAAATCATTTTTGGGTGAACTCAAACTAGCTTGTGTACCTTCTGGTCAATCATATTTAAAAATCTTTGACTGTTTCCAGAAGCATATTATTTATTAAATGTAACAAACTATTTCATCACATTTCTAGGGCTATAACAACAAAAAAATAGATTAGCATGGGATCATTTTGTAGTAACTCTTCAATATTTACCTGTAGGTCCAAAGCCATCTTTAATACGCCTTCAGAAGATGACCTGGGCATCTACTCTTGCTTCGTGACACACACTGATGGAGCTTCTTCCAGCTACACGCTCTCTGAAGAAGGTGAGTTTATCTCCCTTTTTTATTTTTGTATGTTAAAATACCAGGTTAACATTGTTGATTGTGACAATTTTACTGTCCTGTTCCCAACAGCTCTAAAAGAACTCCTGAAGGTCAGCCATGACCACAAATTCCCCAGTGAGTACACATAACATAAACATGTTCTCTATCAGTGTTTTATTTTGTACATTGTACATTATTTTTGTACATATTACGTGAAGGTGGTACAGTAATCACAAGACATTTTCAAGGCGTTTTCTGTGTGCAAACATCCAAAGCACGCGACCAGAAGCTGCCTCTCAGACAGCGTGCGAATAGCCTATTAAATCGAGTTCTCTTTCATGTTTTCTTGCACTTGAACGGACAAATTCACACAAAAATATGTCAAAACGCCTGTATTGGCAAGTACGTAAATAGTATATTGGATATGCGCAGCTCTTAAAGTGACAGCAGCCTAATAAACCTACTGCTGTCTTTGTCCTCAATGTCGATCTAACAACAAAAAACAAAGAGAAAATCACTCACTGCTCTTTTCTGATCAAGCCCTTCAGGAGCAGCTCTAAATAGTTACTGTGCTATTAAATTAAAGATAAAATATGATAGCGCAACAATATGAACAGTAAAAGTAACAGTAGATCATACAATATTTTAACAGGCATAATTAGGCATGAAAATAACTGAAGGAAATATGTATTTGCTAAGCCAACTCAGTTGATTCATATTCTTTTGATTCATATTTCGTTTCCTCTGCCCAACATTTAAAAAAATTAAAAATGCAATGAAAATAAAGGTATCAGTACTCTATATTGGCAAGTAAAAGTATAAGTATCAAAAATAAAAGTATCAGACTCGTTCTGGAAAAAGTGGTATTGGTGCATCCCTAATATACAGTCAAACCAAAAATAACAAATTTTACTAGTGGGTGCAGGACACTATAGTACATTTATGTAAATGAGGATAGCAAAATAAAGTAAACTGTGACACATTGTACCCAAAAATGCTTCATTCAGTGGACTACCAGTAGAATTTATAAAAATTTGGGGCCAAAATTATTCAGACACTTTGACCTGGCCATGTTTTGGTTAAAGGTCGCATTAGCAATAAAGAAAAAAACACACACAGACTGTACAAAATAAAGCATTGCTTGGTAATTGGTTGACCTAAATTGGTATTATCTAATTGTGTGCTTAAATTTAGCCACTGACAGCTTATTTTTATTTTAATGATTTTAATCCATTACATACCTTTCTATCAGAGTTATCTGATATTATCAAGATTAATTTGTTTGGACAGTTTAACTCTTGTCATATTTTATTACCATTTTCAAAACTATAGCTAATAAACTGATAATGTGAGAAAATGTTAAAGGTGTCTGAATAAATTTTGGTTTGACTGTATGTGTGTGTATATATATATATATATATATATAGTCACATCATGTGATGCTTATTCTTTGGTTAGGACAAAGTGTTTGTTTGGTTACATTTGAAAGATGCATCGCTTGTCACTTCATTGCATCATGCCTGGGTAAGACACTGTGTTTCAATAGAAAACAGTGCATTTATCAAGGTTTCCATTCCACCATAAGTACAATTAACATTTTTCAGGAGTGAATTCATGTTTTGTTCTATTGTTCTCAATGTTCTGTTAAAACACTTTCTATTATCCACTTACTCCTTCTTCTCCAGTCATCCCTCTGAAAACAGAGCTGGCCGTGGAGCTGCTGGAGAAGGGTAAAGTTCGCTTCTGGTTGCAGGCTGAAAAAATCTCTGCCAATGGAAAAGTTGAATACGTGTTCAATGACAACATGATCTCCCAGGGAGAGGTGAGAGCAGGACAGAAACAGACACACAGTACATGAAATCTTACACATGAAATTCATTACAAAATAATAATTTGGCTTGCTTCTGCATTAATAGTTTTTGTGTGTTGTAGAAATACAAGATGAACTTTGATAAAAATACTGGCATTATTGAGATGTTCATGGAGTCTCTGGGTAAAGAGGACGAGGGAACATTCACCTTCCAGCTTCAAGATGGCAAAGCCACTAACCAGTCCAGTCTCGTGCTAATTGGAGATGGTACATCTAAAAGACCATATACACATACATATACAGTATGTATCTCATCTATAGAGTGTGTATCAATGACTGCATCTCATTTCCGTCAGTGTTCAAGCAGTTACAGAAGGAATCAGAGTTCCAGAGAAAAGAATGGCATAGAAAGCAAGGTACGAGTATGTTTGTAGTACTGTATATACACTCTGGGTTCCTACGCAGTTTGGAAAAGTATGGAATTTGATTTGAGTAATGCATGCACTAGTCTGCATATTTTTTGTTTTATATATTTAGGGGCTCTGTATGTTGTCACTTTGAAAAAAATCAATGAAAAAAACCTGAGAAAATAAAAATACTTACAGATGACTACTATACACCAAAATATAAAGCTGAAAAAAATGCTGTATGGTAATGTTAAATATGGTCTGATGCTGTAATTAATGTTAAATATGGTCTGAAAATCTACAGAGAGGTTTGGAAAATTTTTTAGTCTGGAAAAGTATGGATTTTGAATTTTGAAATGGAAAATGTGTAGGAACCCTGTACACTGTAATATATATATAAAATTATTATTATTTTTTTTTTTTTATGTATGTGAACAATGTGTTAAATGTCTCATATAGTAATATAATACATTATCACATGAGTGCTGCCCAGTGATAATTTTAGAATTAGATTAATCTCCTAGATTAAGCCAGGATTAGGCCTTAGTTCAATTAAGATATTTAAGTAGCTTTTATAAACATGCCTAAAAACATTACTGGTGTGCATCTTGAGACAAAACAATGTCAGTGACATATTTTAAGATGTGAGTTCACGTTTATTTCAGTTAAAGGGTAACTAAACCCATCAACTTTTTTTAGTTAATGATCTGCAAGCCTGGGGCTTTATTAGTGCTGTTCATTGATTCGAGTAAATGTTTTGACATTTGGGTATAAAGTGTTTTAATTCTATAATATATGGTGTAAAAACATCTGAGTGCTGCCCTCTTAAGGTTGAACGGTGGCTACTGCAGTTGAATTTTCCTATTGGACGTTGTTGGTCATCGTGAAGTATGTTGGCTCTTCCAACGGCTCACTACCATGCCCCTGGCACGAGCTCACCACGCCCCTTCGCATAGGCTCAGCCCCTGGTATAAAACATCATGTTCTGTCAAAACCACTGTAGAGAGTCAGGAGTTGTAATTGCGAGCATTGACGCTCAGCCCCATCCTCGGTTCGTCCCCTCTGTCTCTGCTGGGCTCTGCCCACTTTTCCAGCATTTTTCAAATATAACCAGTGGGTGGAGTTAGGCTCTGAACTGGGATTGAGTTACTCTTTAAAACAGCTCAGACATGCATTTTAGTCTGGGACTAGCTAAAACCAGGGGTTAGAGTATTTGATTTTAACAGTACTTAAGTATTTTATTCGCACTGAACATAGGCTCAAAGATGCAGAACTTCATGCCCGCGAAAAACAAGAAACAGTTGATTTGTGAGGAGAGCGATCACAAGATTATTTTCTGAAATCAAAATAAAACTGAACACCTCGATATTGCAATAAATCAAGATCAGCACAACAGCCTCTTAAAGATCTACAAACACGTTATTCCATGGTTCCATAGAATGTACATACTGTACTGTAAAAAGTACAAGTAGTAGAATAGTATGGTAGTATGTCATTCCAGATACTGTGCACCCACTGTGTTTGGACATTATTCACTGCTGTTTATGCATGTTAAGGTCCACACTTCGTGGAGTATCTTGGTTATGAAGTCACACCTGAGTGCTGTGTAAGACTGAAGTGCAAGGTGAGCCTTCTCTGTATTGAAACACACAAACAATCTACTCAACTGTAGTGCTGCCTGTTTCTTTATTAGTGACACATTAACCTGTGATCTAGGTTGGTAATATGAAGAAAGACTCCGTGGCCCTGTGGTATAAGGATGGACGAGAGGTAAAGGTCAATGAGAAACTGGATTTCTCTGAAGGAGTATTAACTTTGGAGATCAATCAGGTAAGAAGCATTTCACTCATGCAGAGAACATTTGGTGTGGAAACAATTTTAAATTTTACAAGAAATGGCAAATAACAGGTTGAAAATGAACATTTTTGAAGTTGAAAAACTACTGTAGTATTTTCCTGTAAAACGTACTCCAGTAATCTTAACTCAGAATCTGGTCAGCAACTTATCAGGTGACACATATGGCCTCCACAAACATGTAGTGGATATGCATGTAGAAGTATTTATTTAATGATTCAATTTTAAAATAAATGTGACTATATATACCATATCGTTCCTAGAAGTTACAAGCATAATTTTATTAATGAACTCATTCGTTGTTCATTTATTGCCACGATTTCTTATTATACTCTTGTTTTAGTAAAATCATGGCAAAAATTATAAAGCATGCTCAATTATTTCTTAAAGACTTTTATGGAAATAAAAGTGATAAAAAGAACAGATAGCAAACAACAAAGTACATGGCATGTTGAAATGCATTAAAATAAATTTGAATAATTACATGTAAAACTGTGACAAAAAGTAAATAACGTGGTTTCAATATACATATAACATAATAACATAGTATACATAAAACATTATGAAATAAATGCTTTTCTCCAAAACACATTGGCCATTATTGCAGCCTTTTATTCAATACTTTTTGCAGCCCCCTTTTTTCCAAAAGATACCAGCTCTGAGTCTTGTTCTGTAATGCCTGATGAGTTTGGAGAACACCTGACAAGAGATCAGAGACCATTCCTTCATACAGAATCTCTCCAGATCCTTCAGATTCCCAGCTCCATGTTGGTGGTGCTTCTCTTCAGTTCACCCCACTCATTTTCTAGTGTTCAGGTCAGGGAACTGGGATGGTCATGGCAGAAGCTTCATTTTGTGCTCAGTGACACATTTGTGTGTTGATTTTGATGCTTGTTTTGGATTGTTGTCCTGATGGAAGATCCAACCACGGCCCATTATAAGATTTCTAGCAGAGGCCATCAGGTTTAGATTTTTTTATCTGTGGATATTTGCTAGAATCCATGATGCCATGTATCTGAACAAGATGTTCAGGACCTCCAGCAAAAAAAAAAAAACAGGCCCACAACATTAAAGATCCAGCTGTATTTTTAACCGTGGACATGGGGTACTTTTTATCCCTGTTTGCACCAAAGCCATCTGGTGTTTTGCTGCCAGAAACCTCTTTTTATAGTTTCATCTGACCATAGAACCAGGTCCCTTTTGAATTTCCAGTCGTGTCTGACAACTGAATGTGCTGGAGTTTGTTTCTGGATGAGCAACAAGGATTTTTCTTGAATCCCTCCCAAACAACGTGTGGTGATGTACGGGTTATTAGATTTTTTTATTTAGATTTTTTTTTATGCTTTTTGACCTCAAGACTCAAGGAGAGTCTTTGTCCACTCAAACTCTTAAGACAATATAGACACGCGTCCTCTTCCAGTCAGATTCATAACATCTTTAGTTGATTGGAATTGCTTAATTATTGCCCTGATGGTGGAAATGGGAATTTTCAACACTTTAGCTATTTTCCTACAGACAATTTCTATTTTGTGAAGCTCGACAATCTTTTGCTGCACATCAGAACTATAGTCTTTGGTTTTACTCATTGTGATGGAAGATTAAGGGAATTTGGCCTTTGTGTTTCCTCATGTTTATACTCCTGTAAAACAAAACGTCATAGCTAGACAATTTCATGTTCCTAGTCACTCTGGTGTGCTAAAAATTTTTAATATTAATGTGAATATACTTCAGAGATATTTTATTCATAAAAAATTCTAGGGGTGCCAATAATTGTGGCCAACGTGTTTTGGAGAAAAACATTTATTTCATAATGTGATTTTCCCCGAACTTTCCATTCTTTTACTTCAATGAAATTTTTTAATGATAGATCAAAAAGATAAACAATGCAGATTTATTTTTACAGGCATCTTTGATCATTCTGAATATATATATATATATATATATATATATATATATATATATATATATATATATATATATATATATATATATACTCACCTAAAGGATTATTAGGAACACCTGTTCAATTTCTCATTAATGCAATTATCTAATCAACCAATCACATGGCAGTTGCTTCAATGCATTTAGGGGTGTGGTCCTGGTCAAGACAATCTCCTGAACTCCAAACTGAATGTCAGAATGGGAAAGAAAGGTGATTTAAGCAATTTTGAACGTGGCATGGTTGTTGGTGCCAGACGGGCCGGTCTGAGTATTTCACAATCTGCTCAGTTACTGGGATTTTCACACACAACCATTTCTAGGGTTTACAAAGAATGGTGTGAAAAGGGAAAAACATCCAGTATGCGGCAGTCCTGTGGGCGAAAATGCCTTGTTGATGCTAGAGGTCAGAGGAGAATGGGCCGACTAATTCAAGCTGATAGAAGAGCAACTTTGACTGAAATAACCACTCATTACAACCGAGGTATGCAGCAAAGCATTTGTGAAGCCACAACACGCACAACCTTGAGGCGGATGGGCTACAACAGCAGAAGACCCCACCGGGTACCACTCATCTCCACTACAAATAGGAAAAAGAGGCTACAATTTGCACGAGCTCACCAAAATTGGACAGTTGAAGACTGGAAAAATGTTGCCTGGTCTGATGAGTCTCGATTTCTGTTGAGACATTCAGATGGTAGAGTCAGAATTTGGTGTAAACAGAATGAGAACATGGATCCATCATGCCTTGTTACCACTGTGCAGGCTGGTGGTGGTGGTGGTGTAATGGTGTGGGGGGTGTTTTCTTGGCACACTTTAGGCCCCCTTAGTGCCAATTGGGCATCGTTTAAATGCCACGGCCTACCTGAGCATTGTTTCTGACCATGTCCATCCCTTTATGACCACCATGTACCCATTCTCTGATGGCTACTTCCAGCAGGATAATGCACCATGTCACAAAGCTCGAATCATTTCAAATTGGTTTCTTGAACATGACAATGAGTTCACTGTACTAAAATGGCCCCCACAGTCACCAGATCTCAACCCAATAGAGCATCTTTGGGATGTGGTGGAACGGGAGCTTCGTGCCCTGGATGTGCATCCCACAAATCTCCATCAACTGCAAGATGCTATCCTATCAATATGGGCCAACATTTCTAAAGAATGCTTTCAGCACCTTGTTGAATCAATGCCACGTAGAATTAAGGCAGTTCTGAAGGCGAAAGGGGGTCAAACACAGTATTAGTATGGTGTTCCTAATAATCCTTTAGGTGAGTGTATATATATATATATATATATATATATATATATATATATATATATATATATATATACAAACTTAAATATATATATACACACAAAAATGTGAAGCAGCACAACTGATAAGAAATTATAGACTGGAGTAATAATTTTAAAAATTCAGCTTCTACATCACATGAATAAATTACAGTTTAAAATATATTCCCATAGAAAACAGTTATTTTAAATTGTAATCATATTTCAGAATATTACTGTTTTTACAGTATAGTCGATCAAATAAATTCAGCTTTGGTGAGATTAAGAGACTACTTTCTAAAACCAAAATGACCCCACACTTAGTGTACTTAGTGAACGGTAGTGTGTATATAGGGTTTTAACATTTTCTCGTACTGTCATGAGCTTCTCATATCATATTAGTTGGAATCACCTCATTATACAGTATCTCAGTTTTATTCATTGTCATCTCTGTTTGTGCTTTGGTGAATTATGTTGCTGACCTTTTCTATCCCATATTATCACTTTTCAGTCCTTCTCTCCTGTGATCATTTTAACTTAATTGATATCTGTCTCTATATTTTCCCTATGTTTTTGTTGTTGTTTTGTGCATCCGTCTTCTTGCTTGTAAAAAAATTTTGTTAGGCATGGATTTGTTTTGATGAATTTTGTGTTTGTTCATGTGTCAATGGCAGATCTCAAAGAAGGATGCTGGTATATATGAAGTAGTTCTGAAGGATGACAGAGGCAAAGACACCTCCACCCTCAACCTTACTGACCAAGGTAACAGCAGAAATATGCTTTAAAAGTACTATTACTATTATAAAACTCTTCAGCATTACTTTCTCCTCTTACTCTAATGCGCACTAATTTGTGCTGATTTTAATTTCATTTGATATATTTTACGTACAAATTGTCCCTTAATGGGATAGTTCACCCAAAAATAAAAATGTTTACTCACCCTCAAGTTGTTCCCAACCTGTATGAGTTTCTTTCTTCTGTTGAACACAAAAGAAGATATTTTGAAGAATGTCGTTAACCAGACAGTTGATATTAGCCATTGACATATTTTTTCAATGGCTACTGTCAACTGTTTGATTACCGACATTCTTCAAAATATCTTCTTTTGTGTTCAACAGAAGAAAGAAACTGTTAGAAAGAAACGTTAACTCTCAGCTCTGGTTGAACATTTGGTTGTACTTTATTTTAAGGTGCTCTTGTTTACAGTGTAATTATACATGGATATAAGGATTAGTTGCTTGCAATTATGCATAATTACTGATATTACTATAGTAAGAACATGTAAGATATACATATCACAGAGGACCTCTCCTGGACCGCCAACACCACAGCACTGACCAAGAAAGCACAGCAGCGACTCTACTTTCTCCGCAAGCTGAGAAGAGCCGGAGCCCCAGCCCCCATCATGCGCACCTTCTACAGAGGCACCATCGAGAGTATTCTGACCAGCTGCATCACTGTGTGGTACGGCGCCTGCAACGCATCCTGCCGTAAAGCACTTCAGCGCATAGTGAGAGCAGCTGAGAAGATCGTTGGTGTCTCTCCCACCCCTCCAGGACATTTATAACTCCCGCCTCTCCCGCAAAGCCCTCATCATTGCGAGAGACCCCACCCACCCATCGCACAGCCTCTTCAGTCTGCTGCCATCAGGAGGAGGCTTCGCAGTCTCCAAGCAAGGACCAGCAGACTGAAGGACAGCTTCATTCCCCAAGCTGTCAGGGCATTGAACTCCCCCCGACTCTGCCGACTCTCCCTCTTCTGCCCCACGCACCTGATCTGGGAATCACCCCCAGTTCTCCTCCCTTCATCTACCTCATTATATTGTCTCTCTGAGGAATTGGTCTCCCCTCTTACAGACTCTTTTTTTGCACACACTCTTATAATTTTATTTTATACCTGCACTGAAATTGCACTATTGTTACTATTGTTTGCACTATTTGCCATCGCCACTTTACCTCTATAATTCACTTTATCCACCTTTTTTTAATCTTTCTTCTGTTGTTGTTACTGTTAAACTTTTGTTGTTGTTGTTATTGTTTTGTTGTTGTTAGGCACCTAGGGTCTGAGAGTCATAGAATTTCAATTCTCTGTATGTATGTACTGTACGTATGGTAGAATTGACAATAAAGCTGACTTTGACTTGACTTTTGACTTTGACTAAGATGTGAAACGGGGCACTGTAAAATAAAGTGTTACCAAACATTTTTATCCTATACAAATCCATACCTCAGAATTTCACAGATTTTCCCCCACAATTGGTGTAATTATTTCTTCTTGATTTGATCTGTATGTTAAAGATGCTGATCATAATTGATATCTTGTTAATAAGTGTCTAACTTCTGTTTTCCAGGATTCAAAGACCTGATGAATCAAGTTTTCAGTGTTATTGGTAAGATTTACATCATTTTCAAGTGTAAATGATTTTTATGATGACATAGTAAACATAATTTAATGTATTCTAAATCTTCACAGTACATCTTTACATTTAAATGTCTAGTTTTAGCAATGCAAGACAAATTTTGACTTTTGTTTTGTCCAGCAAACTCTTCCACTCCACTGAAGATCCAGAGCACAGAGGAGGGAATCAGGATCTACTCCTTCGTCAGCTACTACAACGACGAGCTGCACGTCACCTGGCATCACAAGTAAGAATGTGTGTCTGTGTTTAAGGGGTTACACTTTATTTTAAGGTGTCCTTGTTACGTTTATATACTATAGTACTGAGTAATAATAATTAACTATGTGTTCTTACTATAGGGTTGATTAGGTTTGGTTTAGGGTTAGTTGGATGTACAAACCCGATTCCAAAAAAGCTGGGACACTGTACAAATTGTGAATAAAAAAGGAATCCAATAATTTACAAATCTCATAAACTTTTATTTTATTCACAATAGAGTATAGATAACATATCAAATGTTGAAAGTGAGACATTTTGAAATGTCATGCCAAATATTGGCTCATTTTGGATTTCATGAGAGCTACACATTCCAAAAAAGTTGGGACAGGTAGCAATAAGAGGCCGGAAAAGTTAAATGTACATATAAGGAACAGCTGGAGGACCAGTTTGCAACTTATTAGGTCAATTGGCAACACGATTGGGTATAAAAAGAGCCTCTCAGAGTGGCAGTGTCTCTCAGAAGTCAAGATGGGCAGAGGATCACCAATTCCCCCAATGCTGCGCCAAAAATAGTGGAGCAATATCAGAAAGGAGTTTCTCAGAGAAAAATTGCAAAGAGTTTGAAGTTATCATCATCTACAGTGCATAATATCATCCAAAGATTCAGAGAATCTGGAACAATCTCTGTGCGTAAGGGTCAAGGCCGGAAAACCATGCTGGATGCCCGTGATCTTCGGGCCCTTAGACGGCATTGCATCACATACAGGAATGCTATTGTAATGGAAATCACAACATGGGCTCAGGAATACTTCCAGAAAACACTGTCGGTGAACACAATCCACCGTGCCATTCGCTGTTGCCGGCTAAAACTCTATAGGTCAAAAAAGAAGCCATATCTAAACATGATCCAGAAGCGCAGGCGTTTTCTCTGGGCCAAGGCTCATTTAAAATGGACTGTGGCAAAGTGGAAAACTGTCCAGACCACATACTGCATCAATTACAACATCATGGCTGCGTAGAAGAAGGATCCGGGTACTGAAATGGCCGCCTGCAGTCCAGATCTTTCACCCATAGAAAACATTTGGCGCATCATAAAGAGGAAGATGGGACAAAGAAGACCTAAGACAGTTGAGCAACTAGAAGCCTGTATTAGACAAGAATGGGACAACATTCCTATTCCTAAACTTGAGCAACTTGTCTCCTCAGTCCCCAGATGTTTGCAGACTGTTATAAAAAGAAGAGGGGATGCCACACAGTGGGAAACATGGCCTTGTCCCAACTTTTTTGAGATGTGTTGATGCCATGACATTTAAAATCAACTTATTTTTCCCTTAAAATGATACATTTTCTCAGTTTAAACATTTGATATGTCATCTATGTTGTATTCTGAATAAAATATTGAAATTTGAAACTTCCACATCATTGCATTCTGTTTTTATTCACAATTTGTACAGTGTCCCAACTTTTTTGGAATTGGGTTTGTAATTATGCATAACTACATGTAACGTGTAACAAGGACAGTGTAAAATGAAGTGTTACCGTTTAAGTGTTTCTCTTCTTAAACGTATTTATGTATGACACATTTCTAGCATCACACATGTCCACACTCTGAGCAAATTCGACAAACATATTTGATGCTATAAAAAGCGGGATCAGTTAATGTTAGTATCAGAAGAAGACTATGTAGATCTTGAAAATATCTAAAGCACCGCACGTCTTCATTTTAGTTTAGTCATGGCCACATACACCGTTTCAGTTTCACTTTAAATAAATGTTATCAAGTTTGGCATTTAAAATTAAAAATAAATGTTATTCATAATGAATGCCACATTTGTTTTATATTTATATTTTTCATTCATTTTATTACTTCTGAATGTAATAAACGCAGATGTGACTTATACCAAAGACTTTATATACAGAAAGATGGCGCACTCGTATTACTATGAATGGGAAAAAGTGCAAGGCACAATATGGCAGAATAAGTCCTGCCTTCTAAAGAAAAGAGCCAATCGACGATTGGTAAAATCACCATGTCACTGCAGCGGCCACTATAGAAACAATCAGTGTTCTGAGACATGCGCTTATAGGACTGCACATGCGTATTAGCTTGGTCCAGCTTGGTCCAGTCTGAAAAATGAATAAAAAAAATAAAATAATAATTTTGTCATGATTCAAGCATTTAGAAACAAGATTTATGACATTCAGGCACAGTTGTTGTCATATTTTTGTCAACAATGGAATTTTGACCTGTTGTGACTTGTTTTTCAGAAAATACAGTTTTCATTCCCCTGTTTTAGTTAAATCAACAAATACAGTATATACACTATATTGCCAAAAGTATTGGGACACCCCTCCAAATCATTGAATTCAGGTGTTCCAATCACTTCCATAACCACAAGTGCATAAAATCAAGCACCTAGACATGCAGACGCTTCTACAGACATTTGTGAAAGAATGGGTCGCTCTCAGGAGCTCAGTGATTTCAAGCGTGGGACCGTGATGGGTTGCCACCTGTGCAATAAGTCCATTTGTGAAATTTCCTCACTACTAAATATTCCACGGTCAACTGTTAGTGGTATTATAACAAAGTGGAAGCAATTGGGAACAACTGCAACTCAGCCACGAAGTGGTAGGCCTCGTAAAATCACAGAGCAGTTGCCAGGAGAACGGTACTTGTCTGACTGCATTGTGTCAAGTGTAAAGTGGAGGGGGGGATTATGGTGTGGGGTTGTTTTTCAGGGGTTGGGCTTGGCCCCTTAGTTCCAGTAAAAGGAACTCTTAATGCTTCAGCATACCTAGACATTTTGGACAATTTCATGCTCCCAATTTTGTTGGAACAGTTTGGGGATGGCCCCTTCCTGTTCCAACATGACTGCGCACCAGTGCACAAAGCAAGGTCCAAAAATTCCCATAAACACACTCCTAAACTTTGTGGAAAGCCTTCCCAGAAGAGTTGAAGCTGTCATAGCTCCAAAGGGTGGGCTAACTCCATATTAAACCCTACGGATTAAGAATGGGGTGTCATTAAAGTTCATGTGCATGTAAAGGCAAGCGTCCCAAAACTTTTGGCAATATAGTGTATGTATATTATATATACTAGTAACTATGTTTTTGTGGAGGATTTTATGGATTTACTATTTTCCCTGAAGAAAAAGTAGTTTAAATTTAACATTAGTATGTTGACTTTCTAAAGCCAACATCATTATTACTTTCTCAGTTACAGCTTGTGTTTACTGTACAGTTGGACAGCAGAGTATGATTTTTACAAAGTGTGTGTGTGCTTTATTAAAGGGATGCTGCAATCGCATTCACTGAGCGCATTAAGAGTGGTGTGGTGGGAGAGCAGCTGTGGCTACAGATCTCTGAGCCCACCGAGAAAGATAAAGGCAAATATGCCATTGAGTTCTTCGATGGGAAAGGAGGTTTGCGCAGAACTGTGGAACTGGCTGGACAAGGTGAGGAAACATGCTCACACATGCCATATAATAGATCTGTGCAAGTTTAAAAACTGCAAAAACTACATTCAGTATAGTATTTCCGTAATAATGACTCTTTTTAAAGGTATGCTAAAGTGTACTACTTTTTCCACAAGGATCAGTCTATTTTTTTTGTAACTGTTCACAATAAAAGTACTGTTCACAAACTGTACTCTCAAGATGTTCTCAGTACTGTAGAAGGGTGCTGTTCGCCATCAACCATGAATCATTTATAATGGGCCAGATTTACTAACAGCTTGCGCCAGTGCAAACCCTCTTTTGGCATTAAAAAACTACTGTCAGGATTTACTAAAGACACGCAGTGAGAAATTAGAACGGCATTATTTACCGCCCAAAAAAGCACGTCTTAAACCAGATGCTAATTTGCGCTGCTCTTGGTAGATTGTGTTGGTCATTATGGAAATGATCCAGCTGTGTCTGTTTTCTTTCATTTGTGCATCATCAGCAGAACACTCAGTGTTTTTGTGGAATTGCTCTCTCTCACTATAAAGCCCTGTTTAGTAAATCTGGCCCCAAGTGTGCAGAAGTGTGCGATATTAGGGGGATTCCTCAAAGTTGTGGCTCCAATATTGTGGCGCCCAGCTGCTTAGAAATAAAAACAAATTTTTGAGAGGACGTTAGATTTTTCTGTATGTGAACAATTTTTGAGGACATTATGCATTTACATTGAATTTGTATATTTTCAGCATTTGATGATGCATATGCTGAATTTCAAAGACTCAAGTAAGTGCCTTTAAGCTGAAAATGGTTTGTGATTTGTGATAGATGCTGTTCAGCTTGACTTATTGAATAACTAATACAAATATTTTCTTTTCCCATCTTCAATTTTTTTCCTTAGGGCTGCAGCTGTTGCAGAAAGAAGTGAGTAGATGAAGGCAGAAATACATGCTTGTTTAATGCATCACTTTAACAGTCTCTTTTGAAAGGTGATACGAGTCATTTGTAATTTTTGTGTTTTCCTCAGATCGTGCGCGTGTGGCAGGTGGTCTGCCTGATGTTGTGACCATCCAAGAGGGCAAGGTAGTGTACATGGTCCTCCACACAGTTTGAAAAGAACATTTTTGCAATGCTCCACCTTTTCCCCACAAAAATGACACAACAACAAAAAAAGTTCTGTTTTCAGTATCGTTCCATCTGTCTCTTCTCTCTCATAGGCTTTGAACTTGACCTGCAATATCTGGGGTGACCCTGTACCAGAGGTCACTTGGTTGAAGAATGAACGTGAGATGGTTTCGGACGATCACTACATTCTGAAGTTTGAGTCAGGCAAGTTTGCCAGTTTCACCATCACCGGAGTCAATACGGCTGACTCCGGCAAGTACAGCATCCTGGTAAAGAACAAGTACGGTACAGAGAGCGGCGACTTCACCGTAAGTGTCTTCATCCCAGACGAGGAACATGGCAAGAAAAAATAAAGAAAATCAAAATCACAAAATCAAAACCAATAAGTTCAGTTAAAGATCTGAAGACTCTAAGATTTCTAAAAAGTTGACAATAACGCCCTATTATATTAAATATCAAAAGGTACACTGTCAGTCAAAAGTTCAGAGTAATTAAGATTTTTGACTCTTCAGCTCAGAAAGCCTGCATTTACGTGATTATAGATACAGTATAGTATAAACAGAAAACAGGTCCATTTAAAATAACCGTAATAACATATTATAAAAAGTCATTTATTCCTGTGATCAAAGATGAATTTTCAGCATCATTACTCCAGTCTTCAGTGTCACATGACCCATCAGAAATCATTCTAATATATACAAATTATTTTCACTGTATTTTGATCAGACAATGCAGCCTTGGTGAGCATAGGAGACTTTCAAAAATAAAAAGAAAAAAAGCTTAAACGTAATTATTCCAAACTTTTGACTGTTATATATCCTTAGTAGAGAGTAATAAAATTGTAAATGGTGCTAATATCTTGGTTGCAGACTGAAAACTGTCCAAGTTTTAATCCACCAGTACCCACATTTTCAAAATAGTGCTCTAATTGGAAACAAACTGTTGTTTAACTAATCTTTTTCTGTATCGATCTAGCATTATTTACTTGACCATTTTCTCCATTGTGGTGTTAGTAAAATAGTTTAAAGCCCAGAATAGAGAATAAATGCAGTTTTGACTGCAGGTTGTATTGTAAGTGACTTTGCTTATGTAGTTTTACTGTGAGAAGAAACAGATGCACTCATGTGCATGAAAGATGAACAGTTTTGAATTGAGGGACAAATGGACTGTCTTATTCTGTCCTGAAAAGCAGGGGCTTAGATTCACAAAAACACTAAATAGTCCATATTACAATGAATGCTGTAAAGACAACTTTTAAACGTTGTTTAAATGAATCAATGGCCCTGCTGCAAGGTTTCTGTGGATTCTCTATAATGCTTCACACTGCTAATAAATCACTGCACGTATGAACCCATTGTGCATAGCAGTTATGACTTCACCTTCTGTTTTACCTCACAGATAATGATTTGACTTCCTCTGTGTTATTTCCAATAAACGGAGCACATATTCTCTCAACTCCCTCTCAGTGTGGTTTCAGTGTGTCCCTTTCTTCTCCTCATTCACATCCCTCCTTCCTGAATCCTGCATCTGAGATGCTGATGTTGTCTCGTCGTCTGAACACCTGGACCAACCTGAACACCGTCACTAACTTTACCCTCAACTGAAGACCTAACCTGCACACTCTCACAAAAACAGTTCACAAATACTGCTTTTGTTTTCATAGCCTAATGAAAATGTTCAGAATAAATTTGAGAGTAAATAACTTGCTACTTTGTAATACAGCACAGGAACGATACTATAACATGCTCATAACATTAGTTTTCATTAACATTCAGTGTGAATTGTGCCACGCTGAAAAGCAAAATATATTTTTAAATTATAAAATTATAAATTTAAATTGGATCATAAGTAGACGAGGCAGACACATACCCGTTAACACCTGGTGTTTAAATCCGTCTCTTTTGTTTAATTTCAACCACTTCGAGGGAAGTGTCTATGGCCAGGTAAATGTATAAGCATTTTCAGATCTTTCGATCGAATGGATGAAATAAGCTCACGTAATTTACATAGGCACATGTCCAGAGACGACAGAAAAACACAACAGAGAGCAGCAGCTTTCGTTTCTGCTCTGACAGCCGTAAGACCACGCAGAAGTGAGTGCATGGTAGAAATCAGGAATGGTGAGAACATTGTGCTTGGGTTTTTTCATCTTCAGGCCAAACTTGGGTCTTCAGCCGACAAAGTTTAAATCCTGTCTGGCTAGTGCGCTTCCCATAATGTTTAAGCGTTAGGTCAGTAGGTGGAGAGAAGGCGGTCTTTTGTGTCTGTTCAAACGCAATTGACCACATGAGCATTTAGACTAAGAAAGCAAACCGGTTGAATGAGTTTTCGATTACCTCTAGAAGTGGTTGAAAGTGCACAAGCTCAAAACATTTTACACCCCGTTTACACCTGTATCTAGTGTCATCCACCGATCGGCCAAAGTGCATCGTAATACCAGATGGAAATAGGGCCCTTGATTAGTGCCTCCCTGAATTTGAGTCATGAAAATGACTGGAATACACGACTTTTCAGATCTGAACAGATTTTGAAACACTATAGGCATGATAAAAGAGAAATTCATCATACACAACACTAAACTGATCACACAATACCTTACTTTCAAGTTGTTCGCAACTTCCCAACAACAAACTCACATTGTTAGGGATAGGCCTACATAACAAATGAAAATGGGTTTTAAATCGGATCAAAATAACAATCCAACATGTTTGATTTCTTCTGGCTGGATGGAATTACAGTCTGAAGCTAAGAAAAAAAAAGTGTGCCCATCATACACTACACGATTTTAAGTGAAATCCGCAGACTGGCTCTGACTTGTGGCAAATGACTCTAAACTGTAATTCAAGACAAAAATCTAGGTTTAAGTCATGTAGTTTTTTCCAGCCTTTAGTAAGAGTTTACTCGTGTGAAAATGTAACTCATTTGCATCATAGTTTATTGGTTGGGTACATATTCACACAACTGTCGGTCAATAAATATTTTTTAAGCTTTTTCATAAAAATGGTTAGATTTGCAATAATTTAGCACGCACGCACGCACGCACACACACATATATGCTTATTCTTCACTACCCCACTATAATTGACTATAATGTTGCCATGTGTGTAGTATTTAATCAAGAAATCAAAATTGATTGCATATGTACATCCGTGTCATTTGTGCCTCTTGCTCTTGCCAGCTGAATACGATCGAAAACATGGGTGATTTTGGTGTGGTGTCATATCTGGCTGATGCAGATGGAAACGTGACCGTTGGACCTGCGACTCCTGTACCCACTTGTCATTCAACAAAGCCTTCAATCAGATCAATTCCCACAACACCCACCACAGTCACTCCAACTCAAACGCCAACCCCTACTAATCCAAACCCCCAAAATAAAACTACAGCTCCCCCGACCCCTGAAAATCAAACCACAAGTGCACCAACTCCATCAACCCCACCAACTCAAATCCCAGAAAATCAATCCCCAGGTACCCCGACCCCTCAAAATCAAACCTCGGATACCCCTATTCTCCAACACCCAGCTAATCCGACTTCCTCAATCTCAAATACACCCACTCCTCAACCCTCCACTCCCACACCAGGTGAGAAATCTGCAAATAACTCAATGGATAAGACAATGCTGAAAGGTGAGAAAGGGTGCAGAAATACACAAACATAAACCTATTACATACATCCTGACAAACAATATAATGTGTGGCTTTATGTGTGAAAGTATGTTTGTTGGGGCAGGTGTAATTTACAGGTTTTGTTTCATTCAGACTCTGTAAAAGAGGTATTATCTGCTTCAGAGGCAGAGGCGGTTGAACCCATTCATCACACAGACCATGTTGATGTACCTGATTCTACAACTACACCTGAAACCACATCAGAACCGGAGCCCAACCCAGAGGAAACTACACCAGCTCTTGAAATTGCAAACGAGGACTGAAAATGTGTGTGAAATGAAAGATGTTTGAGGACACAGTTTAACTGTATTTATGTTGTAGCACTAGGTATAGGGATTGTAACCATGTTAGTTATTGTTATAGAAGTTTATTTGATGAGTGTTTCTTCTGAAATACCTTTAGCATATTAACTATCTGTTCATCAGTGCTTTATGAAGCCCCTAAAGGGACATAGTGATAGTAAAACAAAAATTAGATGGGAGAAAAAATATATATTTCAATGCTTTTGTATTCTCTCGCAAAACGTGTTCCCTGACAAATGTATTAGCTCTTAAAGCTTGTGATATGAGATAGGAGGAAAAACTATATTTCAGCACTTTTGTGAGTGAACACAAAGTTTCTTGTGAGAACGCAGTTTTACAAAGGAATGCAAAGTTTCCCGGGGAATAATACTTTTTTTGCCAAATAAGTTCCCTTCCAAAGAAACTTTGATGCATCTGCTAAAGACACTATGAGGAATGGCATTAGCATAACCGGTGTCTGAAGCATGTGTGACAAACTTGCCATTTTATTGGCTAACGACAGTCGATGACATCACAAGCAGAGTGCCCGCAAGTATAAAAGGACATCAGCTTTTTTGTCTTCAGGGAGCTGTTTGTTTGTGTAGCGTGTGGTGAAGGTGAATGAAACAACAGAACCAAGTAATGCTTCGGGAAGTGTGTGCCGCTTTGTACTAGGTTTCTGGCACTTGCTTGGAGAGGACAACATGATCATTTTGCAAGAGAAGGCCAAGTTTTGGGGGGGGAATGCAATCATTTTGTGAAAGAACGGAAAGTTTCTTGGGTGGACACAATATTTTTACTGTAGAATGAAAAATAATTTCTCATCCCATCACCATGGCCCCTTAGTGGCATCGCAGTGCTTTGATGTCAACATGACATAAAAATGTACACTTTACTTATTATGCACAAAATTACACGTTATTCCAAAAAAAAAAAGTCCTGAATGTAAAACCTTCTTTCATTGTACGATCCACCTAGCAAAAGCGTTCTAGCTCTTTTGTTTGCAGTATGTTCGCTGATGTTAATTCTTTTAGCAACTGTTTTAGCCAGCAGCTACAGAACAGAAACAATTATAAGGGAGACAACAATACAAGTAGTGCGACCGTAACTTTTGAGTACTAGTAATAAGCATAAGATTTTTCAAACTGAATTTAATTTCACAGGAAAATATGCATGTTTATATCTGTGATTAAATAAAACGTACATCCAAACACTTGAGTATATTTTATATATTGTTTAATATATTTGTATATTACTGACCAGCAATACTGCAACACCTTTTATTTTTAAATAACCTTTTAAATAACACTGTTATGTTTATCGTTTCACCATGTTTTTCACTTACCAATACTGCTCCAGATTTTCATTATCTATAGCAAAAGCTCATTCATGAAGTCCTGGGTTATTAAGTAAGCTTTGATTGCTTTAAAATGCAGCAACTAGAGTTCTTACTAGAACCAAGAAATTGAATCATGTTCTCCACCTGTTGCTCACAGTCTATATTAATCAGAACACCCTTTTCAATACTTTAACTGAACACTAAAATTTGAAACGGACAGTTGCGAAAAGTCAAGCTACTGAAGAATCTCAAATAACTCATCAGAAGTGATCAAGCTCTTCAGAATCAAACACAAACTTTTTTAACAGGCATTTATTTGCACATATACTTCTGTAAATGAAAACCACCGGTTCTGACATTCTGCTCCAGTGTAGCAGTTTGAAAAAGCTTGAGCTGATTTTTTTTTTACATTGTATGTTTCTCTAGAAATTCTGCACAACAGATATGAAGATGGTTGCAATACTGATTTTGTACATGAAATGACAGTGAACTTGACATTTAAAATGATAACACTTTCATAAATTGTTAGATAAAATACACATATTCGGGTAGTTTACAAAATATTACAGTTCATCTAAATAAAACTAACACATGGAACAGTGATTTTGATGTTAACAAACTTGCACATATTTCAATCACAAATGATTGTGCCATTGATAAAATATCCAACATGTTCTTCACACAAAAACATATCTTCCATAAAAAGGTGTATTTATACATTAAGAAAAAAGGTTCTAATGTAGGTCAATTATCTTCTTGGAACTGAATGTAGTCGATGTAGTCTTGGATCAAAGACTGTGGGTGGAAAGGGTGTGTAATGTCTGGATTTGGGCAAAAGCTAACAGCAGTGAGTTATGAGAAAGTTGTCATTTAGTCATTGGGTGAGACTATTTCTTTTCTTGCCTGGTGATGCTATTGAAAAGTGGTGATGAATGTTATTGTTGAAGTCATGTGTATGTTTAATGACAGAAAAAGAGAAAAAAAAAGTTGCTACAATACTGTTTCTTTGTGCAGCTTTTCCCAAATGATCAAAACCTCTGATTTTATGTATGACTGATGCACTGAGCATTTACAACAGAGTTCACTAATTAGATTCACATCTGGATCTAAGATTGAGTAAATCATTTTGTGAAAATCAAAAACATGGCTAGATGGCTTTTCTGTTTGTAAAATAAAAATGCTATGCTTATACTAATTTCTAAGAGAAAAGATTCACAGTCCAGTTGAAGAAATCTTGGTTGGGTTTGTGGTACACTAACTGGTGACCTCTATAAAATCAGACCAATAGATTTCCTAGCACCCCATTAGACGGACTCCATTGCAAAATCACTACCGTTTGTTTTTCAGTTGACAATGAATGTGAAGCTTTTTACTGTTGTAGCCAGCTTTTGTTTTTAAATGGATCCTCATGTTGTTCCTGTTTTTATTCATGAATCAAACAATTATCTGTAAAACTTTACTTGAAGCCTGTATATATAATGAATTATAAAAAGTATTCTTAATGCGTTAATTATGTCGTATAATGCACCTATAATGATCTCATGTAAATGCAACCAGTTATAAAACACTATAATACTTCATTTAGAAAGTATAACGCATTAAAACATGAACAACCAAATTCATGTGTAACAAGGAATCTGCAAACATTATAATGCATTTTAACTCTTTCCCCGCCAATGATGGAAATTTACGTCATTTATGAGACAAAGTTTCCCCGCCATTGACAGAAATTTCCGGCTTTCCGTGTGTTCACTGTTATATGATAGGGGGCGCAAATACACATCTTCTGAAAGATTCAAGTAGAGAATCTCTGGATCAAAACACAAAAAAAAGCAGAAACAAGAGATAACATTAGCAGATGCATATGTAAAATAATGCGATCATCAACATTAAACAGCATATAAATCAAAAACGCCTAATATTACCGAATAAAATGTCGACCCAGGACGAGATATAGGAAGCTTTGAGGATGTTGATGGACTCAATCTACTCCATCTATGACTATGTTCAGATTGTCAATCCAAATTTTTGTGCATATCTGATTGAAATCTGATCAGATTTAGCAAGTGTGAACAGCAAAAAAAAAAAAAAAAATTCACATGAAATGTCAAACTGTCAAACAAATCCGTTTTGAGCTACATACATATGTGGTTGGAAATTTTGCATTTCTGGAACTCTGTTTCATTCTGACTGCTCTGGGGTACAACAATGTAACTCACTGCTTAGCTACCATAGTACGTTGCATCATTGAAGAAATCAATTAGCTAGTCACGACTGTTTCCCGAAACCGTTCACGTTCGCCAGATAAATTTTGCATTCTTTAAGATTATTGCGTTACCCAGAGAAACGTCTAGGTAACCCTAGTCTCAGCCTCAGACACCCACGGACCGTTGGCTGAAGGTCTGATGCATATGTCACACTTATCTGGAAACACTTCAGGTCGTTTTCAAAGTCGTCATCTGATTGGTTGAATTCTACAGGATGTCCGCGAGACGAGTGTGTTGCGTTCTTTAATGGTCCGCCTAGAAACCGTATCCCAAATCTGTCCTTCAAAACCATGTTGGTTAATGATATCATGCAGGTGGTGGAGTAATAACTGCTTTTAATGAATTATTTTGAGATTGAATTCATGCTAGATTTTTTGCTATAAATTATGGACATGGCATCTGAGGAGTAATTCTCATTTTTCTCAGTAATTTTGCTTTATTTCCAGATTAAATCATTTAATGGCTCGTTCTAGAGCACGTCCGCACATGCGCACTCTTCAAAAAAAGGTGCTTTAAATCTCTTGACAAACTAAAAGACATAAATGACATTTGTATGTATTTGAAATAAAATATGTAGATTGTACTAAATGTCAGCTTGCTTATTTTGCTCAAGATAAGGATTTATTAAGTCCACATGTCAGGCAAACTATAAACTCTGCTTTTAACCACAGGTCGAGAGCTGTCGTTCCAACCTCACAACTTTACGATGCTGTTTGCGAATGTTCGTTGGGACTATGGTTTCAGGAAACAGGAGTCGTTGAACGATGCTGACGAGCATAGTTGGCTAACGATGCTTTTGGGAAACGCACCCATGATTGTATTTTGCGTGGTCTGACGTGACTTTCTCACTCCACGTAAAACGTCAGACGTTATAGGAAACATGCTGAAAGTCACTGAGTTTGAGTTGTGATACGCGATGTGGACAGTCGTTTCGGATTTGGACTGATAGTGTGAATGTAGCTTATGTTTTGATCATCCTTCTGAATCCAATCTGGATGGAGTATTTAACAAAAACGATGATTTTCTCAGCTTTTTGCTCAAAATTGTACTTTTTTTATTAAACTTACACACATTCAAGTGTTGACAAAAAAAATGCATTAAGCTAGAATACATATTTGTTTGTTTAAAAGCAGAGGGGCTGTTCTTTCTTTTGATATATTGAATTTTTATTTATTAATTTTCATACAAATATACTGGGGGCCATGAAACTTGTGAAAAAAAAAGAAAAAAAAATGCTGTCAGTGACTGGCAACTTTTTTTAAAAACGTTAGCGGGGAAAGAGTAAACATTCACAATTATTTGTGAAAAGACATAATGCACTGTAATGTACATTATGGATTCTTTTATAAAGCATTATACATAAAGTCTTCAAGTAGAGAGTAGCCAAATTATCTTTGAGCAGCTTATTACCAGAATCGAAACCAAGCCTAACCTTAATGTTTGCCGTTGGCTGTCGGCTATCGCTTGGCTACTGTCGGGTAAAGCAGAACTCCGCTGAATGAAGACAGAATTTCACTGGATGCTGAAATCGCCAGCCTTCCCGATGTGAGCACAAGTCCCGTCCTCTGGCCCCGCTTCAAATGAAGAGCAAGACTTACAGAGACCGACCCACCACAGACACAGTCCTCAGAGCCTCTGCTCCCCGTCCCAGCAGTGTAAAGCTTCTGGATGTTGCGATTGGCTACTGAGAGAAAGGCCTCGACTCGTTCTCCTGCTTGAGCAATTAAGACAGCGCTGAGCAGGTACCGTCCATCCAGGGGCGCAGTGAACACACCTGTAAAGATTCAGATTACAGCAACGGCATAACTGTATGTAGAATACTGCTGTTGTAGTTGTGTGAAGTCAATCAACATATAAGTACATATTAGCATACTTTTAAAAAGAGTATTTTAATACAATATACTTAACTGTAAATTGAATATAATGTTTTCATTCACTTAACCTCATGTTAATTGCAATTAAATAAAAATGTACAATAGTTTACATTTTATTATTTACATCTTTATATGTAATTTAATAATTACTTCTATTGTCTTTGAAATATGGTTAAAGCGTACTGCCGAATGTACTGAAAAGCTTTACGGATAAATGAAAATATATTTTATCGTAATTTCTTTTAAAACCTGCATGCCATGTATTTAAACATATTGTTATTACACATGTAATGATGAAGTGTCAATTTAGTACATTTCAAATATATTAGTTTTAAATGTACAGTTAAAATTATAATCAAGTACTTGTGCTTTAGTATGTTAGTCAACACATCAAATTAAGTGTACTCCAAAGTGTGACAAAAGATTATTAAAATAATTATTTGTTAAAACTTACAAAATGCACTTTTAAAAGTGTCAAGAAAGATAGTGGTGAAAGTGTACTTTTATTAAGTTTTAATTACACTTAAAGGGATAGTTCAGCCTGAAATGAAAATAAAGCCATCTTTTACTCCCCCTGCTGTTGTTCTAATGGGGCTGCTGACGGCTCGCACACACTCACAGAAACGCGCGTGCACAGAGTAACGGCCGAGCTCAGTGTTTTGACTGAATAATAAGGTTCCTTTCTCGCAAAACCTTATAGTATTCTGCCTGAACACTTTCCATATATGGCACGCGTCTCACTGTATCATTGCGTGATACTTTTGTATCCTTTTCATAAAGTTTTAGCTTTGTTGCCGTTCACTGCCATTATAGGGAGGAGCACATGCAGGACTTTTTTACATTTCTGCTTTTGAGGTCCGAAAAAGATAGAAGGACATAGGGCATTGGATCAACAGTGGGGTGAGTCAAAGATGGCTTTATTTTCATTTCAGGGTGAACTATCCCTTTAAGTGGCCTTTAACCTCATTAATCACATGTAAGTATAGTTTTTTTAAGATTTGAAGTACACTACAAATGCACATTCAGTACAATTAAGTGCACTTTTTTTCCACAAGGGCAACTTTAGCAAACACCATAAATAGGCTTGATAAAACTGTGTACCTGTTTGTGGATCGTAGTGTCTTCCATCATTTAACAGAACATTGTTGAATCGGATGATACCAATTTCTCCAGGGAATGGCACAAGTGTCAGACCAGCCGAAAACGATACATAGGTCATTACTCGCCCTTCTCCTACATAAATACACACACATACTCACTTTCCCCTCACTCATTCACAATACAGCTCTGTAAAATGCATGGGAGGTTTAGTTACCTGTGCCCATTTGAACTGTCTTCAGTGGAATCTGTGCTGTAGATATGGAAATATGGCATATTGTAAATATCCTGTAAAATTACTTTCAGTATGATAACATATTTTGAACGTTCATCCAGTGTTGGGGAAGTTGCTTTAAATTATGCATAGCTTGTGGTCTGGCAAGCTACAGTTTCATAGAACTTAAACTACAGCCAAACTAGTAGCTACTGTATTATAAAAAAATAAAAAAAATAAAAAAAAATAGTTAGCTTCACTACTAGTAGTAGTGAGCTACACTGTAAGTTGCTAACAAAATGCAGCAATACAAATCTGACATTTACAATCATAAGTATTTTTATTCATTTTAGAAGTATTTGTCTGGTTCAAAACCAATGACTGTTTTCAAAAGAACGTGGGTGATAGCATTGAATAACCAGTAATATACACCCCGATAACTGACCACAAACATGAAATCGCCCTGGACCTGGTGATTTCATGAGCTTAAGAACCAGTGGACCACAGATAAAAAAAAGTCCTTAACAACTTAAAAGGATAGTTCACCCAAAAATGAAAATGTGATGTTTATCTGCTTACCCCTAGGGCATCTAAGATATAAGTGACTTTGTTTCTTCAGTAGAACACAAATGAAGATTTTTAACTCCAACTGTTGCAGTCTGCCAGTTGTATAATGCATGTGAATGGTAACACATGAGAGTATGAGAACTATGAGAATAAAAAAAAAAAACATGCACATACAAATCCATATTAAACCCTGCGGCTCATGATGACACATTGATGTCTTGAGACATGAAACGATCAGTTTGTGTGAGAAACCGAACAGTATTTATATAATTTTTTACCTCAAATACACCACTATGTCCAACAGCCTTCAGTGCGCGATCACTTCTGGTAAGTGATGTCTGTACACGATCTAAATAAAATACTGTTCGGTTTCTCGCACAAACCGATCGTTTCGTGTCTTAAGACATCAATGTGTCATCATGAGCCGCAGAGTTTAATGTGGATTTGTATGTGCATGTTTTTTTACATTTTATGCATGTTTTATGCATTATACGATTGACAGACTGCAATGGTTGGAGTTAAAAATCTTAATTTGTGTTCTACTGAAGAAATAATCTTGGATGCCCAGGGGGTAAGCAGATAAACATCAAATTTTCATTTTTGAGTGAACTATCCCTTTAAGTTCAGTTGCTGCCTTAAATATATTCAAATTGGCAGAACATGGGGGTGGGGTGGGGGGTCACTTACTAATATGTTGCCATTTCCCCAGAATCAAATGTATCCATTTCTGCGAGGAAAATGTGTATGATTTGTACAAAATTTGGCATTTACTATGTATCTGTAAAGCTTACACAACAAGGTCTTGTTTGTTATCGTTAGTGAATGCATTAGCTAACATGAATTAAAAATATATATTTTACAGCATTTATGGAACTTTGTTAATATTAGGTAATAAAAATACAATTGTCCATTGTTTTGTCATGTTATTTCAGCATACAATTAACTAATGTTAACAGATACAACCTTTAAAAAAACATTTGTAAATGTAGAAATGAACATTAACTAAGGTTAATAGACGCAGCAGAAGTATTGTTCCTTGTTAGTTTACTAATGTAGTTAACTAATGATAACAAATGAAACCTTATTATAAAGTGTTACCCATGTGTCAGCTATATCAAAAGCTCAAACTCTGATAATTGGCAATTGCGGCTATTTAATTTAGTTTACTTAATAATTCCCCAACACTGTGTGCAGTTACAATAGAGTGTTGAATACCAGAAACAGAATCAGAACTGAGGGCAGCAGCAGGATTCAGAGGATAACCTGTCAAGAACAATACAACAGTAGCACTTTATTTTACATTCCTCTTCCCCATGTACATACTATGTACTTATTATTACAGTAATTACAATAACTGGGTAATAACTAGGTACTAACCCTGAACCTTACCCTTGTAGTTACCTTTTACTACCCAGTATTTTCTTAGGTAAGTACACTGTAAGTACGCATACTATAACAGCTTTGTAATATAATTCAAACATTTGCGATACATAAATGCACACATACACATATATCTGAACACACTTACCTGGTGCTCCTGCATAGCCAGTAATGGATGCCCCGCTCCCATTGATCCCCTGAGGGGTGCGAGATGAGATTTTGGTCACTCGAGGCCCTGCTTCCCCGGACACCATGGCAGACAGTGATGGGAGTGGTTGATTTCTCTCTATGGAAACTTTTACAGATGCTGTACTTTCAAGAACACCTGGAGAGAGGTAGAAGAGTGATGGCTGAGAAGAAATAAAGAATGCCTGACAGTTAACAGGTGTGACTTTGCTATAACACTGGTCAGCATTCACAAGTGCTTCAGAGATAAAAGTTTTTACATTTTACGTCTATGTATGTTGTGTAGACAGTACACAATGCACTTATTGTAACATACATGTTTTTACATTGTACTTACATTTTAAATTACCTGCATGTAATTACATCTTGTAATTAATTTATGTAGTTACATTTATAATTACACTGTTGACACTTCCCTTACACCTAACCCTACCCTTAAACTTACCCACACCACCACACCTGTCCCTATCTTTACCCTTAAACTGACACACACCACCACACCTGTCCCTAACTTTACCCTTAAACTTACCCACACCACCACACCTGTCCCTAACCTTACCCTTAAACTTACCCACACCACCACACCTGTCCCTAACTTTACCCTTAAACTTACCCACACCACCACACCTGTCCCTAACTTTACCCTTAAACTTACCCGTACCACCACACCTGTCCTTAACTTTACCCTTAAACTTACCCACACCACCACACCTGTCCCTAACTTTACCCTTAAACTTACCCACACCACCACACCTGTCCCTAACTTTACCCTTAAACTTACCCACACCACCACACCTGTCCCTAACTTTACCCTTAAACTTACCCACACCACCACACCTGTCCCTAACTTTACCCTTAAACTTACCCACACCACCACACCTGTCCTTAACTTTACCCTTAAACTGACCCACACCACCACACCTGTCCTTAACTTTACCCTTAAACTTACCCACACCACCACACCTGTCCCTAACTTTACCCTTAAACTTACCCACACCACCACACCTGTCCTTAACTTTACCCTTAAACTTACCCACACCACCACACCTGTCCTTAACTTTACCCTTAAACTTACCCACACTCTCTCTGAAGCTAAACTCTTCACCAGCTCTGAAGAGTTTAGCTTCAACACTAATTAAACACACCTGATCCAGCTCATCAAGCCCTTAAGGTTTATTTGAAAACTAAAGGACTACGTCCAAAATCACCTCCTCTCAGGTAGGCACTTAATTCCAATAAGTAATTACATCACGGCAGCTAAAAAAGTATGTTCTATATAGTATGAGTGCATGTAGTATGAATGTAATCCAGACTACATTTACCATGCTGTCATTATCACATGACCTAGTGGCATCGCTTCACTGCCATTCACAAATCCTCTCCCGTGGCCTCATGGGATAGCAAAGTGTCCATCATATGCACACTTCAGAATCTCACCAGAAGAACTAGGTCATCCGAGTACCTTTTGCCTACTCTTTTATGAGTACTGTGAATTCGGATATACTTATTTTATCACATACTGTTTCAAGCCTACTATATAGAAGGGAAGTATGCAGTTTCGGATGTAGCCCAGGTCTGTGTGTTGGAGCAGGGTTGGAACTCAAGCCTGCAGGATTGCACCCCTGCTGTAGGATTTCTAGAACTGATATTGAGCAATTTGGGCGTCAGAGTGATGTAAGCTTTGTTAAGATTGCATCATCCATGACTTCTAGGAATAACATGATGCAATTCAGATATAATGACCAGCAGCATATCTTGAAAACTAGAGCCAATCAACAATTTTAAGCATCATTTCCATTCTCAGTGACCCAAAATTAATACAGTTTGACTACATTTATTTCAGAAGCATTGTGGCTGTAGACCAGTGTAATCAACAGGTTCAATCCATCTGGTTCTCTTTAGAATTCTTGTTAATTCAGTGACACAATCTGATTCAAAATTATTCTTGATGCATCTCAACTGTGTAAAGACACAAATTAGATAGGCGTAGCAAAGTAAAAGTGGCATGTTGCTAAATTCTGTGCAAAGATTTGCATAAAAGCCATACTGCGATATGAAAAGGCAGCAATAATCTAATATCAGAGGCGGCTCTGTGGATTTAATTCTGTGCAAATTTGAAATCTTAAATTTAATAAAATCACAGAAGCACACACCTCCGTTTGTGCAAATGGATTGTCAGATCAGGTTAAAATCTCACACTTTAAGAGTATTTATAGCACCTAAAAACAGGATGTGTGACTATGACAAATGATTACCTCAAGATGTATGTCCGTATGCAAGTACAAGAGACTTTATTTAAAATAAATACATACACCTCTTTAGCTATTTGTCAAGTGCCAGTGATTATCCCTTCTCACATGCCATAGGTTACCGACCCCCGATTAAAAAAAATACCTGCATATAATTACCGCTGTAATTGATTTCAGTAATTACATCTATAATTACTCTGTTGACCCTTCCCTTACCCCTTAGCCCACCTCAATAGCAGCGCAAGTGTTTTGCAATGCAACATGAACACAATAAATACATTGTACCTTTTGACGCAAATAAATAGTAGGTTGTAGCACTTTATTTTACAGCCCTGTGCAACAAAGACCATACAGTGTACTTATTATAGTAATTACAATAACTGGGTAATAACTAGGTACTAACCCTAAACCTGACCTTAACTCATGTAGTTACCTTTTATTACCCAGTACTTCCTTAGGTAAGTACACTGCAAGTACATGTAATGTAAAATAAAGTGCAACCTTAAAAACACATAAATTGGGTCGCAGAATTGTTTGAGAAAGAATTACAATGCACTGGTGAAAAGGTGAGGCCCATTTTGACTATTTGACCTAGACTGAACATTAAAAAAAAAAAACTTGAAACCTGAAGATGTACACCACATTTTGTAATATTCTGAACTTGGAAGGTGGGAAAACATCTAAAGGTAAGGTAGAAGAATGCTAATGGAAGGACAGAATAACAAGTAATGAATAACAATTAGCATGTCACACTGTCATATCAAATCAAAAATGCTTCAACCCATTAAAAAAACAAAAAAACATTTACATCTTCACAAAACTTAAAACGTTCTGTGTAATCTTAATAATAGAATAATTATAAAGTTCCGTGTATATGGTGGTTTGTATGGTGGTGAGGACTGCTCATTATTATTAATATTTCATTTGAGTGAAAGAAACTAAATCTTTGGCGCCACTGTTTCGAAAAAGGTCCTATTGAATTATAATTCTGACAAATAGCTTTGGAGATTTATGTCTTTCCCCATTAAAGGTGCCCTAGAATGGAAAACTGTATTTACCTTGGAATATAATAAGAGTTCTGTACATGGAACTAACATACCATGAGCCTCAAACACCACTGTTTCCTCCTTCATATGTAAATCTTGTGCTTGAAAAAGACCACTGAAAAACAGGTGAATCCCAACATAACACCGCATGTGACGTAACAGTCGGGATCATTAATTTTTATGACCTCCCCAAATTTGCCAGCATGGGTTCAAGGCCAGGCAGTGTTAACGTGGACCTGCACGGCCGAATTATCAAAACTTCTGCAGGTATTGTGAAGATGAGGACAATATAGTGAAAACAGCAGATTATGGATATAAATGTTATGCTCCAGTGCAGGGGATGTGAGCACTTTTCACAGCCTTCCCACAACACAGAACCGTAAACAGACATGGTTGATGTTTATCTATAACAGTATACAGCACCAATTGAATTCAAAGTTGTTAGTTTGACGAAATGACACAAACGTCCTTAAGCGATTATTGTGACTATATAAGCATGCAATATCGTTTACGAAAAAAAAGATGAGACTAAAAAAGACGAGACTAAAATGTAGTTTAAAAAAGAAAACTTGAACAAAAAGCACTAATTGGTTTTGTCAGGGCGGGGCGGGAGGTGACATGAGAAGCATTCAAGCGTTCATGCTTGCGGTTGCCAGATTTCAGTCCTTTAAATCTCCCAATCAGAGCTTTTCTGTTAAAAGAACATGTATTATATCCGGTGTTTTACTTAAACGTGCAATCTGGCAACAAGCTCTCTCTCGTGCATGTGTGTGGATGATCTGAAAACACCAATAAACAAGTAAGCTGCATTTCAGCAATCTCCATTTGAGATTTTCAGCTTAAAGTGTCATTCAGTCGGTCTGTGTTCTGTCACGACTCACCGAGCCGCTTGTGCTGTTTGAGATTGTGTTAGCTGAATAACTGCACTTGTGTGAGCTACTGAAATGAGCCAATCAGAGCAGAGCTCAACATTATTATTCATGACCCTTCCAAAAACAAAAGGCAAAAACAGACCATTTCATTCTAGGGACAATTTCTAGGGTTGTAAATGGACCTGTAAAACTGTATATGGACAATTGTTTTGCCCTTAAATAAGCCACATACCCTCTATGTAGATATCAGAGAACAATTTAAAATATTGTTTCAACTCATTCTAAGGCACCTTTAAAAAAATAGGAGCTGGATGCCATGTATGTCTGACATTTACTTTAAAAACAGATGCACAGAGGTGTTACCAAGTTAGCTGTGAAGTAAACTGATTTACCTTACAAGTACTTTGGTTTAACTGCCTCAGTCCAGGTGTTTTTGGGAATGCTTGTGTATTTCTCACCAAATACTTTATGCTCAATGAACAGCAATTAGTGGAACATTGTGCTCAAGGTGTCTTTAGCTACTGCTTGTGTACCTTTATGCACACAGATGTTCAACGTAGAAAAAGTCCTGAAGGGCACGTTTTTTTTTTCCTAATGAGAAACCATTGAAAAGATAATGTGCTGGGGAAACATACGAATGACAACATACAAAACAAGGTAGCTTTTGGCTAAGAATTAACTAATAGTGTCAACTTTCAGCCCCTAGACCGCATTGTTAGATGCCCTAAAAAAGCTGAGAACTATTGCTGCACTGATACTGTGAAATAATATGAATTAAATTGGTACGCATGCTGCTGAAATGTTATTCATGTAATCATTTTGATTACCATTTTACAGCTCATGTGAAAAGCAAGTTTTGTTTGAACCACTGAAGCACTGCCTTGAAGTAGCTCGCTTGTATGTAATGCAGCATGATTTAAAAAATATTTTTTATGGCACTCTTCCATGTTGTTTCCAACAAGTTGCAGTGTAAAGCTACACACTACTTCCAGTTAGTTCCTCCCTAACAATGAGAGAAATAGAGAAGGAGCAGCTTTACATGTCACACCCGCTTGCTCACATGATCTCATCCAGTGATCTCTGCCACAGAAGACTTACACACACACAAAAAAAAAAAAACCCTCTGTGCTAAAACACACACACATGTTGGTCCTCCTTTTACAAAGACTTTCCATATGCGTAATGGTTTTTATACTGAGCTAATCATTTTTTCTGTACCCTAACAACACCCCAAAACACAACCCTCTAGTGTTGTAGTACTCGAGACCGGTCTTAAGACCACTTTTTGAAGGTCTTGATCTTGTCTCGGTCTTGACCACATTTATTTTCTCGGTCTTGTCTTAGTCTCAGACTTAGAGGATTCTGGATTTTGTTTCAAGACCAGTCAAGACCACAGCTGCTGGGATATCACTAAATTGTCAGTGCATTGTCTGATTTACACTCACCTAAAGGATTATTAGGAACACCATACTAATATTGTGTTTGACCCCCTTTCGCCTTCAGAACTGCCTTAATTCTACGTGACATTGATTCAACAAGGTGCTGAAAGCATTCTTTAGAAATGTTGGCCCATATTGATAGGATGGCATCTTGCAGTTGATGGAGATTTGTGTGATGCACATCCAGGGCACGAAGCTCCCGTTCCACCACATCCCAAAGATGCTCTATTGGGTTGAGATCTGGTGACTGTGGGGGCCATTTTAGTACAGTGAACTCATTGTCATGTTCAAGAAACCAATTTGAAATGATTCAAGCTTTGTGACATGGTGCATTATCCTGCTGGAAGTAGCCATCAGAGAATGGGTACATGGTGGTAAGGGGATGGACATGGTCAGAAACAATGCTCAGGTAGGCCGTGGCATTTAAACGATGCCCAATTGGCACTAAGGGGCCTAAAGTGTGCCAAGAAAACATCCCCCACACCATTACACCACCACCACCAGCCTGCACAGTGGTAACAAGGCATGATGGATCCATGTTCTCATTCTGTTTACGCCAAATTCTGACTCTACCATCTGAATGTCTCAACAGAAATCGAGACTCATCAGACCTGGCGACATTTTTCCAGTCTTCAACTGTCCAATTTTGGTGAGCTTGTGCAAATTGTAGCCTCTTTTTCCTATTTGTAGTGGAGATGAGGGGTACCTGGTTGGGTCTTCTGCTGTTGTAGCCCATCCGCCTCAAGGTTGTGCGTGTTGTGGCTTCACAAATGCTTTGCTGCATACCTCGGTTGTAACAAGTGGTTATTTCAGTCAAAGTTGCTCTTCTATCAGCTTGAATCAGTCGGCCCATTCTCCTCTGACCTCTAGAAAGAGGTCAGAGGAGAATGACAGAGCTAACAGATCATTTATGGTGAGGGTGGGGACACAGTCTACCCTGAACCAAGATAATCCCTAATTGGCTAGAACCCATCACGGAGGATGGGCAAATAGTTGAGTATTAATCTCAGAACACAAACAAGAAATCAGTTCAAGAAACGGTTCAAGTCAGTTCTTAGAGAGTCCAAATTGGTCAGACGACAGAGACCAAGATAGAGAGAAAATGGGTTAACAATTTCATTTCAAGCCATCTGAACACTCTCCTCTCACTTTCCTTTCTTTTACTTAAGTTTATTTTCTTGTTCATGTTCTAAGTTAAGTTTTGCCGCAAAGTTTCTCTTGACGAAACTACAGTGAGCACGCTTCAACTTCAAACAACACATGAGAGTTTCCATCCAGCACCAAAACGCCACGTGATTGGCTTCCCAATCAACAACGTCAATCAAAAGACACGACAAGACCGTCAGCAAATCAAAGCACCGGGGAACACTGTTGCCAAACAACACCCTTTGATATTAAAATATAATAAAAATCATCATAACAAAAAGGGAAAAAAAAAATACAGAGAGAGATCGTAAAACATTATGGGACACTGAATAATGATGCAGTGGTTATATCAATGCGCACTCTCCCAGAATGGAGTCCCACAAATAGTGTGTGAGCAGTGAGACATGCTCAAAGGAAAAGATCATATCACAGGTCAAATGTCACAGGGTCAAGAAGAATAAGTAACTGAAAAGGAAGAATGTATTACTATAACTAAAAAAAGCTACTCACAAGATAAAATGCACTCACACACACCTAGGGTCTGTTCTACACACACACATATATGTGTGTGTGTGTGTGTGTGTGTGTGTGTGTGTGTACTCCTTTTTAATAAGCAGGTTTCATATTTTGATACCTGTAAACAGTGTACTACAAATTTCCTTATATTCAGGCTCATGATGTATTGGATTTCTTTATAGAGCCCTTGGGTATATCCTTTGGATTTACTTCAAACAAATCTAAGTTTAAAAATCACTTATAGTACTGGTTATGTCCTGAAGTCTTATGCAATTTGGATTTTTCTACATTATTCTGAACGCTACTAGGTGAAACTGCAAGATGACTAATGTGCCCAGAATATCTTGTAAATTACAAACACAAAATCACCAAATGAGAAGCAGATGCCCACATGCATGCTCACACACGCACAGACACACAATATAATCCCATAAAAGTCCGGACATTGCTCTTAAGCCTGTCCAGTTGTAACATGTGTGTACAATTAAAATGTAAAGGGGAAATACTACTTCCCCTGGGAGTTATCTGCTCACAATACATAAACATTCTTCTGCATTTAAAGGAAATCCTCTCTCAAAACACTACCTTATGTACACTGTAGCCTACATTTGTAGTGTGGAGTTCATACAGCAGAAGCTTCCCAAGACCTAAAAGGTGACCAGCAGAATATATGGTTTTGACAAGTAGTACTGACAAAAACAGACCAGGGGCCAGTTACATAAACATAGCTACTTTTTTAGACAAGCAGTTATCCAAGAAGGGAAATTAAAATAGATCAATCTACGTTTTATGAATTATGACCAGTCTTAATGAAAAAAAAAAAACAACAACAACATGACTAACTGATAAGACTAGTCTAAGCAGTTTATGTAACTAGCCACAGTTGCTTATTAGATCATATTTTTGGACGTTTTGTCTTTTTATTGGATTGTGGGGCCAATTTTCATGGATGAGACGTTGTAACATTACTGGTAAATTACTGGTATCTACTAGTACTGATGCTATGTGTGAACAAAACATAAGACCACTGGTATGAGCAAGTGATGATGTCATTACTCCACACTGTTTAAAGTAACATCTGTCATATGGAAGTCAAGAAAAGTTAAATTGGACAGATAATGAAACAAAAGTGCTCATTTGTGCGGATGTAGAAAAGGTTGCGTGTGTTTAAAGGTCATTTACGACACCAAATTAACTGATATTTTGGTGCTGATGATGTGTGAATGAGATCTTAACAGTAAAAAGACTGAATGCTTTTGCTTACATGAACAGTAGATGTGGTGTAGATGCCAAAAAAGTAAATCTGGAAATTTTACAGTAATTTAGTTACTATAATTTAAGACAAATCAGATTATGACTGAAGCATGTTAAGAGCAAACATGCAATGCACTGCACCACATTTCTGAAAGACCTAATTAATATTTTTACAATGAAGCAGCAGTTAAAATGCTATCAGGAAAAAAAAAAAAAGCTATTATTTGCATTCCATTAATGCATCAACAAACAAGTTTAATGCAAGAAAATCAGACACATACAGACAGGTTTTCTAGCATTAGTTTTACATGAAAAAGTGAGTACTAACAATAAGAATTAGGAATGTGATGTAGTAGATGATAAAAAAATGGTACTTAAAAATAGTCCTCTCTTCACAAAAAAAAAAAAAAAAAAAAAAATTTGGTTTAATTTGTAATGGTTACAAAAATTCACATACATTTCTGATACTTCATTAAAGGGTGCATAACACACAGTTTCTGCCAATCTCATGTTAATCTTGAGTACCTATAGAGTAGTATTGCATCCTTCATATCTCCGAATTTATAAAAGACAGATACGCTGTACCGATTTTTTCCAAAAGCAGCTGGGCTTGTGCAGGCGTGCAGTGGGTGGAGCCAAAGAGACATGAGTGCGCACAGACGCACACACGTACGCACTTTTCATGCACTATACGTTCGTGTCGTTGACATTATATGCACTTATGCGCCAATTGCCAACAAAACAGACATTTGATGCAGTTTCACTCACTGCCAGCGGTTTCAACTCATGACCGGGAACAAACAAACACACTTGCAGAACTCTGTTGCTGCTCCGAAAAAAAAAAAAAAGCATCCACTGTTCCCTTAACGCTGGGTTATTTGGGAAACTGAACAGGGTTATCTTTCCCTCACAACCCAAAACACTTCTTTAGTGACGTTGATTTCGTGGATTTTAAAAACAAAATGACAGCGCTGCCGACGGCTTCAGTAACATGAACGAAGCTCGTTGATGGCTGCGCTCTTGCCCTCGCTCCGGTTGATGTGTGCACGTGCTCATCCGGGAGAAGTGCCCATACAAGCAATTCCACCCTTTATGAAGTCATACAGGGTCATACTTGACAAAAATTTTCCGAAACGTATTCGATTCCTGAAGGAGTGTATTTGGCACAGAAATACTCAAACCTGTTTTTTAATTTGGCCATGTTATCGTGAGAATCCAATTCTTGCAGTGTAAATAAGTCAAAATGCATGAAATGGCTCTTTGCTTTTCTTTGTGATTTAAGACTTTTAATTTTAGGATTGAAAACTTTTGTTAGTTGTGGTTCCAATAATGTGCTTTGTGTGGATTTTTGTACTGCCCTTTTATGAAATCATTAAGAACTTTATTTTTTTCACTAGCAGCCTTTTTCAGTAAATTTTAGGTCTACGTTAACTTGTCTTGTGAACTGCTATTGCTCATGTAAACTAGGTGTGCAGCCCTTCAGCCCGTTGGTCTTGCATATCATGGCGGAGAAGGACAATCTCAAGTCTCTACTTAAGTCTTTAGCCCTATTCTTGTAAATACTTTCCAGCATTTCAGTAATAAAAGATCTTTATGCATCCAAAATACAGCGAAGCACAATGATACAGTGCTCCGCAGTGGTCAAAAAGGATATAAACAGTGAATTTTGAAGCAATCTCTTTTTAAAAACTCAGAGATGTGGATTCAGAAGGTAATTAAATTACCACACGACCTTGGTGTTTGTCTAAAAACAGTAGGTAATCCGGCCAGGGATTTTTACATGGGTGGTGGGAGAAAAACACTGACATTCTGGTTTCAGACGGCAATAAAATCACTGACTAGCCCCTGTATATGATGAAAATATCTTACGACCTCAAGAGAAACAATTACCGTCCGAATAGGGATTTTGTCTCACTTTAAATAAACACCCTTTTTCAATTATCCAACAGAAATAGGCTCCAGAAACTCAAAGTTCAAGTACGATTAGCCTTGCAAATACTGCACTGTTTCTTTGGATAAACTAGTCAGCAAAATTACAGTTTTGTCATTTTCTTCCTGGAGCTCATTAAGCAGAACACATCCTTGAATCCTTGAATGCAATGTAAGTTACTTTCGCTAAAATCATCTGACAAATGTATAAATGTAAAATATAAATGTTGTCCCCAGAAGAGCATTGCTTACCTGTAGATGCATTAGTGATTCCATCCTGCCCGTCTTTTGAAAGACGTGAATTTGCTTTAAACACGTTAATGTCTCTTGTATGTGTGAGAACTGTATTGTTCAGTTGACGCACACAATTCCACAAGCCACTAACGTGTTTGTTCAGTCCCTCTTTAATTCGTTTGAGACTGTCAGACATTGGCTCAAACCGACCGCAAATGCCTTCAATGCTAGCCACCCGTCCATCAAGACCATTAAGCAAGCCATTCATTGTCCTCACTTGCTCTTGGGTTTGCTCAAAATCAACCTCTAGACTTTTCACCCGTTGCAGCAGAATTTCAAAATGTATGGACTGATTAAAGTCTGGTACAGAGTTCTCACTCTTAATCTGCTGTGCAAGAGAGCCAGCCTCGTTCTGCAGTTGCTGTGTATGTTTCTCCAAGACGTCTAGGCGCTGATCATGACCCAAGAATGCAGTCAGTAGCTGTGAAGTGCTGTTTTCATGTTGAACAGCATTGATTTTTTCTTCCAAGGCTATGCTTTGAGCTTCCTCTTCCTTAAGTCTTTCCCTTCTCAGTTTCTCCTCAAGATAGAGGCAATGTACCTCTGCATTCTTTTCTGCAAGACTAACTCTTGTCTCCAGAATAAGCCCTTGTGCATCAATCTTTGCAAGGGTGGCATTCTGCTGCCTAATGGCATCTTTCAGTATCTGCTGGGTGTCCTTGAGATTCTGGACCTCATGACTGTCCATCCCTGGGGCTTTTCCAATGGGAAGTTGGAGACGCAAGTCTTGGATCTCTTTGCGGAGTTCAATCTCTTTAGAGTCAAGGAGCTCGGCCAAGCTCAAATAAGAGGTTTCTTGTTCCTCACACTGCTCCTGAACAGACAGCACTTTGTAGTCACATGAATTCTTCATGTCTGCTATTTTGATGTCCATTCCTTGAAGAAGCTCCTCACGAAGGGCAGAAAGCTTCTCATTGATGTATGCCTGACATGGACACTCATTGGTTGCAGCGGTCGAGGATGGTTGAGGAGGTCCAGTAATGGTTGATTCTGTTAGTCGATGCATCTGTCCATCAATGTTCTGGATCCTAATCTGTAGATCTTGGATGCTATTAGTATTGGAACTGATTGTGTTGGAGAGCTGGGTAATGTGGTTTTGCAGTTCATCAGTACCTGATGATAAACGGAGGTCTGATGGGACCACAATGGTCTCAATTCCACCCGCCTTGAGATCCTGTGGCTGTTGCACATTCCCCAATGCAATGAATTTGGTAACATCTTCCTGTAAATCTAAGCGTAAGTTTGCATTGGCTGACATCATAGCTTGCAGGTCGAGTACTGTCTGAGAAAGACGCTCCACTTCTTCTTCTAATACCTGAACTCGGCGACTCTCTTGTTGGCGATCTCCATAATCTCCCAGTTGAATGTTGTGATGCTCTTTCTGCCCAGGTTGAGACCATGGATGTGTCTCAGAGAACACTTCTGGTCCTAGAACATCCAAAATTACATGTACTTATTAGGGGTGGGAATCGCCCGAGGCCCCATGATACAATGATATTTAATCCACAATAGGGCTAGGCGATAAAACAATAACGATATGTATCGCGATAGACACGTAATTGATATCAGTAAATAATGCGCTTGATAAAACATTCAATAATTTTTTTTTTCTTCGTCGGAAGAAACCAGAGATTGCGATGAACAAAGGCTCTCTGGTAACCTAGCAATGTAGGGAGTGACACGCTAACAGCTAATCATATAATAGTATCAAGTTTGGGGATCAACTCGAAAACAAGTGCCGCAGCGAGTGAGTATGGCAGGAGACAGGAAAACAAGTAAGCTCGCCAGTATGGCAGTTTTTTGGATTTTGAAAGAAATCGTCGTCCCCACCAAGACTGGTAATACCACAAACTTGTTTAACCACCTTAAACCTTGTTTATACTTTTGTCTGGCTCTGCAGCACGAGCCTCCGCTGACTGCGCGTGTGCCTCGTCCGTTTGGGAAGGTGTTTATACTCAACGCGCTCCGTTGTGCTATTCTTTAAAACGACATGGAGAGTTACTCTGCATCAGTGCCTTATAACAAAGCATCTAAACGGTACAAAGAAATAACGGAGGCACTGCAACTTAATGTTAAGACATAATTGTTAAGTGTTCATTGTGATTTTAGACTTATGTTTACATTTTAATTATTTGAGTGTTTTCCATGGTTGTGTTGACATTTCTGCCTTTATAACTGAGGGGATTATAATCAAAGGAAGGTTAAGTTTGATTTAAATGTAATATATTTTTCTCCTGGTCCTTATTTTAAATAGGTCATAAAAATATAAATAATTATCGATATCGACCTATATGAAACACTTTTATCGTGATACAGTTTTCAGCCATATCGCCCAGCCCTAATCCACAATACAATATTATTGTGATTTTAAACATTTTGCAATATGCTGAGTATTGCAATAATATATTGCGATTTATTACCCTTTTTTTTCCCAACTGCCCAAAGGAAAACTTTGTCCACATATAAAAGTATTTAATAAGATAAAGTTCTCAGTCTGTTCATTTAACATCCATCTCCCTTGTCCCTTCCTCGTTCAAAATTTTCCATCCGTGTATCGATACAACAATTTTCCTCCACTCCTAGTACTTATTACGGTAACACTTTAGGTAACACTTTATTTTTAACTGCACTTTATTACCTTGTTACATATGTTACACATACTTACCATAGTAATAACAGTAAATGATGCATAATTACATGCAACTAACCCTCAACCAAACCCTAATCCTACCATAACCCTAAAGTACATGTAGTTAATTAATATTACTCAGTACTTAAATATATAATTGCACTCATTAGCACAATGGTAACAACAAAAACTTCAACACAACTGAAACACTTTTAAATGGCAAACATAACATCATTTAACACTAACAAGTCTTTTCCTTTACTAAAAAACACATAAAATAGCAATTAATTTCAACTTTAAGTCTCCTTATCTAGTCCTATGCAAAGCATTCTGGGAACTAGAAATTATTCACCCAATTTTCAGATATCAAGACAATTCCATTTAGTTCTGATTAAACCAATTAGCACAGACATTTCGGTTTAGTTTATTTAATTTATTTAACAGGGACCATACACAACACAAATGTTGTGCCAGAGTTAAATAGCTATTAATTAATATGATAATATGACTTTCTTCTTTCAGCCAAACACAATCGGAGTTATATTAAAAAGTCAAAAAGTATCCTGGCTCTTCCAAGCTTTATAATGGGAGTGAATGGTACCACAGATTTTAAAGCCCAAAAAAACGCATCCATCCATCATAAAATTAATCCACACGGCTCCAGGGGGTTAATGAAATATTAAGTGAAACAATGTGTTTTTGTATGAAAAATATCCACATTTATAATGTTTTAAACTATAACCACTGTCTAGTCTGTATTATAAACTATAACCACTCACTCAGTATAGCTCCGACAGAAGAGTGACATCTGACCTGACGCATGGCATATTGACAAATGCGGAAGCGCAGAGGGTAAAGCAAGACAAAACACCAGTCACAAATTAGAAGTCTAAAACGAGAATTTGTAAAGATAAATGTCAGAGGATTTCGATATAAGAGAAGAGGAGCTTGAGTTTGTTGCCCAGCCCTATTTGTTTAAACCGCGAGAGGAGTCTACTCTCACCTAAGCTTACGCTACTCCTACATCCTACGTCATACGTTAGGTCAGAGGTCACTCTTCTGCCGGAATTAGACTCACGTACGGCTGTTACCTGAAGCCAGTCATTATAGTTTATAAAGTTATAAATATGGATATTTTTCTTATAAAAACACATCGCTTCGCTTCAGAAGGCCTTTATTAACCCCTGGAGCTGTGTGGATGACTTTTATGATGGATGGATGCGTTTTTTTGGGCTTCAAAATCTGTGGTACCATTCACTCCCATTATAAAGCTTGGAAGAGCCAGGGTACTTTTTAATATAAATCTGATTGTGTTTGGCTGAAAGAAGAAAGTCATTATATATATATATATATATATATATATATATATATATATATATAGAGTTAATTTAAATTTTTGGGTGAACTAACCCCTTAAATGACACACAATCGGTCTCATTCACTAATAATTGTGTGGATTCTTTCGTATTTGTACACACAGGAGAACTGATTCACGAAACATTTGTACGCACATGAATTTGTTCTTAACCTCGTTCTGATGTTAGTGAATTTGGAGTATACTAAATGAGCGGCTGCGTGCACGAGGTTAGTCATTTACATAAAACACCCAAACCATCTCCATATAGGGTCTTTCCGCACACGCTTTCCACAGCCTTTTGTCACTCTCGTCAAACTTGCCGCTGTTTGCAGATGTGCTCTCGCCTGGATCCTCGAGCAATGCCAATTGTGCCATTCTCACCAGCTCTCACAATAAACACCTTTTATAAAGACCCAGATTACAGAGCTCTCATTAGCCAGCTGTGCATAAGCGCATATCTGCGTTATTCAGAGAAACCTTCCAGCTGAAGCTATAATGCAGCTTTTCCCACTCTTTAACTGTATATGATCGAATGTATTTTAGATTAAATTAAACTGTATTATTTAATAATTTCATTATATATTATATAATACAATCAATGCAATATACTTCAATGTAATTATAGTCATGTTAGGATGAAATATAACTTCTTAACATGATTATAAAGCCATACAGAGTAAGTTGTTTTTGCGTAGGTGTGGTTTCAGTTGTTCCTATATTTTTGCGTAAATTTTGTAAAAAAATTATTACGAAATCTTTGGTGAATTGTGATTTGTTCTTAAAATTGTTCGTACACACATTTCACACATAAATTTGTGCATACGCATGCTTAGTGAATGAGACCCAATGTGTTGATGTAATGATCAACATTATTATGTCAACAGAACAGAACTCAGTTTTAACTTGCAACCATTGATTTATTGAAGTTGTGGTAATAGGTCACATTAATTACTTTTTATGAGTGAACTAATGTGAATTAAATATTGCTCAGTGACATTTTTCTAAATCCAAAGTAATTAAAAACACATACCCAGTATACTTTGTTGTTGACTCTTGGTGGAAGGGGCATCTGGACGTGGTTCCTCAACAACTTTGGGTTTCTCTGGGGTAACTTTCAGCTCTGTACAATCATGACCTTGATAGCCTGGGCAACACCTCCATTCCAGTTCAGTCACTTGTTTGTAGCCTATTTTGTACATGGGTCTCAGGTGATTATGATACCTAGAAAGAAAGTTATATGATGTTAAAAGCAGATATAAACAAACATCAAGATTCAATTTGAACTATGAACTAAAAGTATGCACTTCACTTGTAATACAATACAGTAACATCAAAAGAGAACTGTCACCAATCTCTCCCACAGCTCAAGGGTTGTGGGGAACATTAGCCAAAAAGCATAAACAGATACACACTTTGAAAGTATACCAACGGGGCACCTTTTGCTCATTATTTTCAACATACCACATTTAAGGACACTAGTCCTATCCTAAAATCATGCCATAGATTGACATATAAGAGTGTCCAGGTTGAGAAAAGTATCTTTTAAAATCTAGTTAAACACGTCAAGTTTTAAGAAATGCACTTTTTGTATTCTCCTTGTAAAAAAGAAGTGTACTTAATTGTATTGAATGTGCACTTGTGTACTTAAAATCTTAAAAAGTATAATTTTAAAAATGTACTTGCAGATATTAATGAAATAAAAAGACACTTAAACCCATGGTGTATGTAGATAGAAACGGCTCATTTTAAGGTAATAAAAAACATAACAGTTCATTATGTAAGGTCTTTATACACCACTGAAAACATAGTTATGTTTATTATATTGCATTTCTGTCAATAGATCTTCATAAATATTACACACTGCACCTTTAATACAACAGAAAGAATTATGAAAGTAAAGTACATATAAACGGTAAAAAAGTAAACTAATTGCACTATATATAATATTTAATAATTGCATTATATATATATATATATATCTTATATATATATATATATATATATATATATATATATATATATATATATATATATATATATATATATATATATATATATTTTTCTTTTTTTTCTTTAACTGTAATATATTTTCATTTAATTGCTTTTAACTTAAGTATATTGTTTTAAAGTATATTATTTCCATAATAAGTACTCTTTTTTTTTTTTTTTTTTTGTGCTACGTTTTTTTTTTTTTTTAAGTGTGCTAACATTTATACTATTTAAAAAAAGGTTTCAATTTAATGACTCGTGCCATATGGTGTAATGATCAAGTAATGACATTTTCGATCCTTACGCCTTGAATACACGTGAGTGTTCACATTTTAATCCTTTTTCATATAGATTTTTCTTATAACTTAACTTAGTTCTTAAAAATGTACAATTATCAGGACTATATGTCTTTACACATTATAGTTGTCTCTGCACATTAAACTGGGGATGGAGACCACAAGTTATAGTCACGACTACTAAGCAGCACATCCTGAATGTGTGCTGTATGTTTCAGAGGGAGAAAAGTGACAATATTTGTCCGGTGAGATTTGAAAAATCGTACTAATTTGCTGTCTAACCACTGTCCGCAAACGGAGGCATTCCTTTTTTTCATGAGCCATGCAAACGTAAACAACAAAGTGCAGAATTACGTACATAATTTATTATGACTTCCTCCAACAGTGACAGACATCTGGAGTGCAGCTTTAAAAGCAAGATGTGCAGGAACATGCAGGACATACTAATTGCACCATTTCTTAAAGGTTCTCAGGAAAGTCTACACAAGCTAAAACTGTTTAGTGCGGCCCCTGGCACTTCAGCGGTCATAAATAATTTGGATATTGATGAAACAGTAATGACCTGCACGTCAATGGGTCCAATTTAACTGTATTGCTTGCTCTACTAGAGGAGCAAGTCCACTTCAATCCATTCTGATCTCATCTGATCTGATCTCTGGTGTGTGTGTAACCCCCTCGCCTACCGCATGCTCTCCTGAGACACTTACATCACTTGTTGAGTGCAGTCAGGATAATGTGGCGGACAGGGCAGGAGCTGCGGCTCCATGACGTTTTCATTCGCCACCAGCACAGCACATGTCACGTTTTTATGCACTACAAATGCACACCAGTTTCTGCAAAAGAGTGAAGAACAATAAAAACATATATATATTGTTCACCTAAGAAAATACAGGGAGTGTTCTCAGAAATGTCTGGCAAAAGGTTCTCTCAAAGTTATGAACAAACAATAATAGAACATTTGTTCAAAGTTATCTGGTGTTTAAACATGTTCTCTATTTTTGATATTAGTCTATTTTTTTAATGTCTCAGAACATTCAAAAGTAACAATTCCCATAATGTTCGCACAATGATAAAATGTAATGCTCATTTAATGTTTGTAGAACCAAGAAGAAAAAAAAAAGACTGGACATTTTGGTAACACTTTATTTTGCAGTGTCCTTGTTACATATGTTACATTACCATAGTAATAACAGTAAATGATGCATAATTACATGCAACTAACCCTCAACTAAACCCTAATCCCTAACCCTAGAGTAAGGCCATGTAGTTAACTAATATTACTCCGTACTTAATGGGAATGTTTTTAGAGCATATTTGTGAGCTGGTAGTACCCATTACCAAATCCTTCAGAAGGAATCATTAATTATTTGGAACAGGAGTAAAATGAAAAGCATGACTGAAGCAAGACTGAAGAAACCATATTTCTGTGAAGTAGGGGAGACTGGTTATGGTTGTAGCACTTTTTGCTTCAGCATCTGTAACTAGATTGCTCAAACTTTTATACAAAGTAGCTACCCACATTTGTTTACTACAAAAAGCACCAATTCAAACAATAATATCACAGCCCTTATGACACTCAAGTCAAACACACGGCGTGCATTTGTTACAATCCACCCAAAGTTGTAACAATTAGAAGCAAAAACATAGGCCACACCATACAATATGCTTCAAAAACAGGTTTATTGAAACAATCCAAACAATGCCTCTTTCTGTGATTGACCACAGCTCAAATCTTCTTACTGTTTGACTCAGGGGTGTGTGCAAGAGTGTGTCATTTATTCTACTAGAACAAACTTCCTTAACCGTATGCTTAATTAACTCTCGACTCCAGCGTACCCGTGTAAAGGATGTG